>JAGQDJ010000286.1:83041-189263 GCA_022885665.1 Triops longicaudatus | reverse complement strand
TTCTTTTATGGGTTATTGTACTCACCATTGGTACTCTTCTTGTGAGACGGACGGGGGAACTACATCAGGCTTCATTGTGTTAATTCGTCGGACTTTTGTTCTTTACGTTGTAACGATTTGTTTTGGGATGTTTTCCCCTGGATATTAAGACTGGACGGTGTGCACGAAAAATTGTATGTGAGATCTATAAAATCCTTCTTCGACTAATCTAGTTAGAATTGCATGCTACCGCTGTACGAGTCCAGGAAATGTACACTGTAATCCGCATCACGTAACTAGTTCACCGGTGTCAATTCTTGGTATCTACTTGGGCGTTTTGTGTTCAATTCTTACGCTGCAAATTAAGACTGACGTGTTGCTGAACTCATTGAGAGACACTACCTTGTACAACACAAACATTTAAGTTAGGCAGTCCCCGTCGTAAGACTTTCTCTGGGACCACTTTCTATAGTGTGTGATTGGCTGTACTCTTCCAAGGCATAACGTTAGAAGCGAGTGTGAAGTTCTAACGCCTGCAGATCAAGGATCAAAATTGCACGAGCACAATGAAACAATGAGGTTTTCATTCACTCTCAGTGCAAGTTAAAAATTTATTTTCAAATATTTGAACAAAGGAATGGACTTCTTATGCTCCTGACAGTGATTAATTCAACACCAACCTACAGCGGTTGAATTATCTGTGCAGTCTGTAGACTTGTACAGCCTATTATTAAAAATTAGAGCCCGCGCAAACACATACACCTACACTTCACTTTCCATTGTGAGAACTCCTGTCTAGCCTTTCACATCACTGTACCGTGTTTTTGTTGTCAGTACGCCATGACACATAGGACAACAGCTAAACGCATGTGCCGAAGGGCAGAAAACACTTTTTGGAGCGCTTTATTCTTGAAGCCACCACAAACGGCGGTAAATTTAACTTGTGGTATCACGGATTTATTCGCATTTCTCTTGAACTCCAATTCTACCCAAATGGGATATAGAGACTTCCAGTTAAATATTAACAGCTGTGGACTTTAATAAAAATAAACATCTTTATTCTTCGAAGTCTTGTTGCTTATGTTACTTTTACTTAAGGTTCAATTGATTTCCATGGGTGTTCCGAATTATTGCATCATAACCTCAAAATTATTTTCTTAAATGCACTAAACCTTTAATTCATGGTGCAGATAAAGCTTCGAATTATTATTTTTTCGTCCACAATCGCGCTGTAAAATACCTCTGAGGGCATTGAAAATGCGTCCGTTGTCCGCAGTTCGTTTTGTCGAAAATTAGCCTACGATGCTTAAAAATGAGCAAGTATGTTACCCAATAGGAATTTCCGAGTATTTCAACCTTCACTTGCATTTGCTTCTTTCCAAAAACTTATTACACGTTTTTGCTTGGAATTATTTGATTTCACTTCGAAAGCCCTGATAAGCCAAATGACGTGCACATAGGTATACGCAGTTTGTTGTTGCTCTTATCGTCCAGAAACTTGCTGAGCCATTCTCATATGCTATTCTGAACCACCGTTCTTGACTATCAAATGAGTAGGCTACTCCTAGTAATACAAGCACACATTACTGTAATAGATGCGTTACCGTTAGGTGTGAATTTCTCTAGACTAGAAATCTCTATTAAAAGAGTAACGAGCAGGTAAAATTCATATTATTTACATGTCATTTGCTTCAGGTGCTCTTGTCGACTCCTGCATCGAGCGGCCCAGTTAATGTCCATGAGGCCAATTCCAAATTCGTTATCGTGAACGCAGTTACTTTTAACCCTTGGTACGCTTTCATGGATATTCTGCCCGCATCTATTGAACACGTTCATTATAACCGATAGATCATGACAGGGCTCCTTTATGACGAAGTTGTATTTTTCTATCACCAACACACCGCAGTCAAGTTTTCTTCATTTATTTATTTATTTTCATTGGAATACACAAACTTTTCCGACTTATCAACCAACTTTGGTGCACATAAGTTAGTAGAACTGAAAAATACGGGAATTTGACAACATTCTTCTGAAAATCTCGCCTTGCTTCGTTTTAAAATAACTAGTTTTACTGCAGTTAATTATTTTGTTACAATGTGTTCAATGCATCGATTCAAGTAAAAAAAACTGATTGTTTGAGTATGTAAAGTTACGCAGAAATTAAATGACTTGCGAAATTGTACAAGAGAAACAGCTGCGAGGTAGTAGCCACCAAACCTTTCATGTATTCTTTCTGGAAGCAGAAGGAAGCCAGCTGTCAGATCACTGTACAAAAAAACATCTAAAATTTACAGATTACACTTTTCTAAAACAAACCAAAACCTTTCCCAAATTTCAATTTTCCTCCCCGTCAGTATCCTCTCCATCTTCCTCCTCTAACTCTGGCATTGGGAATCTCAACATTGCAGCTACCCCGCTTAGTAAAGCCAGTTCTGCAAAATAGGTATAATTCACAAACTAACTTGTGAGTTTTGTTTGGGTTAAATCTTACGTTCACCGGATACATGTAAACTGGAGAAGATTCGAACTGTCCCCCCACTGTTCCGTACATTGTCGACTAAAGCTACGTAGCGTTTACGTTCGTTCAAGTTCTGAGATCTACAAGACATAAGATTAGTCTTAAACAAATGCATTACTTCCGACGAACCGGAATAAGTTATCTGATATAAGCAAAGTATCAATCGCTTCGGACTCATTAGCCAACTCGACATGTTTAACTCCGTAAAAGGCTCTGTTTGGCTCATTCTGTAGAAGGCCGTAGAATGCTTCTAGGGCACGCACTTCAGCGGCAGCTTTGGTATCAGCAAGGCGCGACGCGATTGCAGGATCAGTTAACACTTCTATTGATAACGTACATTAATCATATTTGTTATTGCTTTGTTGTAATGCCTTTGAGCGAATGCTTGAAGCCACTCGATGAATGAGCACATATGAACTTGGGCTTGTTGTCCAGCAGCATTCGGTTGTCTGTTTTGACCGCAGTTTGAAACATATAGTCGAAAAACTGATCCTTAACAAATCCCGGGCTCGCTAAAATTACGCACCGAACTACGTCAAAGTTGATATGTCGTAAAATAGCTTGGAGTATGGTTTCGAAAAATTTTTGCAGTCCCTAATGAAAAAGTTTTCAATAGGGTTTTAGTACGGAATTTTTGAGGTATTGTTGTACTTTTTCGTGTTGAGTGGAACCACCTTTCCTTTTCCTTGGAATGGCTACGTCAATTTTAGCACGAACCAGCGTCATGCTCGAAGTCACCAAACATACATGGGCCAAGCCTTCTTGCATAACGATAGCGGCTACATCAGCGACCTGCGTTGGGTCGCAGGCAGATTCTACTCTCTCAAGCGCAACCGAGTCCCATTGTGCTTTCGTTATCGTGAATTTCCGGTTTGGCTCCAAATCCAATGTATGATAGGCACCCATCTTCACGTACGGGTTTTCTTCCACATTGCGGCCTTTGACGCGCAACACGCAGGCTTGAGTATCAAAATCCACTGATTCTACTTCGACAGTAAGGACGGTGCGAACGCGGCTACTGGAAGAGGAACCGGTTGCTGTTTCGGTTTGTACTTTCCTATAGAAATGTCTGTTAAACGTATGCTTCTGTTTAAAAGACATTCAAAGTTTACAATAAGATACATTTACGAATATGGTGTTGTATAGATATGTCCGAATATTCAAAGTAAATGTTAAGCGTATTTTCACCGTAGAAACTGTTCTAAATGCATAATTCAAAACTTAAAATTTGGGCACCAAAAATCTTTCGTATGAAAAAATGATGATGAAAGGAAAGAAAATTGATCATGTAAAAAATTTATTCTTACCGAATAGTAGAAGCACGTAACATATCACCAGCTGTAATAATGTTGTAAGCATGCCACATATCTTCGGGATCATCCGGGATAAGCGTTATACTCCTACAGTAAGTAAATTATACGTGTTTATGCTTGGAAAACAACTTCTGTGAGCGAAACTTACCCGCTCCCATCTTTCTCTAAATTTTTGTAAACCAGCTTCATTTTACGTGGATGCACGAGCTTCCTTTGTTAAATTAAATTACACTAATTATTATCAAACGCTATTTGTTGCCATTTTTATTTTCACAAAATAACACTGACAACTAAACCTTACGCAACCCACGTGTTTGTGTGACGAGAACACCATCTGTGTGGCGTTCAAACGATCATGATCCTTCGTCTCCAGTTCAAACTGATCATTTTTTTCGTCGTGCAGCTTCTCCTACGGGACGTGTTAGCTTCTGTGCCGGTGTATACCATACATAACTCGTTGCAAAAGGGACTAAGTGACAATTCTTTACCTCGATTTCTGAACGCGATTCGGTACCGTTCGAATCTTTAACAGTAAAGCAATGTATGCAGTATTACTGCATTTGATACAATGCGACAGGGCTGTCCGATTAGGGGCTTAGACGAAAAAGACTGGGAATATATTAAATCGAGCTATTAGGTTTTTACTGCTATAAGTTTAGTTAAAAAAAAGAACAATCGGGCAGTCAACGAAATTGTTAGTATAGTTTTATTGGTTTGTAGACAGTGTCGCGTAACGACACTGTCTGTAAACCAATTTTAATTCAAATATCAAAAATTGGTAAATTGAAATTGCCCCAAGCCGAAAATTTAACTCAGAACAAGGCAACATGTGTAAATTTTTCCTAAAACCTTCCCGGCGTTTACCGTCAGATTCACATAGTAAATTGGGATGGGACAAATGAGGATGGGCAATAAATACATATTGTGTCCAAGGCCTGATTTGTTACATTAGTGTTTGTTTAGCAAAGGTATACGGAAGGTGTACAATGTTCCTACAGTAATTTATGTATGGTGGAAAACTTTTTATTCAAGGAACAGGCCCTCCAATTTCTCGTTTAAACATATTGTTAACTCATTGGAGCAAACAAATTATTTCGTTAATTGGTCTAATATATTTGTGTGCTAAACTTACCGAGAAAAAGTACGTATAAAAATATATTATTTGTACTTAGATAACGAAATGCATAAGGCGAGTTTCCGATCACGTAAATTGAAGAGCACAACTCATCGATTTCGAAACTTTGCAGGCGAGTTTCACCCTGCAGTCTTCTGTAATTTTACAGTATTGAACCATAATTGCAGAATTATGGAATCAGTCAGGCAAGTAATTCTGCATGAACACGGCAACCCTTGACTTTTTCCGACGCATTCCATTTGCAACAAAATACACATTTACCCTCTACTTATTACTTAACAATGGAAGCACGAAAGTAAAGCGCACAACACCAAAACGTTCCTCACGGAAAAATTCAACTGAAAAATGACACATGTATTTGCAAAAAAAAAAAAGCCTACCAACACGATTTTGTTCAGTTATTTCCTTTGGTAGCGAAACGATCTGGTGTGAGTTTTGACCTAATAATGTCAGCAACCTTTGCAATCACATCAGGATGGCACATCGAATCAGTAACTATGCTAAGTAGCGAAAGGTTTCCGACATTTGCAGCGTCGTCAGAGGACCTCGAAACTTCTGTGTCTGGTTTATTGACGTAAGAAACTTTTGGAACGTTTTTCGACGGGAGTTCTGCCACGCTAGTAGCTAAATCGACGCGCTTGCTGGTAACTGAAGTGAAAGAGACGTTCTCTGTCTTGCGTTTCTTGGCTGATTGTGTCACGTCCATCTCCTGTACTGGTACAATTGTCACGCGAGAACGTGCTTCGTTCGCTACTACCGCTGGCTCATCACATTGCTCAGCTAGGTTCAACTGCTCGTCGACTGCAGATATGCGGATATACTCAAGTAGCTCTTCCAAACCTAAAGCGTTCAGGTCGTCCTTCTCGCACAAACACACAAAAAAAGCTACAAACTTTGTTACCGAAGAAGAAAAAGCTTTCTATACTTCATTAGGGTTGAGCAAGGACTTTCTGAAGTTCTCCGAAACATTCTTAACGACATTTCCCACAACGAACTTAACAACGGCTTCATGGAGACGGCTGTTCTTATCCTCCGGCTATGGAACGAGAATGTTAACGAATTCTACATACATTTGAAGAAAAAACTCAAAATATTCACCAGTTCAACCCAAGTGTTAATGCTAATAGACGTTTCTATGTTCTCTACGTAATGCCACCACTGACGAGGTACGACAAGCACATCTCCTGGCTCTAACGTAACCGCATAAGGCGTCCCACCTATGCTCTCCAGCTGATCCCGGGCCAAACCGAAGTTAATCCGACTGTACACACTTGACTCTTCGTATGGTATCCTACTTAGCTCTAGGAAAATGCCATCCGCTGGTGGGTACAGAAGCCATCTCTTTCTGTTTCGAGAGAAGCCCACATTAATCTAAATCAAAAGCGCAAAGCTAAAAGGATTACTTGCCGTAAAGCTGAGCTACGAGATTAAATCCGTAGGTGTCGTAATGGCAAGGAGTAAAAGCGCCAGTGCTCCCGATCCATAGTGTTGAATGTCTCCCATCACGTTCGGGGAATCCACATCCGCCCCAATCTATATCCTATTACAGGAAGACAGAAAATTCCTTATTTGATTTTACTATGTTTATTTTTTTATTATTATTTTTTCTTTGTAGACAAGGAGTTAAAATCTACATTTTTTTGGAAAAATAGAAAGCTTAAGTAACGTCACCTTCAACACCGAATCCTCGCCTCTGAATGTTTCATCCATGTACTTGTAGTCATAATAAGCCCACGCCTCTTCGCAACTGAATTGATTGAGCAATGATGCATTGTTTTCCTGACGTTGTAAGGGTTCCCCACTTGCTTGCCACTTCACGAAGTCCTCGAAAGTCATCAAAGACTCAACACATTCGCGCTCCCACTGGAAAATACCCTACAATTCGCTCTTAGTAAAGGACGACTCTTACCTACTAGAGAGTTTACTTGGTTCACCGACGATTTTTTCCCGCATCGGAACTTCAACAACTTTCCTTCAAATAATTTTGTCCAATCTTCAAAAGTGTACTTGAGACAGGTCCATTTCTCCAGGCAGTTCCTGAGTACAATGGGCTTTGTGGTGTTCTCTATAGTATCACGTAAAGATCCTCTGCTATCGCAATCAGGTACTGACGTATCCATTACTGGGAATAGTCCAAACAAGTACTGAGTACAAGAGAGACTTGACGACAAATATTAAACAGACTACAACGATTTTTCAATAATCAATTTCTGTAATATTTGTAATAACACTGAAAACTATGTAGTAATAAAAACGTTCGATTTGGGGGCAGTACGGAGAAAAGGCTCGATAGGCACTGGACATTGGCAAAAAGGCACCCAAATGACAAAAACACGGACAAAAGTTTTCCCTAAGAAAAGTCAAAAGATTTTAAAACCGTTTCAGGACACAAGACCAAAGAGATAACAAGTCCAGAATATTTTTTAAAAAGTGGTTCAAGTCGTAAAACGCACAAGGCAATAATTTCGAATATGTACAAAAAGGAAGACGGGAACTTCAAAAAACGTTAAGGTCGAAATCGGGAAGAGAATTTGTAAAAAGCAGCCCTTCCTTTAAAGCTCATTGTGAACCGCCGATTGCGACAGTTCACTAGGGGCGGCAAGAAACTTTTCCTCTTTGGTAGATTCTGGGTTAAGTAAATCTTGATGATCCCAGTTTTTCTCCCCTGGGGAAGGGTAGTTTAAGCCCTCTTCTTTGTGCAAAATGGCATCTGACGCTGAAAACCACTCCAAGTAAACGTTTAAAGGATTGATATTCCAGTGCTTATGAAACGATATCACGAACTGATGATTTAACATCTCAGCTGGGTAGTCCGCTGGTCTAGCCTGGTAGAAATACGAAACGATCCTTACAGATTTCCAACAAAAGAAACTTATTTACTTGGTGAAAGGCATCCGAATGGAGAACAGGAATGCCGAGAGCTGTCAAACACATACCCAGATGCATATCATCCGGTATATCCGCTTGCGTGCACTCGCACCGACCTGAGTGAAGCAGCTGTTTCACGGCTGCCAGGTTCAAATACATGCCACCACCTCCGGTTAAGTAATCGTACCCGAACCCTTGTACTAAGCCATAACCATATCGTTGTCCCAAAGCAATGGGCTCACTTTGGTTATAACAAGCGAGTAACTGCGCCAACCGCTGGACACTAAAGCATACTAGCATGAGACACTTTGAACCTTGCACTCAAACTGCACATAATACCTGAGGACTGTGTCATCATCTACGACCGCTAACCATTTCAGCTCAGGGCGATGAACATTCTCGCGTAAGAAACTCTTCAAAATGCCAATGGTTTTGGCACAGTGGCCTTGCTCCACGTGCTTTACGTTCAATACCAGCGTGGGAACAAACGTATCTTTAAAGACAGAGAGGAAATGCCAAAAGAAATGAAAAATTGGATCTTTCGTTTCTTTTTCAACACTACTTGGAGCATCGCTATAATAAGTGATGTGTTTGGCTAAACGTCCCCATGTCCGCTGCACTATCGGAATCCGATCATTATGGAATTTCGCGCAAGTCTTGACAGCGAAATAAATGGTCGAGGGAAGCGGCAATCCCTGTTTAACATGAGAGGTCAATCCATTTGTCGGGCGACAATTGAGTTGAAAAGTCTTACACACGCTGGAACATTAGGGCTCCGGACCCAAGTAGCACAATCGATTTCGGTTGCATCCACGCACAACCGTTTGTCGTGCGTTAACACCACACCGGCCTTGTGAATAAACAAAGCCAACTCGTGTTGTGCATCAATCGAGAAATCTGTCTGACGGTAATTGCCTACCCTTGCCGCCAGTCTAACAATCCGTAATTAGAGAAGCCTTATTACTGCAAACATTAAAGACAAGAGGGAATGCCCTTACTTTTTGAGTAACGGTCTGCTGAGAGCAAAACCGGCAGCGAAGTCCGGGTAAGCGAAGGAAGCTGGGTGTTCGTGAAAAGCAAAATGATGAATGATGGTGGGTTCCTGATCCCGGAGTGCATGACCAATAAATGAGTCCTTTTCCAACAAATATAATTACAGTCATCATTTACTGCCTTGCTTGACGTTTAGTGTTCAATGTCCTGTGTTTTACTTGAGAAGAATCGTAAGCTTTTAGCGTTCTCCATAGACGCGCGACATGGACAGCAGTTTGCTCTTGTACGAAAACAACCCACGTGATATTTACCCCGTGGATACTCACTAGTCTAAAAAGAAAACAGAACTGTAAATGTCCTTCCTCCTCTAACATAAAAAAATATTCTTTTATCTCTCGTAAGCCTACTTTGGCAGTAAAGGTAAAACGGTCCAATAACCTGGGATATTCCATTCTTCCGTCAAAGGAGCGATGTGTACTTTGATGCTCTAAGATATTCAAAGTGGTATTAGTTCACTATCTTCCACAAAGTAAGTTTATACTTGGCCAAATTCAACAGCTTGATTTGTTATGTCTTTCGACAAAGTTGTAGCTTGGTTGGCGTTATAACTATGGCTCTGACTGATGATGACTACGACGATTGTCGATAAGCCTGCCATGAAATTTTTCAATACAAGAGTTCAGCTAGAGCGCATTTTAATTGATTCGTTCTGAATTATGTAGTGAAGTCTACAAGGTTCGTCATTAAGCAATGTACGCAGTAATCTTACCCAACGTAGGATAAAACAGTAGAAGCCATATCAGCCATTTTCCTACGCAAAAATTTAAACAATGAAATTCAATTTACGCGAAAATGAAAGAAATTACCTCTTATTAAGTTCGCCATGACACAACAAGGCACACAATTTCCATTTCCTGCAAAACTAATGCACACAAAAATCAAGGCAAAGCCTAAGCTACGTTACGCTCGATAAAATGCCAAGAAAGTTTTATGGTACGGTCGCAAAGTATGACAGCCTGAAAAATCTTTAACAACGCTTCTCCAGTAAATTGCTCCCCGGCGTTCTCGTAAAAACACCCAAGTAACAGCTGGTTGGGATCTCTTGTTTGATGCTACTCTCTCGAAGCTCAACTAAGCCCACATCGTTTCAACACGCCTTCTTCTACTCGTTCGCGAGATGTTCGCTTTCAAAGTGCTGCTCCAATTCCTGAGCAAAAGCCTCACTGCGCCAATGCAGTCCGCGCGCCTCTTGTCGCATGTAACGTTCTTCTCACATACGTACTCCAATACACAAACGATGCATTCTTGTTTGAAGATCTCGGACAGGGGAGAAAAAAGGGACATCCTTGTTTTCTAAACGCAAAACTCGATTCTGACTACAAGGGAAAGATTCCATGATGACTACGTACTTACGTCGGAGAAAACAATGCAAACTTTTCCTGCCTCATTGCTTTAATGTTGTCCTACAACGAAACACCACACTCGAGTTTCTTACTCTCTGTGCACAAACTGGGCTAGACATACTTTATAAACTATTCCGTGTGGAGATAAATACTTTTTTCCTTTTAATTCAAGCGAGGAAAAGACGTCACGGGGAGTTTTTTGGGGAAACGAGACTTACATTTCCGTACCCCGTAGTTTTCAACGACATTCCTCCGAGGGTAAAAGAGAAAGAAAAGGGGAGACAAGGAATGCATTAGTGCTACACAAGAGGCTATGGGAGGCTGATTACTGGCCAGCACAATCCGCACAGAAAAAGCTTCCCTTCCGCTACAGTTGCTCGCTACGAGTCCCAATCCATAAAAGAGAGCAGCGTTTACGCCTATTACTTTAGGAACCCGCACTCGAGGTTGCTAATCGTTGTCTGATCCGACTGGTGATGTGTCCATCAAGCCAAGGATTTCCAAAGATGGATCACAGACAGGAGGCCGCCCACTTTCCAAGCAAAAGGGAAACAACAAACTTACTCGACTTCATTGGTCTTAATTAAGACTCGAGAACTAGTCAAGAGGCAAGTTTATCTTTCCTCTTTGGTTTGGCAGAAGACACGGCAATAAGCATCACTTCCATATCCCTGGCCAATAGAGAAATGCGGTTAGTGATCGACGCATTCCTTTGCGGTTCTGCACTAAGTGGTACACTTGCAGTAGTAAAAAGGAACATTCTGACAAAGGCCATACTGTTACAGGGCATTGTCCATAGAATCCAAGCCACACAGACCATAGAAACACGCATTCTAACTGACCCGGCTTTAGGAATTTCGAAATTTGTAAGAGCTTTCGGAGCTTCGAAATTTCGCTTTTTAGAGGCGAAACATTAATCTTTATTTTGAAAGTGGGCAAGAGTATGTATTTTTGAGTTATAGTGCAGCGTTTCGTGTAAGTTTTGGCAAAAATGTGTACTAAAATTTCGACCGCGTAAATGGGAGGATCACCTGAAATCTTCCTTTCCCGTCTTATAGCACACTAATAACCTTGGCCTAAGAAAACCATATCGCTCATAAAGGGTGAATGGTTATGATTTACAGATGGCGTTCAAAGAGGTTTGTCTACATATTTCGTAGAATTCTGTGGCTTCCCGTTTTCACTGATCGGCGTCGCTATTGTACATTAATTTAGCTGGAGTTATCTAGCATGTCAAATATCCATTGGGACATGGAAAAAGTCCATTACATGTGTATAATGTTTAGCTATGCGTTATTCTTATAACACGATAAACAACGTCTATGTTGTTCCACTATACAGTGGAACCCCATTTATCGAACGTATTGTATAGCGAACAACTTGTACAACGAACTCGCGCGCGGACGAAAAAATGAATCGCAAAACGAACTCCGCCTCTTGCAACGAACTAATTTGAGTGAGCGAAAAAGGTTTTAAATTTGGCGGTTCCGTTTCCCAGTCGACAAACATGCATTACAGACCAGAACTTGGCTTCCCCACGCCAGTCAGTTGCTAACAAATAGCCCGCTGGTGTATCTCAGTTTGAGTACCTACTTTTAGTTACATATTTTTTTCTGATTATATGTGGTGCTTAAATGGCACCAGAGAATTCTTGTAATAGGAAGAACAGAAAGAGATTTCTCCTGACGAAGAGGTGGAAGTGCGCACTGTTTCCCCTATGCTTTCCCGCAGACGTAAACGAATTATTCTGCGAAATGGGAAGAAATTTAAGCCCACGTAAAAATGTGGCATCCGAATCAGGTTGAAGCGAACAGATGTTGAGACGTATTCAATGACAACACATTGCACTTCTCCAGAACGGTATCAAAGAGACAAAAACAAGCTACCATAGACGGAATCTTCCAATCAGTGCCGGACATGAAAACACGGTTGCTATGTAAGAGGTAAAAAGATAATAGATTTACGTATCTTAAGAGTAGCCTCGAGAGCTACTAACTGAACAATACTGATTACTACACGTTTAAAATATACATTTTGACAGTCAATACATTTTTCATATTTGTTCCAATTTTTAAATTAACTTTCTCAGGTTTCGGTCCAGAATCAGGAACAGATTAAAATTACTTCAATTTAATCCAATGGGAAATAGCGTTTCTTATAAAGAACGCTTCTTTAACAAACCTAATCCATCCAGGAACGGATTAGGTTTGTTAAAAAGGGTACCACTGTAATTAAAGAAAATATAGGTCATTTTTTGCTTAACTGACCTAACTTAAACGGACTTGTTTTCCCATTCATTTGGTCGTGGTCTATAGATTCTATACATGCAGCCTTTGTTAAATAGGACTAATTATGTTAGCTATGGTTAGGTTAGGCTGGGTATTAGAAAAGTGATGGGGATATAAGAGGCAAGCATTAAATTATTTTTAGATTCAACGAGAGCAACGTGAGAATAAAAATATTCTAAATAAAGCTCAGTATCCCTTCACTGCTTAAAAAATATGTAACAGAGAATATGCATTGAACTGAATGATTTTTCCAGAATGCCAACATCGTGTTCGAGACGTCCCAAGTAGCACACTTACGTTTTCGAGATGAATTATATTTGTTTAAATACAAACGAGATACATTAATGGATTTCGCTTATTATACGTCTAATAAAAGATCTATTATGTACAACGCGCAAACGTTGTCCAATGTACATGTATAAAAAACAGTGACATTGTAAATACGTTTGTGTATACAAAGTTCCAGCAATGGGCTCCGGCCTACGCTGGTAAAGTTAAAAAAAAAAAAAAAAAAAAAAAAAATCTATTGTCCTCTGCAAACTTTCATTCAGGTACGTCTAAAATGTGTCTGTTTCTATTTCTAATTCAGGGCGTCAACCAATACTCGTTGCCACAAATATATGTTTCAATAATTTATTTTTTATAATAATTGACTAAAATATGTTTTTGTCTAGTACGTAATTTCTTTTTTTACCGTACTATAATGTTTGACATTTTAAATTTTTTAACTTTTTTATTCATTTGATTCGTTCTATATACGTATGAACAACATATTATAGACTTTTTCATCGTTTCTGTACCTTTCCCGGTCTTCATTTTCCGGTTCATTTCTGGTCTTCGTTTCAGAAAAACTTACGTCTTAGAAAACCCATCTGAAACCAATTGTCCAATATATGAATATTTTTAGTATGTGTGCTACTTGGGATTTTGTCGTCTTCGTCAGCCTGACACAGACAACATGTAAAGTATTGGCTAATGTGTACCCAGACTTTACTTGTTCTCGGACACATGCCTTTGATAAGCTCCATTTCGGAGTTATGTCAGACACTGTAGATACAAGTATTTCGTAGATAAGGCATAAGTGAGTGCCCTTCAAGGGTTATGTAAGCCTACTTTCCGTGCTCGGATACATGCCTCGAGCCCACCCCAGCATACTATCCCGCGAAGTTTAATTTGCATATTGATTAACGGCTTGTAAAAAATGAGCCTTCATAGCACTGATGTTAGCGTAGGCAAGACAAAGAGGGCAAATATTCATGTATGCAGAAAGCAGTCCAAACACGCTTCCACCCGACCAGCTTTTGTCAGAGACCAATCCCTTTGGAAAGGAGAGCGTCCCCCGTAATACGATGCAATAGCCTCTACTTGAAGAAAAAAGTGTCCGCCAATGCGTTTATGTGTTCACACATGTCTTGTTGGAGTTATGACCACTAGGCACAATGGGTCATCACTTACGAATATAAGATTGCTCGTATAAAGCTTTTCTGTCGCCAAACTAATATAGGGAATCGCACAATACGTCTAGCTTAGACTAAATCAATTGCCTTTAACATAGAAAACATAAAAGCAATTCATACAGCGAGATTAGAAGTTTGGATTCCCCAAAAATCTAACTTACCTGGAGGTTTTTGTGTCCACAAACTGCTGTGAATTCCGAACAGGAAATTTACTTTAAGTAAGGCACGCAAGAATACTCCTTGTAAAGTAAACAAACAGAAGATTAGATGTTTGAATTACAGGCGCGTCATCGCGCGACAGTCATGAGAAACATCTTGAGTTCCGATTTTTGTACATGGATGAGCCATATAAGTGGCCGCCATGATATTTTTATGTTCTGTTCACACAAAAAATAATACATATGAAAATGCCAAGGCTCTTTATTTTTAAGGAGCCGGTAATTTTTTTCTTTGACGTCCCTTACATATCCACGCTTTTTAAAGAGAAAAGGCATATTTCCTCGAACTAAATGCACGCGTGCGATACGAAAAACTACGGTCAAGACAATTAATAAACTAACACTCCTAAAAACGTGACGTAGTTCTCAAGGCTTGAGCCTTGGAATTCTAAATGAACACATTATAGTGACTTTCAAGCACGCTACTACATTACAGGTCAAATGTTCAGAATGATACGGCGCAAAAATACAGACAGAATGAAACGAGGATAGAAAAAACTTTGACGTATGGTCACAAGGAGTCATTAAACAAGACAGTCGAGAACAAGAAAAGGAACGTTAGGAGACAATTGGCAAACACGCTCGGTCCCTCTTATGTTAATTGGCCAACCACGGATGGTGCATGAGCGATAGCTTGCTTCGGTCGCCGTAGTCATAGAGTAGTTCTTCGCCCGGTTGAATGTCTCTTCTCGCTACAAGGACAAGTCTGGGCTTATTTTGAATTTCTATGACTTTAGTGGACAAGTTGCCCGATCGGCTGTGGTTTACCAGGCGTCCTAACCTGTCAGACTCTTCTGTCGCATCAATACTACAAGTACAAAATGTTAAAGACATCCGCGCGGGGGAATAATTCTAAGGATAGCTTACCAATAAGATTGGTTTTTATATTGAAAATAATACATATAGCAGCCAGTATTTTGGTCCACAGCATAACGTTTTTCTCTTAGTTTCGCTTCTTCCATGTCTACTAAGTCACCATAATATTCCAATGCGAATTCCCCCTTTCTGAACAAGCGTGTGGCTACAATGCCACGCCCTTTTCCCGCGAAATGATGCACCTAATTTAATGACCATAATTATAAATTGAAAATGACTCCACGCTCTAGTACGCAAACCTTTAGCCCTTCTTCTTTTCCAGTTAAAACAGCTTCTTCTAGACTTCTTTGTTTTTCCTCCAATAATGCTGTCTTTGGTTTACGCTCGCTGCGTCGGACGGGGAAATATTCCGTTAATCTATGATTTTGTTGAACTAATGGTTTCGCTGAGTGTGTATCGACTTTCAATCTACCGAAAGAGATTTAACATTTCGTAACTGAACTACGTATAATTGGTTACTTTCGTCTGGCCTTGGGTTTAGTTGTTGGTTTGATTTCTTCAGATTCAACTCGTGTAATACGCAGGTGGGACAATGCAGAGCTGGGTGACAGCGACGTGGCAGTTTGGCAATTGAGCAAATTGTTATCATAACCACTGTTTACTCGTTCCAATGCTTTTTGGCGAGGTGTAGCATTCCCAGACAAAGACAACAACACCTCCGCTGCTTGTTCACGATTGACCGAATCCTTTGTGTCGTTGTCCGAGGTACCTGTATTTTACATATACGCATTAATAAAAAGCATCATGCACCCAGCCTAGTTTCTGATTTACTTTCTTCTTTAAAAGAGGACAATGATATATCTATACATCTTGGTTCAAATTCTGGCAGCGCAGCACACTTAATCTTTAACTTGTTGCTGTTCCCAGAGCTTTGACAGCTGACAGAGGTTCTTACCTATGAAAAATAATCAGGTTGGCGATATGGTCAAACCTAGCTGAAATTACCGAGGTGTTAGAAAGGAAATAAGTCGTGATCTTGGGGCTGGGGTCATCAAGTTGAGGCACTGGACTTGTGTGAGAAAGGCGTCCACGGAATCTCGACTTTTTAACTGGAGGGGTCGACAGAGTTTTACTTATAACGCATTTCAAAGATTCAGGTCCACTTTCAGGAATTGTCTTCGCAATAGGCGTTTTCCTGGGTCGACCAACTTTTCCTGTAGTGCCTGAAGAATACGACACAAATATGGGTTAAATTAAAAACCTTTTTCGAATTTGTTTCTTTACCTTTTTTAGCCATTGTTTTCCACGACACATCCAATACACTTGAAAGCGTGTTTTAGAAAAGTTACTAAAATTCTAGCACAGACTAACAAACGCTGTAGGTTTAACCTCGCAATCTCTGTGAAAAAAAAAGCTTATAATTTATAGCCACTTCATAAATTATTTTACCTTTGCAAACAGTAAAAATTATTGTCTAAAAGTACAAACACATGCCCAAACCAAATCACGCCACAGGCAACGTTTATTCATTTACAGAAACATTTTATTGGGGTGTACGTGATTCCGTTTGGACGCGGGATACAGAACCTAATTCGCGGTTCATTTTTCAAACTTGGTTCCCCCCAAACGTACAAGAAAGCGAACTTGATTCAGGGCAAATTTGTCAGTTAACGCTTGGTTAAACACCAGGATAGCAGTAACCCGTTTCACTCAAAATTTTGTTGGCTTCCATAGCGTGTAACGCGATTCAAGGTGTAGCAATAACTGTAACGTTTAAGCATAGGGGTTTGTTGGAGCTGTGAAGTCACGATCAGTCCAAAAGTTGCCAAGCAATTATGAAAATTTGCATGTAGAATGTACGAAAATGAAACGCGAAACTCAACGAAGTCTGATTTCGCTGCTTTTGTTGAAAAAAAAAGAAAGCACCTTTTTCGCTGTTACGTTTATCATAAATACCAAAAATATTTTGTTACTTAAGTTCACCGTATGCTAGAGAACAACACAGTAGAAGTTCATATACGGTATTTTCACATTGATTTTACAGGAGGCCTACAAATCATAAGACACGCTTCGAGACGATTGTAACAGCACGGGGAACGAATCGCGAAATACTGTAACGCTGCATGAAACAGTTTCGACATTTCAAAATGTTATGTGTAAGAAAATCTGTCACAAACAGAAGAAAACGTTTTTAAACAACAAAACATTTTTGAAACGTATGGATATTTGCGAAAGAAACAGAAATAGGCCTACTGTATAGGCCTATTTGTAGCACGTAGTCATAATGACCCTGCCCAGGGGCGTCGCGAGGGGGGTTTCATTAGTAGTGCCTTAAGTTTACCGACTGTATCTGACGATTTTACCTACGCGAGGAATCACACTTTTTTCCAAATCGACTTTTGACCAATTATTATTGTTTTTATTATTATTACTTTTTTTAGGGTGGGGGGGGTGGGGGCACTCACAAACCCCCCTCGCGACGCCCCTGCTTGTGCCTTTTAAAACAGCGCCCACATAGCCGTTGAGTTTTCCATTAGTCTGTTAATTCGCCTTCTCTTAAGCCGTTTTTGTGTCGTAACATATGCTAATATTTCGTACTTTTTGGTATCAGTAGTAAACTTAGCAAACCAAAAATAAGCAGAAAAAAAATCAGTTTTTTTAAGAACAGGGGTGAAATCAGAAGGTATCATATTTAACTTCTGGAGCCGTTTTTTTCTCTTTTTAGAGGAGAATTTTGATGGCCAACTTGCAAAATATAATGCAACATTGATTTTTGTTGGCCTGTGTGAACGTTTCTGTCAAGATTTCTTATTTTTTGTTATTCGCCTTACAAATTTCTTATTTCTGTCAGATTTCTTATTTTTGTAGTTCGTATCTTCAAAATAGGTTACTGTAGATTTTAAAGAAAGAGTGTATTTGGTATTGTTGTGCAGAACAATTAGCGCCCGTTATTTATTACATGAACTACATAGCAGATTTGTTAAATTTAGGTTAAATATTAAAAAGATAATTGAAGTTCAATGTCATCTATATCTATGATGCCTTGGTCGTGTTCTTCCAATAGGGGCTTTTCATTGTTCTGGATAACCTTTTCGAGATCAGGGATTGAGTTCAACAAAGACTCATTTATCGTACGTTGTTCTTTCCGAAACTTTAAAACACCTAAGACAAGTTACGACGCCAAGTCGTTAAAAATTACAATAATTATTAGGGAAAGTTTTCATGATTGTACCTTGAACGCATTCAAGTCGTTCCTGACCTTTTTCTTCTTCCCACTTTTCGTTGGCTAGTTTTTCTTCTTCTTCTCCGCCACGCTTCCTGATTATGTCATCAGAAGAAAGTAAATAACCAGGCCAAAACAAAAATCCATTGCAGAGAACACATGAAATCATAGGAACACAAAAAGTGCAAAACCTTACCAAGCCTCAGCGAAAATTCGTTCTTGGACAAAAACGGGCTTGTCGTCCAAGAAAGTTAGCTCAGTCTGTCGAAAAGCATCTAAGATTTTGTGCGAAACTGACCCAGAAAAAAAGTTTTATGAATAGTCTTACACATTCCAAGATGACCCGCTTTCTATACGGCTTCAGAGTCTTTTGTATCGGGTTATTGTATAGGTATAACACTCGCATTTTCTCTAACCGTCGTAACACCTTGGTTTTAAATTACCCGTCAGCATTATGCAACAAGTGTTTAAGAAAACATATGTTTACTTGCAGCAGCTCCGGGTCTCTTATAGTGTTTTCTGAAAGGTCCAACACGGATAAATTCACGCATTCGGTTAAACCTTCTAAGGCACTCACACAGCTAATTTTGTTGTGACTTAATCGCAAGGTAGTTAAGTGTTTTAAAGAGCCTGCAGAAATATATTAAAGAGAAAAATATAGGCATGAAACAGTAGAAAGCAGACCTTGCACGAGTATTGATGAATCAAATTCTATTGTAGTTCTTTAAAAAAATTGAATCAAATATTAACTTCCCGCTTCCTTATATACAACTTAAGTATTTGAAATTTAAAATATTTCCAGTGTGCAATTTTAAAATGTTTTTGTTTTTTTCGATCACCGGTGTTCTATGGCGTAAAATCAAACCCACCCAGGTTTTCCACTTTCTCAATCAAGTTATGGCTTAAATCCAAAGTGGCAAGCATTTGCAACTTTTGCAATCCTTCTATGCGTCGAATGCGGTTGTTCTGTAGAAACAGACTCCGTAACTCGCTTTGATTTTCCAAGTCGGATATGATCTCAATTAAATTGTTTTCGAGCCAAAGGCACCGTAATCCGGTGTATTGTTCCAAGCCTTCAATTTTCTTGAAACCTAGTGGCAACCATGAAAAACAACTTCGCGAATATTACACTGATTTTCACCTTGAAAGTGAAGATACAATACGTCGTTTAATCGAGGCGTTTGGTACAGTCCTTTGTCCTTGCAATGCCTTTTCAACCACTTCGCCGTAATCCTACACCCGAAATCCAAGACCGCTTGCTTTAATAAAAAGCATAATAAAGATATTTAAAATACTGCACCGTGGACCCTGAACGATGTTTTCGCTGTCTGGTGTTAAACTTTTGTTCTCCATATCACAAAAAAATCTATTTTATCACAAATTCGTAATTTGTCTTTAATAGAAAAGCTTCAATAATGACGAATACAGTGGCAGTGAACTTGCATGTATCGAACCATCGCTCGCTTCGTTTCCACGACACCGGAGGTTGGTTAACCGTCCTTCGTGGATGACTACAGGGACCGTGTCGACCAGGAATAGTAAGAAAATCGGTAAAAAGAGCTTACAGACAGGATTACGATGCGCAAAAATTTACTGCTTCAACTTCCCTCAACAGCAAAAAGCGGGAGACGTCGACCTAAATGTTTACAGAAGGTGAGCATTGGACCTACATCAAAGTTAATCTTCGTCGATCTGATGTTTGGCCTTCGTTAGAAGATCACGGATTTCGACAGTAAAGGCAATGACGAGTTATCGTCGAGACTCTGCCTCGGTTGCGTAAAACGAAACCTCCGCCTCTTCTTTTTAGCTAAGCTGTAACGGTAATAGGGCCATAGACCTCTCCATTGGTAATCCTCATGTCCTCCTTACCGAACCATTTCAGTTTCTCCTCTCGTGCTGAGCGTAGCGTAGTTTGTGCAAGTCCGTAGTAATTCAATTGTATATTAGCCGGTGATACGTGTATACACACGTTTAGGAACAGCTTGCAACGCGTCACCGTCCGTTCCTGGAATTTAGCCTTTGTTTTACGTGTATTGTTTAATTCGCACAGAGTGCAGTAAACCTGTTACACAAACACTTCCGCAAGCGTCCAGAGTGTTAAATTTTGTTCACAAATGTAATAGTTCACTCGCCAAATAGTCTTTAACTAGTGCATAAGACAACCGAAAAACACAAGTTTAAAGCCATTACGCGAAGTGGATCAGAACGTTTTGGGAATTGTTCGATTACTCATTCGTTATAGCTAACTATGCCCAACTGCAAAAGAATGAAGGTGCTCTTGGTTGCATTCATTTTTATGGGCGTCGTAATGGTCGTTTACACCGGATACCCATCATTGAATTTACCTGACAGCGCAGCGAACTCATTTTTCGAAAACGGAACAAGCATAGTATTCGAACCCAAAGTGCCTTTCCCGCAAGGGCCGCGTAACAACAGTGAAACACTGCCACAATATCGAGGACAACGAAAGATGCCCTTATATAATGACGAACTGTCTTCCCCCAATTCAGTACACGAAAGCCAGTCTAAGATAAACGACACCTTTTCCAACAACAAGCAAGACTCGCCGTTTTTGCCTCCAAACCCCGTGAGCCATCAAGTAGGTCAAAGCCTACTTTCTCCTACTCAAGATCCCTTGACGCAGCGAGGATATCCCACTTCCGAGGCAAATGAGAATGATACAATGCTCCATTCTAACAAGGCGGAAACCTACTTGGAGTCAAATTTTCTTTCGTTTCTACCCAACACTGAAGGTGTTGCCTTGACAGCTCTCTATGACGGACAAACCATTGCCGTTATTGAATCCCAATCGTCCGATATAATCAAATGCACTCTTATTGAAGCCAAGTACGCATTATTCGCACTATATTTCGAAATTACATTTTAGATTGTAATGTACTGTCAACAGTAAACGCACAGATGCCGAGAAGGAACTGAACAAACTTTCTACTGAAGCTCATATTCAACCTATTACCATGAGGGATATGATTCAGCTAATTTCGCTGTGTCAGAAGCTAGACCAAAGAAACGTTGATGCGTCCTGGAATGCTTGGACTTTTCTAAGCGGCATCGTACCAGGTAAGGACGTGCTTCTTGCAATAAATTATGGCGATAAAGAGAGAATCAACCCCAAACTTTTCTCCCACAGGAACCAAATGGTGGGTAAATGGAAATGGTTTTTCTAGTAAACAAGTGACATGTTGATACTTTTGAAGGTGTGGACCTGGGGACATAGCCAAAAACTATGACGATCTAGGTCCTCTTACAGAGCTCGACAAATGCTGCCGAGCGCACGACCATTGCCCACTGAAATTGAAAGCATTCCGAGCTGGCTTCGGACTGGTCAATTTCTCATTGTTTACGAAGTAAGTGTACTTAAAACAGCGGGTCGATATGGATTTTATCATAAAAGTGACTTTATTTGTAACTAACAGAATTTATAAAATCAAGTGTATAGAATTTTGTTACGGTACATATCCGTATACTATTTGCATTACCACAGGTCTCATTGTGATTGCGACGGGGAATTCTACCGGTGCCTGAAGGAGGTCAGCAGCCCTGTATCACTCATGTTAGGAAGAATCTATTTTAACATACTGCAAGTTCCTTGTGTAGAGGACGAACCTTGCACAGCACGGGACGGCAGTTGCGCAAGACACACGTCTTCAAGAAGTCGACGAATGCGATATGCTAAGCATCTTGTATTTTAAGTACAGCTTGCTGGAAGTGTAACTGTATTATACTCAGTTAGCTAGATTTAGTAAATTTCTACACATATAAATACCATGTACCTTTGAAGAGAATTTTATTACATTGTATACAATACAAACAACAATCAAAGCGTTTCCATGCTAGGAGCTTTCAGAGAACTTCCAACAATCGTTAGCACTGGAAGCAGTTTCTGTTTCAGATTGTGCTCGACCTGCATGTCAATTAGCAAACTTTGTATGTCTTCGCTCGCTTGGTTCATTACGTTGGCAATCAGCCAAGCGGTCTCCTTCCGTACACAAAGAAAGGAATATCCCAAGAGACCGTTGAGCAACGCAAGACAATGAGCATGGTATAGAAGTTCGCGAGCACAACTTTCTTTGTAGGCACACAAATTGGCTAGGAGGCGAACAAGCGGTATCACAGTTCGATGGTACGGATTGATCTGATTTTTTGATGCATTGTACAGACAGCTAACGACCCAAGGCACGATACCACTAAGGGCTAATATAGGTGAACCGTGATCAGAGCAAGAGCAAAAGTAGAACAACCAGGCAAGTAGCTGCACAGATTCCGGTGATTGCATTCTTGTCAACAAAACAGCTTGCTTGGTAAGCGAACCCATTTGGCTAAGCCTGATATATTTTTTTAATTGGTTTCAATGAATATTAAATAGACAAAGTAATTTTTTAATATAAAATAAAAAGTGACAAAGCTTACTCTAGAACACTTGGAGTTGTTACGATAAGGCGATTCAAACAGTCTAACACAGCTTCAACTACGTTTTCATGAGGAGAACTGAGGGCTTTCGTTAGGCACGGAAGCAAATCATTCACTGCGATGACTTTCAGACATTCTGGATACAAATTGGTTATTGCCCATGTGCAAGCTTCCTAATAATATAAAACAAAGCAGTCACCCGTTATTTCAGATTTATTTTCTTTAGCAAAAAGTGGAATATTCTCACTTGAACATGAGGAAGATTGGTATTAATAAATGTCAGTAAATAATGACCGGTGGCCTTGGCGGAACTGGAAGTGGCTTTGCCTCCCCATAAACCGATATTAGCCGCGCAACACGCAGCTTCAATTTGAAGACTTACGTCTGAACCTGGAAGTTTATATTTAATAATTAAGAAATTCTTTTGTCACTATTTTTTGCTCTTCAAGAAATAGGTGCCGCAGAACTAAGTTGGCCCAAACTTTTGTTTGTGCGAAACTTCGACGCACTACCATTAAATCTGTTTAGATTAATAATAATAATAATAATAATTTTGGCGCCAAATAAGACAAATGATTTACTCTACTAGAGGAGACTACGTGAGTTTTCAATACACGTCACGACATACTAGTTTGGGCTTTCCAAATTTTTTGTGAGTTTTAGTTTACTTGTTAGATGACCGACGAGAAGTTGAAGAGCGCCATCGGCTTTCAAAAAGGCTTTGACACTTTCTTGACTCTGGCCCAGAGACTGGCGAATCCGTTTGAAATGAACAAGGCTTTTGGAAGGCTTGTGCTTCATACGAGCTACTAATTCCTTGACTTCATCAGGAGTACACACATTCGATACTTTCTGTTGTTCATCAATGCCACGTCTCCTAATCGCAAAATTTTCATGTCGATGCTCTTTGATGCCCTGCTGGAATTGCTGCCTTGAGGCGTTGCGGATGGATGACATCAAGTTTTCATCACAATCCATGCCTTTTTTTCAAAGGTAACAAGAAAACTTACGAATCACACACACGCTCGCAACTCAATCTCCTTTTTCACGGTTGCTTTTATGCGTTTTTGAATGACGTTTGAAGTGATTCGCAGTGCTTGTTCGTGTCAAACTTATAAGAGTCCTGCACGAAAACTATACACTACCGTACAAATTTCCTTTTCGTTGGAAGGAAACCACAGTACGGTTTTTCCATGCCACGTTTCGTGCAAGATTCAAAACATTCAGCTTACTAGAAATCGTGATTATACCTTCGTTATCAATTCTAAGCTTACATTAATATCGATACTCAATCTTGGCTAGGTCTCGTGTTTCTCCTGTGATCCGACCTGCGTGATTTCTATAGTTCTTCCAGAACCTAAGTAAGCAAAGACAATCATGCACAATACATTTGATTAACTTACTCACAAAAAAATTAAAATGGTTAAAAACTACAGACAAATAGCTGCATTTACTAATATATACCAAAGCAAAAACAACCGGCAGCACCATGCCTTCATTTGGTTGTGGGCTTGGCTAAAGAACCGTGAAATGAATACTCCTAATTTTTCCCTATAACGTACTTTAAACATATTTAATACAACTTTGTAGGCTTTTGACGCTTTAAATAACTGTGTAACTTTGTTGTAGGCATACATCATGGCGGCTATTTCGATGTTGAACCCGAAAGCCGAGGTGGCAAGAGCCTCACAAGCTTTGGCTGTTAACATTTCAGCAGCTAAGGGAATCCAAGACGTTATGCGCACCAACTTGGGCCCTAAAGGCACCATGAAAATGTATGAAATACTAAAAATGGCAATTTAAACTTATTTACATCAGCTGAAATCTTTATTTTAATCTCAAGGTTGGTTTCGGGCGCTGGAGAAATCAAAATTACTAAAGACGGCAATGTATTGCTACACGAAATGCAAATTCAGCATCCCACTGCATCTTTAATTGCTCGCGCGTCAACGGCTCAAGATGACGTTACTGGTGACGGCACGACGTCCATTGTCTTGGTCATTGGCGAACTTTTAAAACAGGCTGATCTTTACATTGCCGAGGTATGAACCCTTAATAGCTGCCGTCGTTCTTGAATTTTATGTATTGCCTTTCCCTTAGGGCTTGCATCCCCGTATTGTTACTGAGGGTTTTGATCAAGCCAAGACCAAAGCTTTAGAAGTCCTGGAATCTGTCAAAGTTCCTATTGCCCCTCAACGCGATGCACTCCTTCAAGTTGCTCGCACCTCTTTGCGCACCAAGGTTCACCCCGAATTGGCTGATCTACTTGCCGAAATCTGCGTGGACGCCATACTTACCATTAGAGAAGAAGGCAACCCCGTTGATCTACACATGGTGGAGATGATGGAGATGCAGCACAAAACTGAGTTAGATACCCAGTTAGTCAAAGGTTTGGTATTAGACCACGGAGCTCGCCACCCAGACATGCCCAAGCGTGTGGAAAACGCTTACATTTTAACTTGCAACGTATCGATGGAATACGAGAAAAGGTAAACGTTTTCCCTTTTTTCTCAGCTTTTATTTTTTAGCTTCTTTACAACTTGTGACAATATTTCTGCCCTGCAGTGAAGTGAATTCCGGATTCTTCTACAAGACAGCCGAAGAAAGAGAAAAACTGGTCCAAGCTGAGCGTCAATTTATCGAAACCCGTGTCAAGAAAGTCATTGAATTGAAACGTCAGCTGTGTCAAGGCACCGACAAAAACTTTGTCGTCATTAACCAAAAGGGGATTGACCCACTGTCTTTGGACATGTTGGCCAAAGAAGGCATTATTGCGTTACGTCGTGCCAAGAGACGTAACATGGAGCGTTTAGCTTTGGCCTGCGGAGGCGTGGCCGTCAATTCCGTTGATGACTTGACGCCCGATTGCCTGGGTTATGCTGGATTAGTTTATGAACACGTTTTGGTAAATTACACGTTATTCTTTCTTAACTGTGTTACCTTCGCACGGACTTGGACCCACACTCTGTTCTTTCGCTTTTCTTTAGGGCGAAAACAAGTACACTTTCGTCGAAGAGTGCCGTAACCCCCGAAGCGTGACAGTATTGATGAAGGGACCTTATAAGTACGCCCTAGTGCAAACTAAGGATGCTGTTCGTGACGGTTTGCGAGCAATTGTTAACGCTATTGAAGACAGTAGGTTACTTTCCCTAGAAAAGTCGCGCAAATTCTTAATTTTTTTCTCATTTCAGCATTCGTTGTTCCTGGAGCTGGTGCGTTCGAAATCTCCGCTTACCAAGCTTTACAGCGTTTCAAGGAAGAAGTTAAAGGTCGCGCTCGTTTAGGAGTGCAGGCCTTCGCTGATGCCTTGTTAATTATTCCTAAAGTATTAGCCCAGAATGCAGGCTTTGATCCTCAAGAAGCTTTAGTGAAGCTTCAACAAGAAGCAGCTTCGTCTGGGCAGCCTGTTGGATTGGACCTCCAATCCGGGGAGCCTATGTTGCCCCTAGATACGGGAATCTTTGACAACTACCGGGTCAAGAAACAAATCGTGCATTCATGGTAAATAGAAAAAGAAGTCATAAATTCGTTCGTATTTTTCATATTTTTCTTTATTTTTAGCACCATCATCGCAAGCAACCTGCTACTGGTAGACGAAATTATGCGTGCAGGTCTGTCTTCGCTTAAAGGCTAAAGCAGATGTTTCTTATAAAACCCATTTCAATTGATTTGCTGCTGCATTTTTTTTTCCTTAATTTGTTGCCTAACAGTGTTGCATAAGAATAAGCGAAAGACATTATCCTTAATGCGAACTTGTCCGAAAACTCGTGCTTAATTAATACACAGCCTTTGCCTGCAACGGCTTTAATTATGACTTAAAGTCGTTGGTTGTATCAAGCGGTTAACGATTGAACTCCAAATTTGTAAACCAGTTGGGACTGAGAGATAGCGGACAAGTCACTCAGTTGACCAAAGAAGGTGCACAATTAAAGTGTTAAGTATATACAGTAGAACTTGAAGACGGTGTGCAAATAGGTATAGTTGTGTGTAAATTGCGTTTTGACTGGTACGATCACACATATATTCTGCTTATAAGAATATTATAATATGAGCTCATTATACCTATAGCTCATGAATAATCGTTCTGAGTTCAGCAAACAAGCAACGTCTAAACGCACAACTCGCGCAAAATAGAGAGACAGGTGTCAACATAATAGGGGTTGACAAAATTGGAGTTCTTTTGTAGTTTGGATTGAAACGTGGATGGTACCAAACAGTGATTTAGTTTAACTTGAAGCATTGATTGTACCAAGCAATTTCATAAGCGGAGTAAAATTTGCGTCCCAAGGCAGGGGCAGAGACAACATTCCAAGGTTTTCCTTTAAGGGAAAATCGAACGAATCCATACTCTTCCAGGCGTCGCAGTATCAATGCAAAATGCCGAAAACACGATAACCGACTGCATGTTGTGACAAATATCTCTAACTGAATTTGCTTTATGGACTTCAGTACGTCGGTGGCTAACAGTTGCGGTATCACATCCCATTTTGCGTGTTTGATATCGATCTTAAGGCAGTCGATGGTTCTACCCGTGTGGTTCAAGTCAGAAATGATGGTTTGTAAAGTCCGTAATTTCCCATTCTTTGCCGTTATTTCATTTTTAATGCCCAGTCCCATTTGATAAAAGTGGATGTTATGAGAGTGTTGGTGGTCCCCGGTATGCATGGAAGGATCAAAGGCATACACTTGACACCCGTATTGCTCCATGGCTTCGTCGAACGACCACTCATCGCTAATGCCAAACGAGTAGACCAAGCAATGGTCAGGGACAGGCGCAACTCCCGGGTCCAAACATACAGATTTCTGACCATCTAAGCCCGCAAAACCAGCTTTCTGTATCGTACCGCCAAAGTCATGGTATAAATCACACGCTCCGTAATTTGCCCAGTTGTAGTACCGCCAAATATCTTCGGGAGTTTCCAAGGCCATGTGAGAAGGATTTAAAGAATTAATAGAGGCATTATCAGCCAAAGAGAGCACAAAACAAGCGCGAACTAGAAAAGTGTGTGAAATGTATAAAATGAGTAAAGCAAGGCACAAGCCAAAGCTCCAAATCACAAGACAAGGCCACTTCCGCATCGTGTCCAACGGAGCTGGACGCCCAATCGGAACTAGTCGCGTGGTGCGTCGCTTTGTTAGCCTCTCTCCGTCTTATTCTCGCAAATCGTAACAGTGATTCACAAGGAGGGAATACAGCGCAAGGAAGAGGGTGGTATAGGAGAAAGCTAAGTTATAGAGTTTCGTATTTTTAACTAGTTTTCTATGTTTCTTAAAAAGACGAACAAACATTGCGCGTCGTGACGTAAAGACAACACGTGCAGATGGTTGTCCATTTTCCCCCACTGTTCAGCGGCAAAAAAATGGCAAGATGCTAAAAACCCTTCTCAAGATCGATAATGTTGTTAGTTTTACGTAAGCTTTCGTCAGCATGCGCAAAAGATGTGTAACCATCATTCAAGAAATCACACCTTTACACAAATGGAACAAAAAGCTCACGTTCAAGATCTAATCTTTCTACACGAGTAAACTTTCCTTTGCTCTTTTAATTGGTGTATTTGTATTTTATATATCTACAGGTCATATGAATTCAAGCATTGTGAGATCTCGGTGACTCGTTTCATGGTCTTTTCTTTGGAATTCTCTGCAATGCGTTGACCGAACTTTTGGGCGAACTTATCAGGGTGCCAGAAAATTTGCTTTTGCTTGAGAACTTTCGACGCAATTTCCTTATCCTTCGTATCTTGTAGATCTGACACTAATAAATTTACAACATCTTTGGCTGGTTCGTTTACGAAGAAGGATACATGTTCTGAGCATATTATATCGACTTTTTCTAGCAGCGACAACTGATATGCAAATTGGGCTCTTTTGAGTGCGAATTCCTCCACAGCTTCACGAATCCGGCGTTCGCGTGCCAGTTTCCGCTCAGTTGCTTCAAACTTTTCTTGATCTTCTCTAGTCCATTTGGGGATATCTTCTTTTGGTTTCTTTGACGATTTGTAATGTTTTTCTCGCTCTTGCTTGCGTTTCTTTGTGTATTCTTTTTGGATGCGATTAGCCCAATCGTCGTAATGCTCCGCGTGCCGTAGATCTTCGTATGATGCAAAATCTTCTTCATATTGACCCCAAGCTATGTTATATTCATCTTCGTATTCTCTTCTTAATTTTTCGTTCCAGTCGTTCTCTTCTGTCCTCATCTTCTCGGGTTGTGAACGCGGCATGCCATTCTGTTTAGGTGCGTAAGTCTTTAAAGATATTTCGTCCTTTTTCTTTTCTGCTCTCTCTAGCAAAAGTCGTACTGATTCATCTTTATCATTCGTAGCTAACAAGACAGCTGGGCAAGCTTTCAAGACAGGAATGACCACGTCGTGATATCCTGTACAAGATTTATTAATTAATTGATTAATAGTGATTACATAACTGAATTTTCTATTACCAACATTAAATTTGCTGCCTTCAGCCTTCAGAACGGTCTTTAGAGCCAAATGTACCGGTAAATTGCCTTTGCAGTCAGGTGCCTGCAGAAACCGTGGAGCATTCTCTTTCAGCTTCTTGATAAGAAGGCGAACCGAATCAGCTTTCAAGAACTTGCAACCAGCATGCAACACATTTCTTCTCTTGGCAAAAGTATCTGGGTAGAATAGCAACTTTTCTTCATGCTTTGTGAAGTACAATGCAAGCTTTGGAAGATTTTCTTCTTCAATTAAGCGAGCTATTCGCTTTGTTTGTTTTTTGTTCATTATTTCCGTAAGACAATTGCTTCACACTTACTTACTCCGTAAACAAAACGACAGGTCTTAAGTGTCGAATAGCTGGTTAAGTGCCCTACACATAAGATTGAAAACTTGCGACAGATGGCTGCACTGAGCTTGACAGCTGAGAACGAATTCTCCGCTGAGAGCTATGTAAATTTTCCCCCTTTAAATCCACATTTTGGGTAGAAGCCCAGCAACGTCGGACCGCTGGTGAGAAACACGTGAAAAATGGAAACAATGCTATTTTTGTTAAAACTACTGGTATTTATATATTATACGCCCTGGAAAAATACCGCCCTATTTTAGTCGCTTTTTTTAATCCGAAAGTTTTTTTTAAAAAAAACTTTTGCACTAGTTAGCTTTCTTAGAAGTTGGTGAACAAGGATTCTATTACACTGAAACACAGTTGACCAATTTTGAGGTGCGATAATTTGCGGATCCCCCTGCTTAAATTGAATGCATTGGGTTGCTACATGCGCTTCATGCGACATCCAAAACAGTTGTGATCGAACATCAAGCCTAGGTACAGTCCTTTGGTCTCTTACTTATAATATCGTCATGAGGAGGGACTTAACATAATTAACTCAGATCATAATCAGCTTGTAAAATATTCAAATAATTTTTTAAGTATTGGATTGATATTTCAGTATTATTTAATTGTATTTCTCGTGTGTGATTTGACCCAGTGAGATCATTCACTAATTAAACCCCATGTGTTAGGCAAATATTTCAATGAATATACTCTGTGGGTGAAATTTCGGCACTTGTAGTATTACAAATTTTAGCTTTACACATCGCAACATGCTTATATTTCAAACAACGCAGTTTAGGTAAAGTGACCTGTTTTTTGGACTAGGTGCCATACATTTCCTTTACAACATAATTTTTCTCTAACTTCGTTCCTCTTTGGCACACCGCATCCCGACTGGTTCTTTTTCAGCAAAGAACGCTAGCATTTACGAAGGTGCAACCTATATTTAAAAAAAAAATTAAAAATAGGAAATTAAAGTAATAAAAAAAAACAGAATTTTAAAAGAAATTAATGGAAAACAATCTCATTTGGAAATTATAATGACAGGAGGCTGCAAAGTATTGTAATTTAGTACATACTATGATAAGGTGTCCGTTTTTCCCTTTGGTGTACGCCAGATTATTCCCGCGTGTAATTTCAATCGTCCCTTGCTTGCCACCGACCATTTGATGCGAGATTCTACAAAGCACAAAAAAGTTAGAAACACGTAAATCTTTAAAAGGCTAAATGTCGTGTTTACGAGGACGAGTCTTCGATCTGCAGAATGTCAGACGATTTCGTTGTATCAACAATTTTTGTAACAGCTTCAATAAGGAAGTCGCAACCTAAAATAAGGTCGCCTTTGTCTTTCTTTTGGTCTTGCGGGATCCGGATTAGCATTAAACCGTCTGTCATATTGGTAATAACTAAAGCCGTAATGGCACTTAGGGTAAAGCGATGCTTCACTTTGGCGTCTTTAGCGTCCAGTACATACAGGGCAGAATCGGTTAAAACTACTATTCTTTGCCGCGGGGTATAACCATGGCGGTCATATTTGACAACCGGACAACAGTACTGTCAAAATCGCACGAAAAATTAATAGGCGTCTATCAGTAGCGAGATTGTTCCGAAGAAAGCTACGTTAAAATCTTACCAGGACTTGTTCCGAAGGAGGCTTAGGACCACATTCGAAATTAGTTTTAACTAACGTTTGTTGCTCCAAAGAGAGTCGGTTGTCAATGAACCACTGGCTGATGCTTTCCGGATAATTCGCTTTCTTATCTATAATTCACATAATAAGCTATAGAAATAGAAAACCGTAATCGAACATACTTTTGAAAAGTGACTCAGCTAACACTTTAAGCTCAAACTGGCGTTTTCTAGGAGGGGAAATGCTGGTGCAGTAGCGGCGAACCAACCATTTACCGTGAATTATTCGCAGATGTTGGGAAGCCTGAGAGCAATTCAGAATAGTAGCGTACACAAATTATGGCAAAATGAGTGTGCTTACTTCCTCACAAGACAGAGGTGCTGGTGGCCAGGACTTGTCCAGTACTTTCTGTGGCAATTGATTCTTCAAGCGCATTAAATACGAATAACGAACGAAACGAATAAAAGCTTTATTGGCTTCATTTGGCGCCTCGTTCCTGGCGCTAAATCCTTTAATAAACCTAAAAAAAAAGAAAATAACTTGTTATCGCTGTCTGCTCCAGAGTCTTGGTAGACGTACTGTCTGATGATAGCTACTGCCCAGCGCCGTTTCTTGGCCGCTCTCTGCGCCAAGAATCGTCGAATTTGAGCTTGAATGACAATAGCTGCCGCTCGCATTTTCAGATATTTCCGGCGCTGTAGTTTTCCCTTGTACACTTTCTGGATCAAAGTTGCCAAGTCATGTTTCTTGGCTTGGAAAGCGTCTTCCGTGTCGAATAAAGTCTTGGGCAACCGAATAAATATCTTGGTCCTATGATAAGAACATTACGATGTAACCTCACGGCGGATTGGGTTATGCCTACTTTCCCATCCTGTATTCATCTTTCTTATAGCCCAAATAGTCGACTAGCTTTTGGACATTTTGTTTCGCAGGACCCACAGGATGCGGCCACGTGGCGGGACACAGACATTTGTAACGCCCCAAGAAAGCTTCGTATGGTCTACGGTAAGCGAAACCGGCTCTTCGCACGCGAAGGTTTTCCATTAAGCCCAAGTACTTGACTTGATGACCGACAATTGCACGATCAAAGCGTCCTTTTGTTGTAGGATATATAACAAGATGCAAATTAGTCGCCTTTAGGCACGGCCCCGCCTTAATAGCTCAATTCGTTTCGCCTACCGCTATGTTTAGTCTCATTGGGCTTGATGCAGCGAATGTAAGAAGGTTCTTTCTTAACTAAAATCTCAACCAACTGTGCCAAACTTGTCTTAAACTGCAAAGCGGCTGTATCAGGCCTACGTTTGCTTTGCAATTCACCGGCGTCGAAAACGGCCTTGGTGATCAGGTTCTGCGTCGATATCATAACTTCTTTCAAATCCCGGAATAGTAAATCGTTATTCTTTTCCAGAAAGCCTTGAACGGAATAAGTCACTTCCCCCGCATAGTGCACTAAACGAAATTCCTATTTCGAAAAGGTAATAAATACACGCAAAGCGCACTAGAATGCCTTTTGCTTCTTACTTTACGTTCGATCGTTTTTTTGGTTTTGTTATCAGCTTTGGAATGACTCATATAATGGGGATGACTCCTCAAAACTTCGTCCATTTTGCTCAAGAAAGTCAAGTCTGATGCGTCACCTGGCCGAAGACACTCTTCGTCCAAAACGGCAATGATTCCTGGCGAATAAAGCAACAAATAACCGAAATTAAAAAGCGTAATGGCATTTATCAGGTAAAAGCTTCAGACCGTACCTTTATGCTTCTCTTCCACCAAATCGCAAATAATCTTGTTGTCGAAGTACTCCACGGGTTCCCACTCAATGCCTTCTCGGCGATACTCCTCTTGCTCAGATTTTAACGTTAATTCGATGAATAGCTGTTGAAGCTTTTCGTTACAGTAATTGATGCAAAATTGCTCAAAACTACACAAGGAAAGGGAAGATTGCATGAGTGATCATTAAAAAAAATGGTGTACCTGTTTCGCTGAAAAATTTCGAAACCATAAATGTCCAAAATGCCGAGAACGCAAGTTTTCCCTTCGTGTTCAGCTTTGAGAGAAGCATTGAGGCGCCTGACCAGCCAATTGAAAAGTCTGGCATAGATCGCTTTGGAGAGGGCATCCCGAGCGTACATTGCTTGATCATAATCCAGCGGTGTCACGACGACATCACCACGAGCTTCGATCGTGCGATTCAACAGTGACTTCTCCAGGTCGTTTGCATTGCAACCCAGGAGCTAGAGTCATAAAGGCAAACGAGATCATGTATTTTCTCAGCTAGAAAGCGTTTAGGTCTCATTTTTTTTATGTTGGTGCTTCCCAATACCTTGGAAATGGTTTTCACAGTCTCGTTATTCGACAGTTGGGCACGTCCGCCATCGGATTGGAAAAGCAGGTTTCCGAGGTGTAGAATAACGGCGATAAGCACCCAAATTGCTTCTTGCTCCTCGGTACCTAACTCGATCACCTTCATGGCTTGTTCTACGGTCTTGAACTGAGCACTTTCATCAATAGAAGGCAATTCATGGTTCCCACCCTAAACGACGCAAAACAAATAAAGGAACATAAATTGAGGCTTTCTTTTTCTACAAAACAAATTCTCCAATAATATTTACTTGCTTCAGATAAAAATAATGCTTCGGATCGCGCTTTAAGCCCAACTTTTCCAGATGGGCGTTATCGATGCCAGCCAGTAACTGATAAAATATGTGGAAATTGCGTTCACCGCTGGCTTGGTATACCACGCGTGACTTTTCAAGTAAATAATTCAAGATATTTCCGCCAACCGGGTCACCCTACTCGACATGAGAAAAAGGGTTACAGAATATGACAGGCCTTATATAGAAGTCTTGGACAATACCATGTGGCTGAACGCAACGTCCATATATTTGCCAAAGCGTGACGAATTGTCGTTGCGGTTCGTTTTCGCGTTGCCAAAAGCTTCCAACAACGGGTTTGTGTTCAGTAACTTGTCCTTTACGGACTCCACAGTAGCTTTATGACGCGAAGTCGATGCAATAAATTGTAGAACTTTTTTCGAAGCTTCGGTTTTTCCGGCGCCAGACTCGCCTATAAAAGTCGCGATGAGACAAAACCTGACAAACCTTAAAACTCCCATTGGATCCTTACGATACCTTGTGTGAATGATTCGTGGAATAGCAAAACTCGTCAGTGAAGGCATTGTATTTAAATCGAACCTATCTCTTGTGTTCAATAGCAAGTGAAAGTGGATTGCTTGAACATTTTTTTCGCCATTTCCAAATTGTAAGCTATAGCTTCGTGACAGTGTAATAAAAAGCCTGTTAACGCTGCAGGGACAACTACATTCAACTGACAGTTTTCTCATCCCATCCCTAGTCACACAAGCATATGCTGTAGGACTTACCAGAAATGAGGATGCATTGATCTTGGCGTTCAGCGCGTAAGGATCTCAAGGCGTTGTCGGTCACTGCAAATCTTTGAAAAGTAAGAGTAAACTAATGTAAAACGAGAAATAGAAAATTCAGCTTTGTCACGTGACCGATAGTCTACTACAGTTGGGTCTTACGGTACCGATTGTCATCCACATGGATTTTTTAAAGGAGCGTAAAGTTATTATGATGGCTTTAGTTTTCCTTTCTTTTTCTAACTATTGGATGATTACTTCTCCAAATATCTCTTATGGATTCTTCACATACAAAGAATGCTAACTGGTTGATTTCTCTTAGCTCGAATTCTAAAAAAATCCAATTCTAAATCTTTCCTCGGAAAGCTAGTTAGCTTTGCGGAGTTTCGTTCAATACATGCAGTTCCAATCTTGAGAACGGTTAGCGCTCGAGAATAGTGAGCCGCACCTTGATTATCAAGGTTGGCTTGGAGACCTCGTGTATTATAGAGCCTAACAACGATTAATGATAAAATAACAAAAGGGCAAATCTGATGTCTTTGTTTGTCTTGATAATGAATGATAGTGTCGTTATCGAGATTCTAGCATAATGTTAAAAACTTACACATGTGGTGGGCATTCGAAAAAGTGAACGTTACGGTATTTTTCGACATAATCTGGTCCGTAGATAGGCAAATTCTTATATGGGTTGACGGATACGAGCACAGGGCCAATATACGTCTACAAATTAGATAAGGCATTAGGGCAGAGTTCGACAACAGCAGAAATATCGCAGCAATGCGGTACTTACATAAATTAAGTTTTCTTTAAACCTTTTCTCCAAGTTGTCAATGAAAGCTTCTTCGGAGCTGAAGTTTTCAAGTAAAACACAGTCCTGGACTCCGACTCGATCTCGGGCGTGAAGGTCTCGCTCCATTTTCTTTTCCTTGTTTTTCACAGACTTTCAATGTAGTGCCTACTGCATGAAGCCTGCAGAAGACATTAAGTGATTGATCTTTAATAAATCAACACAAAACTCGCAGCTAGCCACAAATAACAAGACTGGTTTCAGACGTCTCTTTCTTCAGTGAGCGCTTAACGGCTAAAGATTATAGATGTTCCTTTAATTACGCCAGCTTCACGGTCTTATCGAGCTATCTGAGGAAATTTCGCCATATCGAGCGCGATAGCTGGGAGATAACACGCTTTCATTCTAATACGAGTTTTCAGGTCTCTAGTGATAAGTCTTAATTTTCTGATGACGTAAATCCTCCAAACAAAAAATGAATACAAATATTTAAAAAAATCTAAAATATACGATAGCAGTGAAAAGTTGCTGGGATAGGTGTAAGGCTTACAAGTATATCCACAAAGTGCTGGAGGTAATTGTTTCTCCCTTCCTCTTTGGGCCTCCGCATAGAAAATACAAAAACCAGTGTAATAATAGTAGTCGTAGTATTCGTAGTAGGAACGCCCAACTTCATTTGCATATATTAAGATGTATTTGAGGTCGGAGCCGGAAGTCCCAAAACACAAAGAACCTCTTTAAAATGTCCTACCCAGAAAGTTGCCACAGAAGTAAATCCGAGTATTTCCTTTTGAACGTTGCTGTGCATATCTCGCAAAACCTTCAATTTGCCCTTTCGTAATAAAGTATACTAAGAAAATGTGGGTCACAGCTTCTGGGCTTGTCATAAACTGTCATTTTCTTTACAATTCGTCATCACGGGCGAGTGACAACCTTTGATCCTCTCCTTAGTACACACACGTTTCTTATTATACTGGCGCACATAGCGAGGCACCTGGTGTGAAATTCTCTTCGACATAACGGTTTCTGCTTCGTGAAGCAGCAGATGCGAAATCCACGGCGGCCAGTGGAAAAAGACGACGAATACCGTTTTTTGTCTCACGGCAATACTCCGCTCGTAACGACTCATTATACCCCAAGAATGCTTAATTAAGTTCCCATAAATTGTTTAATAAAGAATTTAAGCTCTGGCAAGACTTGGTACAAGTGCATCATTTTACATTGACTGCTTTTGATTGCATACTGCGGTTACATTATACGGCTTGGCAACTACCACTTGACATGAAAATAAACTCGGTTAACTGCTCTCATTTTGCCCTACCACGAACTCGCACATGCTCTCAGACGCTAATTCGCTTCGTTCGGAAGGAAAAAAAGTGTCGGAGCTGTTAATAAACTGCCTGTCACGAATTGGTCGAGCTCTTATCCACGTATACAAATGCGCTAATGAGTTAAGCGTCACGCTGACGGAAGCAGAGCAGTAACGTTACAAACGTGCTCTTCGTCACTTGTTCTGCCCAAGTAATTCATGAAAGCTTACGGACTACGGTATGTCTAACGACCAGGAATACAATGTTCTTCAATGTTCGAGTTGGGTTTCCAACTTCCCAGCTCATTAACGAATACGGTTGTTCAATTCTACCCACTACAGCCTTGACGAGAAAAAAAAGGACAGCCGAAAACGGAGTACAGGTGTTACATCCATTTTATGCTGCGTAACACGCGCGGCAATCCGGACCACCTTGCTTATTATTCACCGAGTACCTGGCGTAAGTAAATGCCATACAAGGGCACAGGTGTTGACGAAGAATACGCCTACGAAGGAATTGGCACAATTTCCTCTGACTCAAAGCACTCAGCTTACTATTGCAAACACAGCTGTGGGAAAATTGCAAAAACTGTAACGATGAGACGTTTCGCGTACCGAAAAAAAGATGAAATTTATGACGGGTAAAAGCTGTCCGTTCCCCAAGTTGGTGCCCTTCGAAGAGGGTTGGGTAGGAGTCCAAGGAACAAAGTGCACAGCACTACACAACAGCCTTAGCTCAAGTTCACTCAGACTAGAAGCCAAACGTTGAGACCGGGAGTTCGGAACTGTACGTCTCACGCCTTTAGAGTTCCCTGACGAACTGCGTCAGCGAAAAGAAACCCAGGCTAAACCGACTACATACAGCGCCTGCCGTATAACCCCAGGACTCGGAACGGGTTCCCGCAATCCGAAGACGGGTAAAAGGCTTCAACATTTCAGGTACTGTGCTACAGAAATGAGCCAAAGGCGGTCAAAAACCATGCGGGAAGCTCACGCCAAAAAATATTGCGCGCATTTCGTTATAGGTCCATAAAAACGGACAAGCCAGGCTCTCAGGACCTGAAACCCGAACCCTATGGAATCCTAGCGGGCCCCTAAGGATTTCCAACCCAAGTCAACAACCGATCTTTGCCGAGAACTAACTCCCTTGTTTATCTGTTGCTTCGCTGCATTGGAATGCGACCTTTTCTAACGCAGGCTACTTGAAAGGTGATATAACTAATTCGTTGCCATCCACACTTAGGCGTTTATTGCGATAAAACCAAAAAAAGGAGTTTTCACATTATGCAGTTTATTTCTCCTAAAACGGATTCTTTTAATTACATGAGAGGGGGAGCTAACACCAAAGGAACGGTAATTATTTCTGAAATGATAATAACGCACAACAATTTGCAATGCCCCGCTTGTTCACTCAAGCAAACATAACGAGAAAGTCAAATGAATCAAAAGAAGGCGAAAGTGAACTCGTGACATGCACTAAAAATCTGAACTGCTTTGTGCAAGCTCTACCAATTGAAACACAGACCACGAGGGTAAACTTGAAATCAAAGCAAGATTTTTTCGTGCAAAGGATTCAAAGGAGAACGAAAGAAACACGTTTATTTGAAATTCATGCCAGTGGCAAACAAAACTTTGGGCTTCGTCTTCCTTTTCTTCTTCCCATCGCCGGAGTCCTTGGCGTCCTTGCCTAAGTGTTACAACGAGTTCGTGAAATATGCCATTAGCACACAGTCACACGAGACAACAATTAGCATACCTTGATCTAACACGCTCTTGATCGCGGCATCGTCGAAAGCTTGGGCAAGGGCTGAACCGAACGTTTCCCTATAATTGGGTACCGGGACATAGCATTCATGTTCGGGTTCTGTCTCGGAATCCTTCCTAACCTTAGTGACCGGGCTAACGCCTGGTCCCCATGCGCGCACAGCAGCCGCCGACACTGGATTTGAACTGATGGTTGGCCACGTTCCGGATGTTTTCATTTCACCCTCGCGCAACATCTGTGACAAAAGCACACTTAATACACTCAACTTGTTGCGGGTGGTTGGTGATCTACTTGTGCGAACGAGGGCCCAGACTGTGGCGATTGCTGCATTGAAATCGGAACCGAAATCAGAGAAGGCTCAGCCAGAAACGAATCTTCAGACCTAGTTAACAAGAAGAGTACACATGGTTAAAGGGTAACAGGAAGAAGCGAATGTGGGAAACTTCGATGTCTTTCCACATACCTGGGGCTGGGGCTAACCACAAACTCGGGTTGCGGGAAGTGATATTGTGAATCCATGCGAATGTTTGGTCTGGGAAACCTGCCCCACTTAGCTTCTTCTGCCTGCTGGATCAACCGATCGCGACGTTTCTCGTCCCTCTGACGCCGTTGACGGTGACGCTGTCTTTCGGCCAAACGATCTGCGCGTACAAGAAATACGTGTTTTGAAAGAGAGAGAAATTGCAAAATTTGCGGCTACCTTTGAATAGAGTAGTGACTTCTGGGTTAATTACAGGTTCATCTAACGCCAATTCCACCACGTCAAAAACAGTCGTCAGCGGTAGATGCGACAGGTATCTTAATCTTTGGCGCAGCTCTTCCGTCATCGAAGTCGACTCCTTTTCCACAATTCGCCCTACAATCACTGGTGGACAACGCTCAAGAGAACCATACTGCTTAACAAGCATCTGGACATTGACACTGTGAAGAAACATATGCTGTCCATCTCCAGCTGCGATGGAGAAACCAGATGATGAAATGCTTGTCACAACTCACAATTGGCCGTAATCTTACCCTGATAGAAGTAAAACACGTCTTTGCCTTTACATGGCTCTTGACCCTGTACCGGCGACAAAACGGCGGAAAAATCCAAATCTTCCGCTTTTACGCCTTCGTCGGGTAAACTGCTGAGACCCTCGCTAGATGTGCTCGTATATCGCGACCTAGTAATACAGCAAACATTACAAAGAAATACAAACTGACTTCTACACATCTTAGTTGTCTCGATGTAATATTATACCGTGACAGTTGTTCAGTTCCCTTTTTTGAGCTTTTCTCCCTTTTTAATCTTTAATTTTGAAGTTTTCAATTCTCAAAGTTTGCATTATGAACTTACGACTATTCACAATATTTTTAATTCTCTACCTATCCATAACTGCTCCATCTTGCATAACATCTTCCAGCGTCAAATCTCCTAATTCATTTCCAAGACTTGAGCCTTCATCACCACCTTGCGCTCCTCCCACCGCACTGTCTTGCGACAGCTCTGAGTTCAGGTCAGAATTATCAGGTCCTTCATTACAACCATTGGATTCTGCACGTCTTTCTAGCAGTTCTAACGCTTGCAAGATAAAGATAGACTCCGGACAATCCTTTTCCACTTCCAATTGGGTTAGGAGTTCCACTTTCTCTTTTTGGAGAATCACGCGCTTGATGTCGGCAGGAATGGCGGTCATGAGTTTGCATTGTAGTCCGCTTTCAATGGCTGCCGTGACTGATAGTGGTTGAGATAACGAAGACGGGATAGACGAATTGCCCCCTGCAAATACTGGCAGCAAGGAATGCCTGTCCCTTTTCATCAGACGCATTTCAACCGTGTCTTCTACCTTGTATGAACGATAGGCTACCGATACCACACTAAGATTAAAGAAAAGAAAAAATGTAAGACCTAAATCATTTCAAAGTCCTCGAAAAGCTACAAACTTGCCTTTTCAAATCTTTAGGGTATACCATGTGGTCGCAAATGGGACAAGCCCGCCACGCCTTGTCCGACAATGCCAAGTAATGCAGCATACAAGCCCAACAATACACGTGGCCACACCGTGTCATGCGACCAGCCACGGGAGGATGTAAGCATATGGGACAGCTTGGAATGTCCACGCTTTGCAAACGCTATAAAATGATAATAACATAAATAATACTAATCGTACAATGAAATATAAATCTTAAAAGCATGACCAAACTAAATTTCATTTTAAAACATGCACTGGGCACCAGTATAAAAAAATGACCTTTTCAAAAATTCTCAAGTCTAGGTCAGTAGAATATTGTCTCCAGGGCAATGTACAAGAACTTCACGGAAATTCTCGTCAAGACTTCGACCTGGTGTTCTCATATACCAAGATCAATTTTCACAAGCAAATAATTTGACAAGTGAAACTCATTTCTTGGGATTACAAAACACGATATTTCAATAGCAAAAACCTACGATTTGCTCAATCCAAGTCCATTCAACCAGCAAATCCGGATCCACCATGTAGACGCTGTAATCGCTGTCAGCCTTCACTATGAACTGGCAACTACAATGAAAATGCAACGCTTTAATAATCATTTTAAAGAATTTTAAAATCAATAAAAAAATGCTTACTTGGCTTGTAAAAAGTGATCTTTGGAGTAAGGTGTGCGGTGCGAGAAGTGGCGCATTCCCCTTTTGCCCCCATTCCCAGGCACACCTCGGCGGTACGCAGTGTTTGCCGACTCTCTCGGCGTTAGCTGGACATTCAGCCAGTGCGTAATATTGTTCCTCTTGTGGCCTTTCTCCAAATGTGCCGGGATACATGAACTGAGGTCCAAATCAGTACTAACAGATTCTAAGTCCCCTACCTATAAAAAGAGAGGTTTCTGAGTGTCATATCAGTATTCCTTGTTTCTGTCACCTGAACCTTTCAATCGTTTTCAATGGAGAATAAGAAAAATTAGAAATTAACTTCTCTCTGATTGTTTTCCAACAGTATTATATTGTATTGCTTATACGGCACGTCAGGTCACGAAGGGCCTTAGAGATCTAGGTCTAAGCCTATTCCGGCTACGCAACGGGGAAAAAAGGATTTTTCTTCCCATAACGCTTGTTTGGAAGTTCAAAACTTTCTTTCAAGATTGACACAAAATATTTTCTCGACTGAAAGCTTTCTGTCAGCAGAATGACCTCGGGTCCATTGGAAGACCCGGATAAGTAGGGATCGGTTTGCAGTGGTCGCCTTTACAGCGAGTACTCATGCAAGTTTCACAAGGCGTACTGATGTTGCAGAGATTTTCTACGTTTCTATGTCGCTTTTCAGACTTTTACCTGGTCTTCAGTTTTGTAAGGGGTTCCCGTTCCAGGCTTTGATTTGTTTTTGCGCTGTCGTGCATTGCCATTGCCTCTTTTACTCCCGAATGTTCCTCCATTATTGCCCCCACCGCTTGGATAATTAAAAACAGTTTCTTGCCTTCCTCTACCCGCATACTGATATGACTCAGAGCCCTTAAATCGTCCAAACCGTGTGTTGTTAGAAGATGCATCTAAAATAGGAAAGGAAAAACGAGCACATGTTACTCAACTGTCCCCGTTGTTTTCCACTGTTGTGGTTCTCACCTTTAGGTTTCACTTCTGGGACCAACACGGGTCTTGAAGAGGCAGCAGCTAAAGACTTGTCCATTTTGGACACTTCCAATGTTACACAAAATTAAGTTTAAAGGTTGAAAACCAACTGATGACTGTGGCAAACGATACTCTCGTCGAGGTTTTCCCCGATAAGGAGACGCATCAGTTGCAATGCGGTTGGTCTTCATTTTAGAAAGCCATGATTACTTCGTTTATGACAAAAGTGACAGCAACAGTGTGCTGTTTTTAAGAGTATGATTTTCTGTTAGCAGAAAAATAGCTTAATACTTGATAAATAAGACGAAGGCACCGCAAATTTAGCGGGGCCTTTCCTCGAGATTTGCTCACACAAACGTTCTCACACTCGAGACCTGCTCAAAATGGCTGAAGCAGAGATATATTTCACAATTTCTCACAGGTTGTTGTTCTACTTCATAGATGGCAGAAGCTTCTTACTAATTCCCCGAATTTGAAAACGTTTCGCCTGGCCTCGGATGAGGCAATGCTCGCCTGCACGTGGAGAGTACTTTTTCGTAAACAACACCTGAGTAGCGTGTTATATGGAGGCTGACCATTGTTGTCAAAACTTCATTGAGTAAAAGAGCTCTGTATGAAGAAATGGGCGTAAGAGTCCCACTAAAAAGAGGAAATGTCTTCATACTACTATGCTTCGCTAAATTTACGTTAATTAATTCCGTTACCGTATCGTGGTAAATTACTTACCGTGATACGTAGCGAAATTAACTCACGTTGCTGTTCGCAATTACGGTTTGCTACAGGGCAAGTTGGCCGAATAAATTCACGGGAAAGGTTGTTCCAGCACAATGTTCATGCCATAATACGCCCTCTTTACATTGTAGAACAATCGGATATATTTTCCGAAAACAAACTGGTTGCGCCCCAAAGCTGACAAATGAACTTTAGATCTAATAAGAACTCTGCCGTTTGTCCCATTTTTTACATTTTTTTATTTATTTATTTTCTATTTTTGTACACTACAGTGCATTGTGTTGAAGATCCACTATTTATGTCTAACTTCAAGCCTTGCGTAGGAATATTTTGAAATAATGCTATATTAGATAACAGGTTTTCATTAAATCCTATACTACTCTAGCCTTTTTGAAACTTCCTTATCGTTGGCCTCGTAATGATAAGAATGAAATTGGTGTAAAAAGACCTTTTGTATTTATTTAGATTAATTTTACAAATCCTCGTACTTATAAAGATAAAATGTATAAAAAATCATGAATAACGTCAAATGTCCAGGATAGTGAAATTCAGTTTGTACCGGATTGAAAGGTGTATTATTAAAATTCAGTAGAAAAGTTAGTATATTTAATGTACGTATTTTTTTCCTGAAAAACTTAATTCCAAAGTACTTTGTAAGAGGATTGAACGAAGAGTCATACACCGCAGTTCAAGAAAGGAAAGGTCACAAGAAATTCCACATGAAGAATTCCTACAGAAGCTTTCTCCGGTAAAACTTACTCGTGTTCATGCTTGTTAGCTCAGGATTACTAATGGAAGTCATGGCGGTAGAGTCTAAACTGAATGAAAAACCTGAACGGAAAGAGTATTAAAGGTCCTTGTCCATAACCTTCATACTGCTGTTGATTCTAACACTTCTTCAGAACCAGTTCAATACAATAAAGCCACAACTTTTTCGGTTTAAGCTAATAACTATGTATTGAAAACAGTTTACATGGTGACATGGGAAGTTAAATTATCCAATCGAGGAAGAATTAAGTGAAAGGCACAAATTTAGCTTCCACCATTGGAGTTCTGCCTTAAATATCTATCACAGGAGTACTGAAATCAAAGAAATCAACCTGCAAGTATTAAAGTTTTTCAGCTAAATACTAATGTTTTACCCATAAAACGGAGAGAAAAATGGGTTCTCAATGATCTGTTGCTCGCACGTTTCTCGTATAACCAAAACCGTAAGCAAATAAATTATTTACAGCGCTCCAAAGCGGTTAAGACGGGATATTTCATCCTTGGTTTAGCGTAGGTGCAAAGTGTAGCGATACCTCAACAAAAGATACCTGTGCCTATATGGGGCGGATGTGTTGTCCACAACGCATTAAGGTGTGGGAGCCATCTATAAATATTGGGGACACTAGAAAAACGGTTAGCGGGGAAATGTGTAATGCGTGTGACCACTTGTTTATAAAACTGGGATCCTAGTTATTTTAGCTCAGTTTTACTCAAAAAGCCAGTATTTATAACAAGTGAATGATATTTGGGTGAGCCAGTCAAACTATAACCGTTTTAAGCTAAAAACCTTCCGACAGTAAAATGGGTAACAAAATAAGTCAAACGGATTTGGATGTCACGGATTTCACTGACAAAGACAAACAGAGTCCCTCTCTTGACAAGGATGAGGATTCCAAAAAATCCAGGCTGAGAAGAAGCTTAAGTGGCGGTCATAGCCATGGCTCCTTTTTTAGAAGGAAATCTCAGGACGAAGGAACCGATAGTCCCAGTAAGGATTCCGGTGGAATCACACCAACAAGGTCTAGCAGTAGCATGTACTCTCCGAACGCTGGGAAAATGTACGCTGACTGTCTCATTAAACTAGCAAAGGTAAATTGAAAAGTCTCTGTTCTAATTGGACCGTTTGCTTAAAGGGTTTTCTTCATAGAACTTGGTTCTAAGGTCACAGAAGTTACACAAACTGTCGGGCATCACAGAAGACTCTTTCACTGTAAGTATCTCTTAGCACTGCTGTCGGAAATTTTTGAAAATTTGTTTCCCTTACTTTTTAGAAATTTGTTTGTAAAGGAAACCATCTTCTTGGACACGCATTATTCAGCTTTTTCTCGCTTCAGCAATCCAACAAGAAAGAAGGTTCTTGCTTATCCAAGGACTCCTTCCTTACTGGCAGCCAAAAAATTTTAGATCTAATCAGCGACTCGTCTCAGTTGGAGTATTATGTGAGGGTGAGCCAAGTTTCTGTTTCCTGAACTAACATAATATATTAAATATGGGATGGTATCCGCTTTCAGGTATTCGCTTATGATGAACCAAGCGTTCAGCGTAAGAACTTTTCCGACCTACTGCAAGCTTCGTTTCAACTGTCTCAATCGTGTGCCAATCCGGATACCGTTATCTCTGCTGAAGATTCTCCGGCATTAGAAGCGGTTGAAAAATCATTAGTAAGCAATACGTAGAGTTGGAAGGCAGCAGTACTAATCTTTCAAGCATCCTAGTATCAGAATAAAGAGGAACTTAGCATAAAGTATCTAATTCGGTGTTTGGAAGAAAATTGCCCAAGACTAGTGGCGTCATTACACAAGTCTGTCGTTCATCAGCTAACTGTGGGGCACCGATTGGTGACTGAAGAGGATACAGATAAAGTCAAATCGAGTAAGGCGAAAAGAAAATGTAGACTTCTCATTTATTCAAAAACGTGTTAAAGGTATCACTGAAGCCCATTTTGCCGGTGACGCCTTACATAAACTCACTGCAATGCCGGCTACCATTAGCTGCACAAATCAAGAAGAGACATCCCAATCATCGCTTTTCTCGTCTGCGCAATTGTGGCTTATGGCATGTACGCTTCCTGCCCTTTATGTTCAACCCGTCCAATCTCCTTCCAAAGATTCATCTCGTGCAATATTGCGGGACCCGCAAGCGCTTATCAGCCAATTGGTATGGTACCTCTTTTTATTACCGTAATATTTCATGATGCGTAAACTTCATTTTGTGGTGCAACAGACTTCAAGTGGCAGTATTAAGCACTGGGAAACGCTGTATGATAGTGAGCAACACGGTCTTAGTCTTAACCGGTACGCCTATTGCACGTTTTTAGGACCACTGACAAGGAAATAATTTATTACGGTTATTATTTTCCATGTGTAGCTTCCAACATCACGTGTTTGGTTACCGCGGTCCGACCTTGTTAATCCTGAAAGGTGAGAACGGTGTGCTCTTTGCCGTGGCAATAGACACGGAGTGGCAAGAATCAAACCATTATTGGGGTGGCACTGACTGCGTAGCATTGCAGCTCATGCCACATTACAAGATATTAGACCGGGGAGCTCAGTTAATCTATCTGAATACTAACATTCGGGGTTATCCGTTTGGCCTTCACGTGGGTTTGGATCCAAGAATGCCATGGTTGGAAGTGGATAAGGAATTTGCCTTGCTTTCGTATCGCAAAGTTCCGTACCGATTACAGCGGATGCAAGTGTTGGGTTGTGGTACCACCCAACACAAGTAATATTTGAGTAAATTCCGCGGGGTCACGAGTGTAACTCTGTGCATGTTTCTAGGGAAGCGTTGCAGCAGCACAAGAAATGGGAGCTGCAGGAAGTCGAAAAGAGGCGCAAGGTCAACCTGAATTCCGTGGAGTGGGATTTGAACCCTGACAAATATTTATTAGAATTGGGAGGCCAAAGGCCGCAATATTCTCACCATGGGAATGTGTGATTGCGAAAAAGAAAGAAATTCCATTAATGCTTTTGTCGTTGTCGAACAGCGGAACCGAAGTTCCGTGCCATGCTCGTGTGTGATACCAACAAAGTTTAAATATAGCATAATAAAGAATGCCTCGTTTTAGCATGCAATGAGTTTTATTTTATAGATACGAACGCTCTTATTTTAAACTGTAGAAAACAAGTTTGACACCAAAATATAATCACACTGTACAAAATTGATTGAGGGAAAACCTAAGAAAAATACATAGTTTTTTTCTTACAAAAACGGGGCAACTGTACAATCATGCACTGATCTAGCTTGAGCCACGGCAAGTTCAACGTAATATCAATCGTGATGAAACGAAAAGATGGCACTTTTTCAATGAACAAAATGAGATTCCGTGATGAGTACGAAAGTAAAAGAAGGCAGTAAATTTTGAAAAATACTAATTAAAAAGAGGAAGGTGGTAAAAATCGTAGCCTCTTTTTCCTTTTACAGCTAAGTAAATGTAAACAACATGGTAGGCACCAGGTATAAAACAAATTGCGCCTGCTATTAAAAAAACTGCGCCTTGTATGCCGCCCAAAGGAATTAGCAAAACAATAACACCCGTGGAGAACAAACCTACAACAGATCAAATTAAAGATAATAAAATAGACGGTAAGAGTGAACATGTCAGATGTTCAAGCTCGTAGAAGCATACCAACTCCGATAAATAGGAGTACAAAAGCTGCCGCCACGACTTTCCAATTTTCGCGTACCCTCGGATGGTGCCACCAAATTTTCTCCGGGTCGAAGTATGAGGGCGAGTATGGTTCATGAATTAATGAATCGCTGTCCTTTGAGGCAGTCTGTATGAGAGAGATACACCAAAGTGAAATGTAGGGCTAATGCATATACAAAAGTCGTTCACAGTGAAAAAAATATCAGGTGAAGAAACCGAGCGATATTCTTACTTCATCGTTGGGGCGAAGTTTCGGTAAGTTGGGTAAATTATTCCCACTGAGTATACCCAGGTTGAGTGGGGAAGGTCGGCTCTTCGCGGGCTCGTCAATTCGTACAGCTATACTGTCATGGGCAATTCCAGATAAGGGTCCGTTCTTCGATCGTGGTTTCAAGGGTGACCGTTCTGTTGTGGAGCCGTATACACGAATGTAGTCGTCTTGTTCTTCTTCAAACGCATCATCGATAGAAAATTGACGAGTATGAGATATCTTTTTCGCCATGGATTTTGGAAAGAATGGCACCAATAAAACCCACGACGTTAAATGAAACTCAGTTGCGGGGCGACGCGATGGCTAAGTCACGTCTCACAGTGGGAAAACAAACACCAACAAACTACAGTACAGTACCACGCCCCATTCCAGTGGGCAGGAGAATTTAGCTGAGATGATATTTCTTTCAACGGAGAAAACTCGATAGTGCTGCTCTCTATATTAACTTCTTAGTATCTCAATAATACGATATTGCGGAATACGATTAAGAGTGTTGGTTGGTTAATTCATAGCAAGGGTTGGTTTTCTTGTAAGAACTTTTTGCGAAGCGGATAATACGGTGAATTGCAAAATAATATCTGCATTATATTCAACTGTAAAATAAAATGCATTCGAAAGCGGAGAGAAGAAAATGTATACTTCTGCGTGAAGGCTACGGGATACGTAACCGAGAAAAGTAACATAGTGCAAGTTTCATGCGATTCTGAAAAGCTTATTCAGCATTTAGTCGTATGCTCCTGTCAATAAAGTGCAGTAATACAGTAACATCCGCTTGTACCGATTGGCTTTGGACCGGACAGGCGTTTCGGTGTAAATGGACATCTCTAAATTCTGTTGTTGTTTTTCTTGCAACGAAGGGATTTTTTAAAAAATAAGTTTTACACATCAGCAATAACTAACAACTTGAACAATACGTAGCTTCTTTATAATTTTGCACTTCGCCGTTTGCCATTTGGCGTTGTATAGTATTAAATTAATTTTCCCGGTCTACCCTTCATCGTGCAACGTGCTGGTCAATCGCTTTCACCCTTAATGAAGACAATTCAGCCTCCAGAGTCCTAACTAAGCCTCTGTGGTTTGCCATTGCGAAACGAAAGGCATTTAAACCAACCTTGTCCATGACGGATAATCGACTATAAAGGATTATTCTCCGTTCCCTTGTGTGACCGTTGTAACAGGGAGGTTTTACTTCGAATTAATTTATAAACGTTTAGCTATTTAAAAAAAAAATTTCTTTCCCATGAAGCTACGCTATCGCACTAATTTACGAACCAAACCCATCTCAAACCACTAGTTTCATAATTCCCACGAAACATAACTTACGCCACCTACTGAGAAATACAATAAAACGTTTTGTTTTGGTTTGGGAGACGCTTCGCGCTGTTAGTAAATTCTGCGGAACTTTTCGGCGTTGAAGTATGGCTCTAAAAACTTACGGTGATCGTCCTGTGAGTTTTCAACTCGAAGAAAATGGGGAATTTTACTGTATAGGTTCGGAGGTAATCTATTTTTCCATTAGTTGCTGAAATATCTTGATTATTCTTCACTAAATTCACCCTTTTCTCTTTCATTAGGTGGGAAATTATTTAAGAATGTTTAGGGGTTCGTTATATAAACGCTACCCTGGAATGTTTCGGCGCTTAATTGTGCCAGAAGAAAGGAAAAAGCTGGCCGAACTAGGTACTACATTTTACACGCCGAGTACTTAATCGTATGACACCTTTTCATCGTTTGTCAGGTTTAAGCCAGCACATTCTTGCGTCCAACATCTCTCTTTTAAGAGCCAGTGAAGTCGAAGACATAATTGAAGGAAGGGAAGACAAATATAAGGCGCCGTCCGTGAATGCTTCCGAGCCTGTCCTGCCACGAGATCCCAAAGCCAGGAAACCCCTACCCTGGGTTCCCACGCTCCCCAATAGTTCTCATTTAGATGCGGTTCCTCAAGCTACCCCAATTAATAGAAATCGAGTTTCAAACAAGAAAGTGCGAACTTTCCCATTATGGTAATTTTTTGCATCCTCTCGGAAATCACCACTCTAAAAATCTGTTTAGTTTTGATGATACCGATCCAGCTCTAGTGCAAGACAATGCTGCCCAAGCCGAAGTGCTGGTTCCTATCCGGTTAGATATGGAAATTGAAGGACAGAAACTCAGAGATACCTTTACGTGGAATAAAAATGGTAGTTTTGCAAAATCGCGCCGTGAAGTTTTGTATGTCGTTAAATATTCTTCATTTGCAGAGGCGTTAATCACACCTGAACAGTTTGCTGAAATTTTATGTGACGATTTGGACTTGAATCCCTTGACGTTCGTTCCAGCAATAGCCCAAGCTATTCGTCAGCAAGTCGAAAGTTATCCGGCTGAGGGCGAAGGTCTCTTAGAAGCTCAGACAGACCAGCGAGTGGTCGTTAAAGTAGTTATTATTATTATTTTTTTCCATGTTTAAGATTTATTTCGTTTTAATTTTTTGCTTAACGTCAGGATATCTTTGCTTAACTTCTCTACTCTACTTTCTTTTATTTAACTAGTTCATTATTTACTGAAAATTTATTTGGAATGTTGCGGGTAATTTTAGCTGAACATTCACGTGGGAAACATTTCATTGGTGGACCAACTAGAATGGGATATGAGTGAAAAAGACAACAGTCCAGAACAGTTTGCTTTGAAACTGTGCGCTGAGTTGGGATTAGGCGGTGAATTCGTTACTGCCATTGCGTACAGCATCCGAGGCCAGCTATCGTGGCATCAACGCACGTACGCTTTCAGGTAAACCTTTCAACTATTTTCCTTTGTATGCCAAGCAGTAGTTGCATTTTTCTGTGCTCGGTCCGTTTCCAGCGAGGCTCCATTGGGAGTTGTCGAAATACCCTTCCGGCCCCAAGCGGAAGCTGACCAGTGGACGCCTTTTATTGAGACACTAACTGATGCTGAAATGGAAAAGAAGATAAGAGATCAAGACAGAAATACTAGGTAAAATCGTTTTCCAAAACTAGTACAAAACCGTGACCCTGTTCGTTTATAGGCGCATGCGTCGTCTGGCCAATGCTACACCATGGTGAACTGTTGACTGTCTTAAGTTATGGTAACAACCGTGTCTACACCCAGCATGCATTCTCTGTTGTGGTTTATTTCATGAATTTTTTTTCGTACTTTACAAAAAATACATACGTCATATTCCTAAGATTTTTTCACGTCACGGAAGAAATCGTTTAACTAAAAGCATAAGAGCAAAAACAAGAGAAAAAGTACTCACTGCAATATAAACGAGACAAAAAAGCCAGAAGGCAGTGAAAGAAATGAACGAAAACGCGAGTATTAAAATAAGCATTGAACCAATCGCAGTAAAACACATCCAAGGAAAGCTGGCTAGCGCAAAGATGGACACGAAGATGAAAGCTGCAATATCTGTTACACTATTACTGCTACTGGCAAAAATAGATCTTAAATAATTAGAGATATGCGTTTCGTTTCCTGACGGTGAACGAGTCTTCGATGCGTTTCGAGGGTAGGTATTTTCACAGGTAAATTGATTTTCGATTTTTTTACTCCCTCCGTCCGAAATTTTTTTGTCCAATCTTGGTACATCATGCTTCCATGTCGGGGGAAGTGTTCCGTCCAATACATTTGAACCTTGATAATAACTAAAACTTCTATAAATAGCTATAAAAGTTTTCTCACATTTTACCTGTGAAACAAACTTCTGTTTCAGTTATTGTCGGTACATTTTCACTACCCCGTACGTTACGGCAGTTAGAAGCCAGCGTTAAGTATAAGTTCGAAATATTACTATTTCGCCTTGTATTCACGTCAAGTATCCCGAACATGTCTTCACCGAGGATATTCTACAATTCTACCACTCTAAATGTACAAAAACAACATTACTTTCTCAAAGATAGGCTATGTTCACTGAGTCAAAAGCATTAATCAGAACAATTCAGTGAACATGCACCGACTGTGTCCGATTGGCACGCGACGCTCAGCTGCTGGTTAGCGTTCTATTGTTAGCCTACTACACGCAAAAAATCTGGGACAGCCATGACGTGCAACTATGCTTGTGTCGTCCCAGTTTTTAACGAACACTTGCTGCGCCTGGCTTGTCTTCGTTCTATAATATAATGTTATCCGTACTCTGACTCAAAGTCCGAACCCCGCCTTTCAAATTTACTTTTGATTCACCCGAACGTCGCGTAACGGGAGAACAAGACTCTGTGCAAGAGGCGCAAGCCAACATTCCCTCCTCCTTGACGGCCCCGCCTTCAAAGTATGGCAACACCGCCAGTGTCCTCTTCCGTTGTTAAAACTAGACTTTTAACCAGTTGATTTTAGGAGGTGAATGTTGACGTTACGAAAGCCGAAGGAGGGTGGGACCAATTACAACAGGTAATTATCGCCTACTGAGTCTATTACTGCACTTCAGAAGGTGATATTTGTTGCGCGATACGGTTGCAAACCTGCCTACTTTGTTATTCTGTGCAGAGTGTGTTTATTTTTGCGGATAAGCAAAAAGTTACTTTGTGTTTCGTCACGATCGTTTCAAAAATGGCTGTTAGAACGTGAAATAATGCGGGCTGCTAATGGCATTTTTGACCCGTGCAGTTTTGCCGCTTCTGTCTTTTCCCTCTGACTTGCTGCTTCTTTTGCTATGTTGTGAGTCATCTGTCTGTCTAATTTGTTTGTCAACACAAGAGGGTTATCGCCTGAGTACTGGTAACATAAGTCTTAGAAGTTTTTTTTTTACGTGGTTTTGCTTTTTATTTTGAAGAATCTAGCTAATTTGCTTTTAACTAGATTGGTTGTTTTGAGTGAATTACTTTTACGTTCCCTTTATTGCCGCGCCACTACACCCATCTTCATATACTTCGTCAAATTTGCTTTATTTGAGAGGCAATAATCGCATGCCCCTGACCTGAGTCTCCGCTCTCATCCCAAATGCAATACACAGCGCGTTTCATTTCAGTTCGTATCCGGATTCGACTTCCTAATTTTTTATATTTCGCTATCGTCCGCTTTTTGTACTCCGGGATCGATACGGCGAGCCATCGTTAAGAAAGATTGAAGGACAAGTCTGCTATTTGACTAAATCATAATACCTTGTCCCATCTGTTGCCGTTTTATTACGTGACTATGTGCTGCAAATAACCTTCTAACCCCTTTTTTTTATGCCAGCGTACTTGGGGTTTCTGTATTATGCGAAACGCATTTGGTTTGATTAGGCTTCCACTTGGCGTCGCGTGATACGAGACAAAAAACACAAGCTTTGACATTTAACTAATCCAATAGCGTAGGCAGGGTCGTATCGTAAATAATATAGGCACTATAAGATAATGGCCTTTATGTCCTTAAATGAATCATTGATGAAGTTTTGGCATTGAATACTCCGTAAGGCCGGCAATAAAGAAGTTGCATTAATCATTGCAACATACGGGTTGTGCAACAAACTTCCAATATATGTTGCGTACGAGCTATCACTTGTTATTAAAGGAAAATTGAGCATAAGTGTGAGTGAGTAATGTTGCCTTTTGAAGCTTGGTGGATGATAGTTCAGGGCACCTTCATGGGCTTGCATTAATGTTTAGAAAGTTCCACCGGAAAGAAAACGTAGGCGAAACGGGTTACGCGAACTTTGCAGGAATGGAGGATATGGTAGCGAGCGAATCTTTTAAGTGCAGATGCACCAAAGAACGCACCAGAGTTTTGTATCAAAGGCTGATGAGAAATCTGCTCATCGCTGCGCTCTACTTCCGTCTCCTTTCTGGCTGTGGCTTTCTATCTTGCGTAGTTGCTTAATTTTAACCGAACTTAGCTGCTTTCGTCTTGGAGCACGGAGAAGCACGCCATGCAAATAAAATAAGGTCAACGAAATGTTTAACGATGCTGCAACACGAACTCTGGGGAGTTCCGCCGACGCATGGGCATTACAATAAACTCGTACACTTTTCTTGGCCTTTTTTTGCTCCGATATTGCGCCGTCGCTCAAGCGAGGGCTTTTGCTTTTCACATACATGTTCCTCCCTTACATATCGGTTTCTTAATTTTCAGTTGTCTGGCTTCTCGTAGCTGAAAAGTACCTTCGGTGAATTTTAGCGGAAGGTCCGTATGCTAAATTATCTCCCTCCCCACGTCCCTTTCCTTTCAAAAGAGGGATACATGGAAGAACTAGAAAATACTGGAACGAGTTCCGTGAAAAATAAAATGTAATGAACAGTGGCTTTTTGTTTCTCATTTCCAGGTGCCTGGCTGCCAGATCCTCGTGGTTAACCGACATTTCCCTTCTCGCTGCTGGTTTTAGCCTTGGACGAATCTCAATTTTTATGTTGTGTGTGTGTGTGTGTGGCAATCGTACCTCGTTCTAGCAGCATGATGCTTGAAGTCGGAAGCCCACCGCATTTAGGTTAAACGGCATTGAAAGAGGCTTTTGAAGCCTTTCCAGATGCTTGAGATTATTAAAGTAGATCTTTATACTCGCCACGTGGATCTGTCATACAGATATAAGCCGTAATCTCACATTTTGGGACGGTCAGCAGTTTATCACTTATGTAAAGAAAAGAGTACACAGCCGGTCGTTATACTGTGAGTATATTTCCATTCTTTGCTTCTGTCACTTGCCTCGAAATTTATGTATAAACATCTTTGGCTTTGGAATTTGTACATCAAACATATTCCTACGTCCTGTGTCGGAGTACTTGTGGTTTGTTGATATTAGGACTTTTTGTTTTTGTTTTGTTGATATACGGAAATCTTACTTACAGAAGAAAGGCACGAGAAAAATTGAAGGAGCTTGGCACCGCGATTTTAGAGCACCCACACTTTTAGCGACCATCGCTTTTTACCTAGAAGGTTGGGAAAAACCTCCCATCAAAAAACGACGAGTGAAACATGGAGTGTGTCGAGCTTTTCTACTTACAATGATAACTATGACAATGTAGCACAGTACGTAACAATCAAATTTAAAATTCCGAATACGTGTCGTTGCGCTGAGTTGAACAATTTCATTGTTTTGCATTTGCTAGGAAAGGAAGACCTTTTCAATAGATCATCTGATATTTTAATCACAGTGTCAAAGAAAAAAGTCAAATAATTCAACTAAACAGATAAATTAAGAACGCAAATGAAAAAGCACATCACACCGAAAGGGAAATAGAGTAAAGCCCGAATTATTTAAAGATAAAAGCTTAACTGACGAATAGAACTTAAACTTACTAGTTCAGACATACGAAATATTTGTGTAATAAGGTAAGGGTGCACTTCCAGTAGGGTGAATATTCCAACTTTTGGGACGCAGTAGAAAGTCTCTGACAAGTGTTCGTGCTCACGTTCGCGGCACTTGTTTTGAAAGTAGTTGCCAAACTTTCTTTACGCTGCCCTTTATTCACTTTGACAACAAAGGGAAAATATCTCAAATTCATTATCTTACTTTGCTCTTTAAAAACCGTGGGAAACCTAGGACACGTAGAATGCGAAGTTTCACTGGCGTTCTGTAGGATTTGATAGCTGTGCAAGGTTTGTTCATCTCTTTGACTCGTTCTTAAGTGTATAGCATAACAGAGCTGTATATGATTTAAAATTTTTCTCACATTAACATAGTTACTTTCCACAAGCAAAAGTCAAGGATGTTGCAAGCTTAGTTCTGAATGTAATATTGGTAAAATAACGGAACCTGACTGATACTTGGAAATTACTAATGGTGTGTTACCTTGAACAGAAAGGGTTTACGCGGGTTTCATAATCTTGTACCTCAGGTACACATTCCTTTCTCTTTGTTGTTTCTGGTGAGCAACACAACGATGAGCTTGTTCGGTACAGGTTTAGTTCGTTGCAAATAAGCCAGGAGGCTTAGTGTATAAACGTTTCTGCAACGTTGGCAATTTGAAACTGGACACCGTCCCGTTCTGCCGTACGTTTCGAACGCTTATAAATGTCACGATAGCAAAGTTGTTTTTCATGTTCCCAGTTTTGTAATACTTTCCTTTAAACCTGTTCGAACTGCGTTAAGAAGTGGCACATTTCCGTTAAACACCGCAGTGTCTCTCGGGAGGAGCGAGCCACTCTCATTCATTATTTCGGAAGAAAGTCTTTCATATTCATTGTTGCCGGGATCACGTGCCAGTGCCAACAATCCATATTTGTCGTTCATTAGCCACTTCTAAATTTGAATAGTGCGGTATTTTTCGGCGATTACATTGGAATTCCCACTGCCTTATCTTTCTAAAAACATTCGCTGCTGGTTTTTGCGGTTAAGGTGGTGAATCAAAGGAAGTTCGCTACTACTTCCTTGGTTTGTGGCTTATCGCTTTGCGACAAAAGTGGACGCACTTAATGACATTACGAAATCGAGACAATATCCCGAAATGGGAGATGTACACCCTAGGAAGAAAGAGAAAATACGTGAAAGTCAATTTCCGGGAGCCCACCTGTGGGAATGTACCACATGTTCCTTTACAGGTGTGGCAATGTGCCAGCCAGAGGAGAAAAACACAACTACTTCATATGCTTTGTAAGTTTTTATCGTGTGTGCCATTGTCGGTCACGTTGAGTAGCCGGCAACGCCAACGTCCCCCGTGATAGGAAAATGGGGTAAAAAAATAGTTGTAAACAGTTACGTCAATTGTAAAGTTTTCTCATTCCGTGCCGTGCATTTCCTTAAGATTTATTTTATAGTAAATGACGATTATTGTAAAGTGCTCAAGTGTTTTCGTTGTTTTACAATGCTTTAGGTCATTTGTTAGGTGCAGTGCATGCGTCATTGATACTATCGACATTTTTTAAAAAGTCAGAGTATCTTTCAGTCATAGTCTAACCGAACCAATACAATGACCGTAAAAGACAAGTACGGCACTATATTTGTCTACGAACGTATTGATAAATTATTTTTCTTTTTATCCCCGAATAGGATCCCAGAAGAGCGGACCGAGCGTTGTAGGGATTCTGCCCGGTGTTTCAGTAAGCCGCATTAAGACTACAACAGCAGTTGTCCATAAAGAATTATGTTGTTTTTACAGACACGAAGAGTCTTCATCCCGGAACTGACGCCCCTGTCATTCCTGAGCCAGAAACTCGCATAACGAGCGGCCACGATTGCAATGCCAACGAAAGTCCTAGCGGCAAGATTTTTTGTAAACCAATTGATCTACAGTCTCTCGGCGTGTCGTGTGTGGCGCTACCTTTAGCAACGGCTGATGTTGTTCCGCATCGGAAAACGAAAGCAAACCTCCGTCTTCAATCTAGCGCTAGTGCACCAACTAGTCCACAAGTATCGAAAAGACCGTTTCGCGCGCTGAGTGTGGATTTGGAACCCAGTTCGCCCCCAGCGACCGGAAAAAGTTCCCCTACATACAACATGAATCAAGTAGACAATTATAGATTTTGTAGAACGCACTGTCGATATTAAGTTCGCGCCTTTTTTATAGGACGTCTACCAGCGCCAACCTTTGCTGCCTGGAAAAGGGAAAGTGGAATGGGATCTACCTGACACTGTTTTGAATCCCGTGGATGGACACGTTTTCTACGGTTCCCAGCACCTTAATGGCACAAGTAGTGGAGTCATCGGCAACGGGAACTGTTCCACGAACGATGGCAATGGAATCATTCGTATTGAAGTGCCTGCGCCTTTACGAGAAGAGCCCAAATTCCCTCGTGAAAAATTCAAGACATTTGTAGGTAAGCGAAATGAAGGCATCGCGCCTTCGACGACAGTCCAATACCAGATCACCCCGAGGAATGCAAGAACTACGTGCGTGACGAACATTGCGTTCAAGTGCCATCGTAGATAGACATAACGGTGGCATAGCCAAATAGCTCAGCTTGAAAAACGAGGAATGTAGGCATTTTTCCTGGAGTTATATATAGGTCTGTGCAAATCGTGTCTGTAGAGAAGAGAGTTTCGCGCGTCAATACTGACGATTAACAGCTGCTGAATCTTATTTGCGTAACAAGAAAATTGCCGTACAACCTGTTGCGTAATGCTATTATCTCCTTTCTTTCGTGTAGCTTTTTTGTTTGCTGTGTTCAACAGTTTCTGCTCGACCTTGTCGTTAGCTATGGTACATGAAAAAGTCCCCGACCGTGAAAAGTATGACCCACTGCCGGATGTCTTCCTCGATAACGTGAGTCCAGCAGATTGGGGTTTGGATGTCTCAGAAAGTCTCATTATCATATCGACAGCTTCGTGTATGGTCCTCCTTTTCTTCCACAAACACAGGTAATACGATTGGTATGCGTTAGAAAAGGTCATCGTCTAACATTTCTATTACAGGTTAATCATCCTTCGACGCGTGTTTCTTGTCTTGGGTTTATTGTACCTCATGCGAGCCATTACGATGTATGTTACAGTCTTGCCCATGGCGTCGCGGACATATTACTGCTCGCCCAAGTTAAATAATACCAGCGTAGGTGTGGTCACATTACGAGCCGTTAAGATGCTCTTGGGCATGGGATTAACAATTAATGGACAACATGTTTTCTGTGGCGATTACATCTTCAGTGGTCATACGGCTATTTTGGTCATGTCTTACTTAGTTATTCAAGAATGTAAGACCTAATAGTTTCTGAAATGGTACCCTCGTTAACATTGACTATTTTCATATTTCTTAGATACACCCCGAAGTTGTGTCGTACTACAGTGGATTGCCTTCCTGGCCAACATTGTTGGCGTCATTTTTCTCATGATGGCTCACGCACATTACACGGTTGATGTCGTAATTGCCTATTATGTCACGACCAGATTGTTTTGGATGTATCACACCCTAGCAAACAACGCAAACTTAAAAGTGAGTAATCTCGTGTTACATGTGAATCTGTTATCACGCATTGCATAATTATTTTGGAAATTTAGGTAAGATTCATTACTGATTATTTGTGAAATATAACGTATTAGCTCCCTTTTCACCTTTATTGTTTATGTTTGCGTCGGTGACAGTGTGTTCGACATGCCCTTTGTCGGACCTCGGCCAGGTTTATTTGGCGTCCACCGTATCTTTAGTTAGTTGTATTTTATAATTTTTATGTTTTTGTCTGTATTTTATATTCCCATTTATTTGTTTTTTGTTCATGCGCTATTTAGTTTTAATTATTTTGGATGGTATCCTTGCGTACCCTTGTTTGTGCAGTGAGATTATCCCTTCCATCAGTAAATGTGATAAAGCAGTTTGATACTAAACTTTTGTTTTTCTCTCTTGTAGCAACGTGGGCCCAATAACTACCTTTCGCGGGTTTGGTGGTACCCGGTTTTTATGTATTTTGAACGAAATGTTGGAGGTCCCGTGCCCCGGAAGTATGAGTGGCCTTTGCCGTGGCCTCGTCAGTTTTTGTCCAAGTACCCCGAACGCGACAGTTAGGAGCGCTTAATCGGAACTTGGATTTTACACCAAGTTTAGAAGTACCGTTATGTGTCAACGTCTTTGGTCCATTGACTCTTGAAAGACAAAGAGAGACTTATTCGCGCTCTTTTTTTATCCAAAAAAAAAGGAATTGTCAGAGGAAGTGCACTTTGCGAGCAACAAAAAGTGATGCAAAGGATGGCGTCTTCCTTATCTGGTTTGTGTGCGTGTGTTCTAGTGACAAGTTTGTTTCCTTCCAAGCGCCAGTGTGGACTTGACAAAGACGATTTCGACTTACCTTGTTAAGTTACACGTTTGTAGAGAACTCAAAAATGTTTGATGTTTGACAAGCCGGTGGCTGTAGCGAACAATCATAGCGAAGTTATTACATGTTAAGGGAGTTGTGACTATATATGCTTCTACGTGTAATTAGGAGGAGAATCTCTGTGTTGTAAAACAAAGATAGTACCAAATTTCAGGGTCACCTTCTGAATATCAGGAGGAATGCATTTGGCTATTTGCTTATCAGTATTTTGTACTGTAGTCGAATCTCTTTGAGAAAAAAATAACGAGAAGTTTGAGACAAAGAAATATAGAGCATAAATGTCGTTAAGCGTTGTAAACCACAGAATGACGCTGTAAACGCCAACTGTCCTGAAAAGTGATAGTGTTCAGAAACCGTGTCTGTCCGTAAATAAGTCTCGATTATATACGACCTGCCTAGATTGCCAACTTATAAGAGCAGACGCCTGGATAGCTGTACATAGAAAGTTTATTTGGTTTTATAGCACCCACGTAAATTTACAGTTCTGTCGTTTCAAGGCGACGAGGTATCAACGGATTTGCCAGTTTATCCAAGCCAGCGTGCATATCTGCGTAACCGAAATGGTACACATTTTTTTGGTACAAGGAACCATCGTTCGAGCGGCGATTGATATTATTTTGCTCGCGAACTTCGCTAACGTCGCGTTCCCGTTCAGCTTGCGCGACGGAGTCTGTGTGCTCGTCTGAATCATTACGTGAAGATGACATCGATTCTCGATGAAGACCTTGCAATATAAGATTCCGCGCTGATAGTATGCTGTTACGGGATACGTCCCTATGACACAAAAATTGTTGCTCAACACTGGACATTAACAATAACTTCGTAAGGCTCACTTTTGTGATTCACGATTTGTTGAGGTAGTGCGCTCAGTACTAAAGCTTGCTTGTCGATGAGTCATGCGCTCCGCGCTGTCCAATACTGCGTTCTCGTCAATAGAATCTTGGCCATCTAGTTCGGAACTTCGCCTACATACGAAGTTTAGAAGCTTTCAGCTGTTCGTACATGAGTTATAGCTACTTACGCGTAAAAATCGTCTGGCTTGTACCATTCGCTTTCGTAGTCCGTGCGCCAAATTGGATTCGATCCTTGTGTACTATGCTGATTGGTGTTAGGCACTTGACCATCACGACGGGGGCCTGTTTCGCTTGGTCCGAAGGAAGCGGCGGAAGCCGTCGCAGCTCGCAGTTTGCGCAATAAACGGGCTCTTTGCACGATGCAAATTCCCAAAAGCAACAACAGCATAGAGGCAAGAAACACTGCCGCTCCTGATGCCCACAAGAGAGGCATAGGCGTGGAACTTTCCAGGGCTTTTGGGCTTTCAGCTGGTGCGGTGTCCAGTACATTAAACTCCTGGTGAACATAAAAAAAAAAAATCCAAATATTCAAGTTATGCTACATTTCTGGGAACAGCAAGTTAATAACTTTCAGATGGTTAAGTTAATTACTCTGAAAAGTTGGTCCAAAGTTTCGACATTTTGATCCACCAGTCGTAGGGCGGAATCAGCCTCCAATATGGAGTTATCGTTAGGATCTACGAAATGCATATATACATCTGTGCGGGTTTTGTCCACCGATCCGTCTTGATTGGCGTGTACTCTAAACTCGTCGACGTTAACAATCGTGCGTGTGATGTTCCGCATGGCGCTATAAGGACAGCTGGTCAACAATGGAATAATTAATAGAAAAACTGATTTTACTCTTGGAATTGCTCAATGCGGGACCGAACGTGTTGTGGATGTTGTCGTAACACAAATTTGACGCGCTGGTCTTCGCGCAGCAAGTAGATAAACACGCGGGCCGTATCGGAGAGTCCTCCCGTGTCGTTCACGACTACTTGCATATCAAAATAGCCCTTCATGTCGCGTTGGGGATCGAAGTTCAAAGAAATGATGCCAGTACTCTTGTTAATAGCGAAAGGCATTCCCTGAACGGTTTCCAAGCCTTCGGTAAGGGTTTGGTGCACAGGACCTTTAATGTAATAACTCAGCTGAGCGTTCACACCGCTGTCGAAGTCTATTGCCTAATTCATTAATAAATAGTGATAAATTGAGGTAAAAATAGCAATTTCTGTTACTTTTTTGAAAACTTATTTTCTGTCACATTTATTTACCTTCACGGCAACAACTTCGGTACCAAAATTGGTTTCTGTGGTGATGCCACCTGTGAAGTTATCCTTCATGAAAAACGGAGCGTTGTCGTTAATATCGACGACATGAACAATAATTTTCAGCAAACTGTCATCCGCTGGCTCGAACACTTTTATGTCCAAGGGTGGTTGGAAACAGCTTTCGGTTGCTTTAATTATTAAAACGTGCTCTGACTGAAGTTCCCGGTCGAGCTCACGCGTAACCTACAGAAAGTTTAGTTATGAATAAAGGGCTTGGTTTGTGACAGGAACCTTTTTTCTTACTGTAAGAATATGAGAAACGGGGTCTAAACGGAAGAGTTCTGCTTCATTGCCACTCACGATATAGTAACAAGCCTGTTCATGGTAAGATGAGGAGTCGTCAATTTCGTCGCGATCGACTGTGTTCGGTAATTGGGCTTGATCCACGCCCGGTGCCCTGTGCTCTTTGCAACGAAAAACAGAACGTCAGCATGGAAACATTTTTATGGCACATCAGTTGGATTACCTGTAAAATTAACGTAGAATACGTCAATAAGGAACTGAGGCTCATTGTCGTTCACGTTTTTGACGTAAACAGTCAAATCCAATTCGCTCGACAATGACGTGGGCGTGCCTCTATCCCTAGCTTCCACTCGTAACTGAAATCAATTGAATGGATTCATTGAATCAATGGTTTACTGCTTGTCGGCGTATTTATGGCTATGTTTACCTCATAAATCTTTTGCCTCTCTCTGTCTAAAGGTAATTTGAGTGTCACTAAACCGCTGAATTCGTCAATGGCAAAGCTCTTCCAATGGCCCATTGGATCCTGACGTAAGCGATAACGTACGTCTGCATTCAAACCTACGTCATCATCCGTGGCTGTCACCATTATAACGGCGGAGCCTACTGTAGCGTTCTAGAAAGATTGGCAGGGTTTATTAGCCACCAGTAATCAATCGAATTGGAGTAATTTCTGAATGTTTTACTTCTGGCATTTTGATGGTAGTATTTTGCTCAGGACTGATAAATCTAGGAGCGTGATCGTTGAAATCTAGTACGCAAATATGGAAGTCATCTAAAGCTGCGTTAGGGGGATTTCCCCGATCTTGGGCTTTAATCCGTAAGGTGTAGTTGCCATACTTTCCTTTTAGCGGCTTAACAGCGAAAATTTTGGCTGACGTGTGATCAATATTACCAATACCGAACAGTCCTACATTCGTTGGGTCAGGATAAATTCCCCTGAGTAATGTATCGTTAAATTACCCTTATCGTTGCCTTCATCTATGGTAAAAATCACGCGACCGTTGGGCGTGTCCGGGTCGTCTTTATCCGTAGCTTTAATCGAGGTAATGGGTAGTCGGATATCGTGGAATTCTGTAATGCTGGCACAATTGCTGTGTGTTTCTAGCTTGGGAATCTCATCGTTGTCGTCTGCAATGGTTATCCTGTACGAATGAAGCACAACACAAGGCAAGTACAGTGGGACGTAAAAGTAGGTAAATAATTTAGTTATTACGTCACAGGTTGGAAGGCGTTACGACTCTCTCCGGAAGCGTACCCAAACTTGAAATTATCCCATGCTTCCACAATTACTGTATAACTACTTTGCTGTTCACGATCCAGTTTGTCCGCCACCGTAATTACGCCCGTGTCGGCATTAATAGCGAACATTCCCTACAGAATTTCGCTACGTTCAAGTCCTCCGTAGAATTTATCTTTAATTAGAATTACCCTCGTAGACCTGCCATCGAGCAAGTAAGTAATTTTGCCAAAATCTCCTGTATCGGCATCGAAAGCTTCAACTTTGCCTACACGTGTGTCAAGAGCCACGTTTTCCTTGATGGTAAAATTTGTGACGCCACTAACGAACTGTGGATTGTTGTCATTCTCGTCAATGACCTAAACATAACAAAACGCAAATTTAGCTTATCATTACATATGAATGATTGGTTCATTACTTGGATGTAGAGTGGCACGTAGGTTGACCTGGGAGGCACGCCGGAATCCGTAACTCGTGCAGTGATATTCATCCACGCGAACCGTTCCCTGTCAATTTTGTTACTAACGAGGATTTCTCCGCTGTCACGGTCTATGTGTAGGAGCTCAAGCAACTCCGTAGGCCCTTCTAAAGCGTATGTTATGGTGCGATTCTTGTCCGCGTCTTCTGCACTAATGGTAAGCACAGGCGTACCGCGTTTGCTATTTTCTGGTACATTTCTTCGGTAGAACGGTTTTGTACGAGGGTCGTTGTCGTTGACGTCTTCCACCACAATCGTTAAAGTTCCTTTCAAGAGGCGAAGGCATGTCTATCAGCATTTCTTCCCTTTTTCGCTTAAAAATTATACCTGTCGCTGTCTGACCGGAAGTACTGGCAGCTGTATCCTCCACCTTGATTACTAATTTAATCGTTTCAACTCGTTCGCGGTCGAGTTCTCGAAGAATGCGAACTGTCCCATCCACGCTATTTATGTCAAACCTGGAGCTGATGTTATAGTCAATGTCCCGGACTATAATCCCTTCTTCCGATCGGCCTTCGCTAGATTTGGCGTCAATCCAGTACCTCAAAGCTGATCTTTCATCCATGTCGGTAGCCACGATGTGCGTGAGAATTTGACCCGGAGCAATATCTTCACTGACTTCGATCATCCCTGGGTGTTGCATGATTGGTGCTTTGTTGTTCACGTCCGCGATGGAAAGAGTGATACTAGCCGTGCTATAAAGCTGATCACCACCTAACCCTCCGTCCAAAGCTACTACTTGTAGCTGATACGAAGTTTTGCGTGGTTCAAACGCATCTGGGTCTAATGAAGCCCCATTAGCCACGCTTAAAACGCCTGTAAGAGCGTCCATAAAGAATTTGTCGTGTCCTCCGCCTTGCAAACGGTACGTAATCAGATTGTTCGGCGACGACCCGTCCATATCCCATGCTTTAACCTATAACGGATTGTACTTAAGTGCAACGGTCGTTAATGCGCCACAGAAGAAAAGTGACATAAATACATAACACAGAGAAAAAAATAAAACTAAATATATAATAACAAGAGTAAAATAAAAATAATGCTAATAAAGAAAAAAGTACGAGCAATAATATTAACAAAATCTACCTGTAAAATGGACGCCCCAGGAGGCGTGTCTTCTGAAATTGTTCTGGAATACGAAGCTTTGGAAAATACTGGTGCGTAGTCATTGACGTCCTGGACGTAGATCATTACAGTAACGTAAGACGATAAGGACGGGGTACCCAGGTCATATGCTCGAATGGTGAGATTTATCGCACGGATGTTGCCCAAATTGCCGTGCAAGGTATTAGCGTGGGGATTATCACCTATTGGCAGTAATTCGAAGTCCAGCGGCTGATTAATATCTAACTGTCCCGTTGTAGGGTTTAAAGAAAAATTCCCCCGCAAATCGCCGTCTTCAATGGAGTAACGGATTTGACTATTCGGAGTGCCGTTCAAGTCCCGGTCGTAAGCCTGGACCACAACAGGAAACGAGAACTTGGCCGCATTCTCTTCCACGTGGGCTTCGTACATGGCTTGGAAGAAGAAAGGCGCGTTATCATTCACATCTTCGAGTTGGATATTCAACTGAACAGTGTTCCGATTGCCCTTGCCGTTGTTATCTCGAGCTTCCACTATTAAAGTGTACTGACTGACTTGCTCTCTGTCCAAATCGTTTCCCGCGTCCTCGCGTATGGTAATAATGCCATTTAACGGGTCTATTTTGAATCTGAGAGAAAATAAGAAAAAAATGAAGCTTGTTTACACAGTTTTTACAATAGGACACCGAAGACCTACTTGTCCGCCACTGGGCCTTGCAATCCAGTGAAACGTATGCCTGCTGTTCCAAAGACGCCTGAATCTTCGTCACGAGCTTGTATCCAAGCTACGGTAGTACCAGCTCCTGCATTTTCTGGGATTGTAGCCTAAGAAATTCAAGCTTAAGTAATTGGAGTATTGTGTTTAATTAATCGCCATAATTTCAGTTTGCATAGTTACTGTATAAGTTTCGCGGACAAATTGAGGATAGTTGTCGTTGCTATCGCGGATATAGACTGTTATAGAAGCAGAGGAAGATTTTGGATATTGCTGTACAACTTCCCGGGCAATTATGGAGAAATTCAATTCTGGAGAGGGAGATTAGTAAACATTGTTAGTCATGGTAGTATAATGTACCTTTGACAGTCTCGTAGTCCAGGGCAGTTGCGTCTTTCACACGAAGAAGAAAAGTTACTTCGTTGACGCCCAGTGATGGAGTGATATCAAACAAGCCCCCATCACCTTCCAAACTCAGCCGGAACGTTCCGTTATTCCCCTACAACAGGTAGCTTAGAGTCAGTATTCAGACATACGCAGGTGTACCCCGGTTTACGAATCCTTTCGTTCTTTCAAGCTGTTCATAAAGCTGGAGCTCGTAAACCGGGGCATGTCTATTGTAATTGTGTGGTCTCCATACTTGATCATAATCAAAGACGGCAGGAACGGCATCCCCTACGAATGATAATGGTACGCCAACTTGGGCATTTTCGTTTATCTCGGCTACGTAGTGTGGGCTGTGGAAGCGAGGAGCTTCGTCATTCACGTCCAGCAACAGAATGGTAACTTCAACCGAAGCACTCGGTTGAGGTCGTATCTTACGTGATTCTTCTTTCGCCTTTGTAAACACATAATGTACCAAAGGCATCAAATTTGCAATTATGCAGGCCATTTTATAAAAGCTTACAGTAATTGTTAGGAGATAAGCCCCGTTACTGCTGTTCGGATCTTCACGATCCAAATTTTGATTAGCGTGAATAACCCCAGTTCTCGAGTTAATGCCGAACAAATATTGGTTTCCACTGGTGATAGAATAAGTTATGTTGTTGTTGATTCCTCGATCGCCGTCTATTGCTCTTACTAGGAAAAACATTATGAGGCTAAAGAAAGTATGGTAATAAGCATTCCAAGAAACCTCGTGCGATGGACGTCCCGGGCGGAACGTCTTCAGAAATCCTGGAAACGGAACGCACGAAAACAAACTCAGGTGGTTGGTCTTCCTCGTCTTCAACTTTAACAAGTAAAGCCGCGGTTGCGGTGTTGATTCTACCCTCGTTGGCGCGGTCAGTGGCTAAGATCCTTAACTGGTGCAAAGGTTTCGTCTCATAATCCAAGAGCTGGACTAATCGCACCACACCTCTTCCCCCAATTGTGCTTATTGCAAAGAAACCCGTTTCTCCCTCAGGCTCTTGGAGGCTATATACTACCTACAAGCATTTCGTGTTTTAAACAAAAGTAATACATAAAGAAGCAATCCGATATATACATCATTGAGTGTTTAAATATTATTAATATAAATAAAGAAGAACGCATATGCGACAACGAGCAGCATTAAAGACGAGCTAAGGCTTTTTAAGTAATAAACTAACGTCAAAATATGTTTATTTTACCTGTCCATATGATCCTTCGTCCCTATCCGTTGCCTCGACGGTAGCAAGAATGGCAGGCGGACTATTTTCTTTTACAGTGACCGTGTTAGGAAAAGGTTTGAAAATAGGTTCGTTGTCATTCGTGTCTTCCACAATGATGAGGAGACTCTGAGTGATATAATTGCCATTCCCTAACTTGCCGTCCGTTAAGGTTATTATGAACGAATACTCGTCTTCGGTTTCGCGATCGAGTTCCTTCTTGAGGTACACGTTGGCTTCTCTGGCACCTGCTGTTTCTATACGCAATGCTTCGTTGGCCACTTTGCCCAGTAATCCGAACGTTAATGCGTCGTTGTCCGGATCCGTACCCCGCAATCGATAAACTAGCATTCCTGTCCCACATTGAAACGACACGTACGATAGTATAAGTTTGACTTACTGAAAGCTTCTTTGTAGCTTAAATGCAAATATTGATGTTGGGGAATATTGTTGTACGTAGTAAAACGATGGTAAAATATAATTGTCTGAAAAACTTTGAATCAAGTTTTACTTTCTAGTGAAGGAGTTTGCTGTTTCACTTTACTTTAGAGTAAAGATAAACTATTAATGCAAGCTGTAAAGCTTTTTGCTTGATAACTGTATTGGAACTACTCAATAAAGATCAGTCAAGAGCTTTTGTTCACACTGATATAAAGAAAAGAGTTACATTTTTTAAGCACTGAAGAAACAAAATAACATACCAACGGGAGTATCTGGCCCTTCGCGTAACCGTAGCACAATTTCACTCTGTCCGTCTTCCAACACAAACCGCGGAGGCTGATTGGCGGCTATCACACTTTTGATGAGGATCACATGTAATAAGGAAAGGAAACGGGTTCGTATTCTTGCAGTGGGTCTCATTGCTGTGCAGATTTTCTTTGGATTTGCTTATAGGATTTAGGGTTGCATTTCACGCGTCACGCTTTTACAGGACGTGTGGTGGGTCGCCTCGTGCCCATGACTGAGCTTGACACTACTCAAGTCCCTCCAAGTATCACCAAGAAGGCGGTAACGTAATCATTTCCAGACCGTTACAAAGTCAAGATTCTCCAACTGAAACGAGACAGAATTAAATTGATTTATTTTGACTCCTCTCTTCTTCCGTTTTGACATTCATTTATGAGTGTAGTGAATGATAAAAGTTTCTGTATCAGGTTTCCGTACCTACAAACAAAGTCTGTCAAGAAAGCCAAGGAAACAACGTGTTTCGAGCTTTCTTCGAAATCGCTACTGGTCTTTCGCGACCTCAGAACGGTGCGAGCTTTTTTTTTGGCGGGAAGAGGAAACGCAAAGAAAAGCGAAATGACACTGCGATTTTGCATACTTTGGGGGCCGTTTTGGTATTCTGGACTAACTTTTATTTTTCTAATGGAAGAAGGGCTGCAAGAACGGTTACACTTCATGCGTGCCTTCCTGTGTCTCCACCCAAAGATACCAAGGATGTACACAGCAGTTAATTCGTTGGTGCCTATCGGGCTTTGCTCTCGCGCTCCAAAGAACGGCAGTAACAGGGATTTTCGTTAATTACTCGCGCTTGTAATGACACAACAACTTGGACGCCGTCTGGGCGTTACTGGACTTCGTTCGCCGTCTCGACTTATGCTGCCCTTTGCAATTGCCATCCAAAATGGGGGCCGTTGATATGTCCAAAAGAAAAACTAGTAAGCTAATAAGTAGACACATTGAGTGAATCAAACTAATTTATGGGCTCCAAAAGAGCTCATTGTGGCTTTGGGTCCAAAACGGTCTAAATCGTGTCACGACCAGATGTGGTCGTGGACTGCTTAAATAGAAGGGTCATCTCCCAAAGGATGGGTCGTCACGTACAGTACGAGCGGGAAGCAACGGTACCAGTCCAACGTAACCAATTTTTTTCTTTTGCGAGCTTCCGCTTCGACGCTAATCACTTCTGAATGTGGAAATCTGCACATTTCTTTCCTTTCAACAAACTGAAACTATTACACCGCAATTATTTTTAGTTAGCGTGGCCGGGTATGAATAATGTATTGCATACAAATTGAAGTGACTTGTGTGTATTTGTTTCACTATTCCTTTTTCTTTGATTATTTGTTTTGGTCTGTTTTTTTCTACTATATTATTATCCTTGGGATTATTTAAACAGATAAACCATACTTTTTTAGAATACAGTTAGTGAAACGAGCTAAATATAGACATTGAAAACAGTAAATATCCTCAAATGGTAAGCCTGTTACATTCCAGACGAATCATGGAATAATTTGAAAGAAAAGTAAAATGATTAACTGTAGGTAATGAGATTGCGTGAAAACAAAGATCGTGAGAAAACAAATTCGTGAAAAAGTTAAATAGGAATTAAATGAAAATACCAGAGAATAAGTCTGTTCGTTTTAAATATAGAAATACAAAGTATTTTATATGCTAATAGATTGATACGTAATTATATACAGTTAACTAATACGATTCAATAAATAACGTAGTTAATATTATAAGCACGACGTTTATATAAAAAAATGTTTTACAAATCATTAAAAATAACACTAAAAAATGACTGACTAGTTACCTGATGAGGTAAGAGCACAGTGTTCCATTTGTCGGGCTGCTATAACAAACTGGTCAAATGAAAGGTCTTCTGATTAATTTTATTACTTATTGATAGATAAACATAGTTTCAGTGACATTTTACTCTTATATTTCAATTTCTTCATGTATATCAGTGCTTCGCCGGTTAACAAGCCTTCTAGCCCCCCACTGAAACTCAAATTTCGATTGAAAGAAAAAAACGTAAAACAAAAGTTGTATCTAAAACGAAAATTATATCCAGCATTACTGTACTTTTGAGTCAATAAACACTAATACCCCGCTTTCTGAACTCTTATGGCGAATTTCATGTTAATATTTTAGGCGATTATGCAGTAGATATTAATTGTTTTGCCGAAAACGCCTGATGGTAATGTTTAGGTAAAGCCGATGTTCTGAACGTGTTGAGTCGTTTCTTAAAAAAAAAAAATAAATAATAAATAAATAAAATAAAATACGTGTTACATGTTCCCCTCTGTCTAGCTTCTTACGAACAAACTGCGTGGTAATATATTCAGGCGATTTCTTTGAAATTACTCACCCGATATCTAATGTCTTATTCTGTTATTATTATAATAGATCACACTTCATTTTTCGAAGCTGAGTTCCTACATAGTTCAATTCTATCGGAATTAATTTTTGTACAGGATTGAATTTTAAATACTTCTAATTCGCTTTTGTCAGTGCGGGCTCCGTTACCCAAATCCAAAAGACTTTTACACAATTTTATGTAATTTTCCTATGGAGAAGCATTAACACCGAGGCTATTATGGCTTGCCTGACAATGACATCGCTTTTTAATACAGTGAATATAATTTTGGCACTTTCCTTTCCTTTAAACATGAAGTAAGGAATGAAACATCATTGCTAGTCCAAGTCGTACCACATGCTTAAAACATAACTTATTCCTCTAAGGATCCTTTATTTTTCTTCTTTTATTGCAAAGCCGGTAGACTGTCGCAAATGTCAATACTTCCCTGTCGAATTCCTCATTCCGTGTTTAGTGGGGACAGTATTGAGTAAAACGTGAAGAATACCGAAGGGAACGTGTACTTCACATTTACTCCATCGGATTCTATTCAGTCATAGCAATTGAAAGGCTTTAGTCAGTGGCTACCAGTTAACACATTCGTCGACTATTCAATGCTAAGCGAGGCAACGCGCAGATTTAATTCTTCCGAAAATGTACTGAACTGTGAACCGATTCGTCGTCCCATTGTTTTGGGTTTTCATACAGAAAGTACCGCTAGTGTTTTCCACAACAGGCAGGAAATTCACCATTACAAGGAGCAAGGCCGAGTTCAAAGGTGGCACAATGACTGGCGCCTATTAGTGCAGGCCTAAGGTAGTGTTATGCACGCCGTTTACACTGTTTGAGAGTTTTCTCGATTTTTTTTTTTTTTGGGGGGGGGGGAGGTGAGATGAGGAAAAGAAAACGTGCTTTGCTCAAACAATGGTTTCGTTGATAAGGAGAGACCTCCCTATAATTGTGCTACCAGAACCCTTATGCTGCAAAAGGTCAGACAGCTGTCATTAAAAATGAGTCCAGATGCGAAGTCCAAGCGGGAGTGAAATAAAATGTACCGTTGTTCTATCCAAGGAGTTGGAATAACAAACAACTCACTTTTGGATTCGCTTAAAAAAAATGGGGGACATCAAAATGGCAAATGTAGCAAAGGAAAACTCTACAAATGTTACGGGGCAGTTTAAAGAAAAAAGGAGAATACTGAAGAGAAAACAGGAAAAACTAATATTCGGTTGCATTAATTTGGGGTCCTGGTATTATGAAGAACAGCTTGACTGTAATGTGCTACGACATCCTTTGTTTGTTAGCAGGGGGTTAGGGGGATCATTCAGCCTCACGGCTACGGAAACAACTGCAGCTGCTCCGGGTTGTAAAACGGAAACTGAGAAGCGCTAGCCCCCCGCTTTCCGAGCATGAAAAAAAAAAAAGGTTTTATGAACCACGTGTTAAGTTACATATCCGTGTACGGTTTTGGCCTGTAGGGCTCAAACGAATTTGTTGGGCCATCCATTATGCGGAATTACGGAGTAGTGAATCTCACAGGTCTGTGCAGTGTAAAAGCAAAGAGGTTCGACCGGTTTGCTTGTTTCCGATAACTTGAGACTTTGGGCTACTACTTGGAATTTTGCGAAAAAAGAGATAGATGTCGGTCAGAATGTCATGAGAACAAATGCAAAAAATAGGGAGCGGAAGTAAGTAAAACATCTTATGTTAAAATGTTTCTTACTTTTTCGAAGAAATCGGAATGGAGCAATGAACGAATAAATTTAGTTGAGAAAAACATGGAATAAACTCGGATTGTGCGAGTGACCTTTTTTTACGTGCGACATTGCGAGCCGGAGTTAGCTCGAGTTCTGAGTAGGGGTCTCGATTTCATGGTTTCCGTGCTCGTAAAACAGTCAGTGAATAGCAGCTTGTGAATATGAGGCAGAAACGCAACGCTAGGAAAAAGCGAGGTATTGGCTGAGAAGCCAGCAAGTGTGAAAGTATAGACTTAAAATTGTTATTAAGGCGAGAACATGTCACCGGTTGTCTAGGAGACGGGGGTTTTATTACGAAAGTATTGACATAAATCATTGACTTCGCTGTCGAATAGTAGCGGGAAAAAATTCACTGAAAAAATTCGCTTACGCTGTTGTTGTTTAGTGGAACTATGGAGGTATCCTTTGAACACAGATATTAACTCACTTCACAAAAAAAGGACACTACCTTGACACTGAAGAATCGCGCACAACCACCTCGCGATAGCTTTACCGCGCTTGGACTGTCTAGTTGAGCAGGTCGCACGTTTGAAGGGGTGCTTCGTTTGTACCCACGGCGTCTCGACAAGGGGGAACTTCATGAAGAGGAGCTTTAGCAGCAGTGCTTTCAAATTGCCATGAATGCAGGAGAGAAAGTTCATTTTTGTATAATAGGTGGCGGTAGCTACCGGCTGAACTGAACGAAGTGGAAATTTGACGGGTCCAATTTTCGAGACAACCATTGCCATCTGTTGTGGTTCGATCGAAAATCTCGACAGATTTTCTTTCAGTAGAAAATTTGCTTGCATTACTAAAAAAAAAAAAAAAAAAANAAAAAAAAAAAAAAAAAAAAAAAAAAAAAAAAAAATAGTAGAATTTTGCGGCACCATGGGAAAGGTTGATGTCTTTAGTCCTTGGTATCATTTTCTGTATTCCGCAAAACGTTTAGAAGTCAGATATCGATAGAACTTCTAATGCTTTTTAGATGCAAAACGTTTCGAACGAATTTGTTTCGGTTCTTGATTACGAAAATTCGAATCGAGTATCTAGTAAAATACCATTTACGAATGTTGCCTTTTCATCTTCGGCGCCATTTATAGGACGTTTCCTGAAATAGTGGTCGCTCATGCGACTATCTACTCTCACATAATAAATAAATACCCTTTTCTGTGCGTATTTTAGTCACTAAATAGACTTGTGTGTAGCTCTTCATGGCATTAAATGGCACTTAATGAGCAGCGACTTGATCTCGTACTTTATAATGACCTGGAGACTCGGATCAAATGTAACAGTTCGCGCGTTCTTAGTTTTCACTTATGGCGCAAACTAATATCAATCCGAATGTGCAAAAACTAAGTGCAGACTATTTCTGCTTTATTAAGATGTTATATGCTTGGTAGAAACGTAAAATAAGAATAAATTAATTTTAAACTACAAGAAACCTCTTATCTGTTCCAACCGCATATCCGTTGCGTCGAAAATCAAAATTAACAGCGTTTAACTTGTGTTTCCTCGTAAGAAAATTTGGCCGTACATTTTTGCGATTTATGAAACACACAGTAGCGAAAATTCGCAATTGTTTCTTAATCAATATTTGTACCTTTTGCTTCATTTCTGTCAGTAAGCAGTATAGCTTAAAAAATTAAATTAAAGATAGTAATGTGCGACTGTTTAATATGCTTAAATTGTGGTTTAATATGCTTCTTAAACCTAACGCCGTCCAGGAACGGATATGTTCGTCAAGAATAAGCTAGTTTGTTTTAGTTTCCTCGAGGAGTTGCTCCTTTAGCTCTAACCGGTCTCATTTAACGTTAAAAAATTTAGCGTTAAAAAATAGTTTTTACAAAATATAGCTAAAATCTGTTCCTGAGTTTTAAAACCCCCCTCCCCCGGGCTTCCATAAATGCGCAAATGCATGAATACAGCGTTGGGAAATAACCGGCGTCAAAATAACCGAAACTATGATAACTGGCTTCGGTTTCCATTCTGCGGCTCCTGAGTGTGAATCACTTCTCCAAACGGATACAGTATATCAGAAGATTCCAAGTAGATTTTGGTCATTGATTTGTAAGCACTTGCATAATTGTTGTAACAGTTACTGAAAAGCTTTCGCCGTGAGGATTGAACACATTGTAAACAAGGTAAGCCTACTTGCTCGTGTCCGAAAGAAACATTTCATTTTTGCTTTCTGTCTTTGTTTACATCTTTAGTCCAGATCTGTCCAGACTTGTTGCTGCGTCGTTACTTAACGTGTAGTTAGACAAAGGTGATCCGTGTTATTTAATTGTAACTAAGCATAGATAATTGTAACAAGCAAATGTCTGCATATAATTAGTTGCATCGCAGAGGCTGAGAAACAAGTACCAAAAATGAACGGTCAACAAGACAACGGAGCTCCAGAAAAGCAGCCAAAGGATTTGTCAGACGCTATCTCCTTTGTAGAGTAAATTAGCTTTTTCCATCTTTTTTTTTCTCAGTCTGTGCATTGATACTAATAAGCAACCTATTTAAAGTCCAAGAAGCAATACTGCTTACATACAAACTATAGCAGCAATGCCAGTGGACCGAGACTCGCAATTTTACAACATGAAACACCCGCGGCGTGGCAAGGCGCTAGTTTTTAACCATATGGAGTTCGATGCCATCTTAGGACTGAAGAAACGCAACGGGACTGACAAAGATTGCGAAAATTTGGAAAAAGAGCTGCATAGTTTGGGCTTTGATATTGATGTCCAGCACAATTGCACAGCCGTCGAAATTGAAGAAGCCGTGCACAAGTGTAAGTTGTATCATAAGCTGTGTTGAACATTCCTAATTGTGTATATTTCTAGTGGCGAAGGATCCATGCCACGAGGAAAGCGATTGCGTTCTGGTTGCGGTTTTCAGCCACGGAGATGCTAACCTACTCTTTGCCAGGGATAACCCGTACAAACCAGAGATGCTGTGGTCACCGTTTACTGCCGATAAGTGTAGAGGTCTTGCAGGAAAACCGAAATTCTTCATTATTCAAGTAAATCACCCTCATGCAGGAAAAAGTCACTGAGAAATACCTTCTGTTTATAATTTTCCCTCTATATTTCTACTTCATAATCTCTTTTAGTGGATGAAATCTAAAGATGTAGCAAACTTGCTTATCGTGTCCTAGTCTCAGCTTTACCTGACTGAACTCTACATTAATTTACCTAAGTTTTCCCCTATTTCAGTTTTTCAGTTGTCGATAAATGCACGCCTGGCTAAAGTATATTAACATAGGTTTAAATAAGTCAGGAGAGGAGACAGGTTCCACAAAAACACTCAAAGAAGTAACAAAAGACTTTCATTTTCCACTTCTAGGCTTGCCAAGGAGACAGGCTTGACAACTCCGTTACTTTAATACCCGGTCAGTGTAGAACCTCTGTCGATAGCAGTGCCAGCCTGTCGTATAAAATTCCTAACCACGCCGACTTTTTGATTGCCTATTCCACCGTTCCTGGTATTCATCGAATATTTTAGCGAAACTTATGTTTCATATTGTTTATTTCGAAGGATTCTTTTCTTGGCGGAATACAACTAATGGTTCGTGGTTCGTCCAAGCGCTGTGTAGAGCGCTGCGAGAGTACGCGGGAAGAGAAGATTTCTTGAGCATTTTGACCATTGCAGTCAGAATTATTGCAACTGAGTTCCAGTCAAACACCCCTAAAGATCGTACGATGCATGAAAAGAAGCAAATTCCGTGCATTACTTCCTTACTAACAAGGAAAGTTATGTTTTTCCCCAAACGTCGCTGAATTGTTGAAAATATTCATAATTTGCCTTACAAAGAAATTTGAAGACAAAAAAATGGCCATGGTTTTCTGGTATGCACAGTTAAACACGGCAAATTTCCATGATTTTTTTCATTCATGTTGATGTTTCAAATGCAACGTTGTTTCTTTATATTTGTGTTCTGTTCCAACGTCACGCTAATGAGTCGAATGGTGCCTTCCCTCTGATTATCTATGTTTCGTACTTACGATTTGAATACGCCATCTAAATAAACGGTCTACCTAAAAGAGCCTCAAGTATCAAATTTCGTACATATGTAAAATTCCGCTACAACTTTTGGAAGGCTTAATTCACGGAATACGTGCTACAAGTTTCGTATTTTCTTGGAAAAACATAGTCCAGACAAACAAGATAAACCTTGATTTTAAGAGTACTAAGTAGGTCAAACACGTAAATATACACACAATGTTTCCTCTTCCAATTATATCTTTTAAGCATTACTTTTTGCACTCCCCCCCCCCAATAAAAAGAAACGATGAATCATGACATCATAGAATGAAATGAGTCACTTCATGTGAGGCCGTTATCACTGAAGGAAACTTGCGGTTCCAAAAACTGGCTTTCAGATAAGTCTATTTTAAAAATATGTTTAAAACTCACTTTCATTAGATAAATCTAGCACTCGAAAAGATCCGCTTTTTAAGATGTTCGTTTTGCATAAAACTTGAAACATGTAATAGTTTTCTTGATGTGCAGTGGTTCCTTGTAACCGGTATGTAACTAATTCAAATTAATTAAACAAATGTTGTACCTCCTTCAAATTATGCAACTAATTCAGGGTAATACCCGAATCGAACAAAATCATGTACTGCGAACAAGGTTTGAAGAGTACCTGTCTTAATACTCCCGAATTTCTTGTAAACAATTTACGATACATGATCTGTAAGTAATATCGTTATTGAATTGTTTGTGAATGTTGGCACTTTTGAGGCAGTATAACTCTTCTTTTCTCAAAGATGGTGTTTAGTTCTCAATGTTACCAACAACAATCTGAAACAAGTTGCTAAGTATAGTAGAGACGATGTTGTTTGGCAAGTACGGAACTATCGAAAAACTTTCTTCAAGCACAGCAACATTTTTATTGGTGCATTAATTTAACACGTACAAGTTCTTTAAAATCTGCTCAACGTAACTCGAGATTTTGTGCAAAAGCAACAGCCACAATCGAACAGGGCAATATAAACGGAACTGACAACCGGGAACGTTTCGTTACAAGCTTGCGGTAACTAATTTACGGATAGAAGATAATCACATTCAGTTGTTTTTAACGGTTAGGAAACGACAAGTTACGGTAGTGGCCTTGCTCTTCATGTCATCAAATGGCACGTGATGAGCAGCGACTTGATCTCGTACTTTATAATGACCTGTAGAGGAGACTCGGGTCAAATGTAACAGTTCGCGCGTTCTTAGTTTTCACTTATGGCGCAAACTAATATCAATCCGAATGTGCAAAAACTAAGTGCAGACTATTTCTGCTTTGTATTAAGATGTTATATGCTTGGTAGAAACGTAAAATAAGAATAAATTAATTTTAAACTACGAAAAAACCTCTTGTCTGTTCCAACCGTATATCCGTTGCGTCGAAAATCAAAATAACCGCGTTTAACATGTGTTTTTTTGTAAGAAAATTTGGCCGTATATCTTTTTACGATTCATGAAACACACAGTAGCGAAAATTCGCAATTATTTCTTAATCAATATTTGTACCTTTTGCTTCATTTCTGTCAGTAAGCAGTAAAGCTTAAAAAAAATGAATTAAAGACAGTAAAGTGCGACTGTTTAATATGCTTAAATTATGGTTTAATATGCTTCTTAAACCTAACGCCGTCCAGGAACGGATAGGTTCGTTAAACAGAGTACCACTCTATAACGGTCAGTTCAGAGCATCGTTGTATTCCTGTGTTGATTAGCAACTCGGCTATTGACATTACCCAGAGCAACATGTTAAAGTCAAGAATAAGCTAGTTTGTTTTTAGTTTCCTCGAGGAGTTGCTGTGACCTCCTTTAGCTCGAACCGGTTTCATTTAACAGATATGAACATCCCTTGAAACCAGTGCTCTGTGAGCGCGTAAGACTACCACAAGATTCCATTCCTTGCCTTCAGTGCAATTTTTATTTAATACAATGCTGCCTCGGTACACTACACCATATTGGACACAGAACATGTTCTTTGCATGAACACAGAAACACAGCTCAAAAGCGCGTTGGGTTTGACAATGTGAGAAGTGTTTAAGGAAGTAGTTAGGTGAAGGTGGAAGTGGATGTGAATCCCTATTGTTTAGTAAGTACTTTTAATGAACGTTTATATTCTTAATTTAAGAATTCAAAAATCGTTTGCATAATAATGTAAATGGTGTAAAAAGAACGACAAGCTGTGCAGGTTGGGGTAAAAGGAAAAAATTGTTTGGGAACATCTTATCACTGGAACCGACTTCCTGTGATAAAGAACATCCTAGATTCACTTGCGCTCCTGGGATCGTTTTTAAACAGCTTACAAGCTAGTCCCGACGTAATAAGTTAATTCAGGCGACATAAAAGCAAAGACTTCATCAGTGTGAATATCGTGTAGTTTTAAATTTGCTACGATAGCCTCCCGTTTCGAGAATGAGCATTGAACAAGCATCGCAGACAACACCTAATACGTACGACACCGCAACGGTTTACACTGTAGCACAAGATCTAGAAAACGATGGAACGGATTGCCCGGGCCAGATCAAGTGATTGACTAATATGTATTTTAAGTTATCAAATCATTAATTTTTTTGAAATCTTTATACACAGATCACACATAAACACGCTGATTGGCGACTTGAATTATTACATGTCGCACCCGAGGAGAGGTCACGCTTATATTTTCAATCACGTGAAATTCAAGTCCAGCTTGGATTTGAAAGAGAGAAAAGACAGCAACTCTGATTTGGAGGGCATGAGAAAAGTGTTGAGCAGCCTGGACTTCGATGTGAAATGTTATGTAGACCAATCGCGGGAAAAGCTATTCAAGAGAATTAACGAACGTGAGTTTATTTGCTACCTTCCTTGCACTTCTTCTCTGATAAATTTGAACCGTCTTATTTTATTATTCTACAGTATCGAACATGGATCATTCCGACTGTGACTGTGTGCTTATTGCTGTATTTACTCACGGAAATCGAGGTCTCCTTAATGCAAGCGATGACTCCTATTCTCCTAAAGATCTCTGGGAGCCATTTCTCCCAGATCGTTGTCCAACGTTAGCTGGCAAACCAAAAATTTTCATAATTCAAGTATGTTCAGTGCCCTCTCTTTCCGGCAGATGATGATTATTATACCATAGGCGTGCAGGGGAAAGAGGGTTGATTCGGGGACCACTTTGAAAGCATTTAGACCACGTGCCGATAAAAATCCCCCAGTCCGAACTGAAACAGATACGGTGACAGTTTGTGCAGTGCAAACTAGCTCTTTAGCGTACACAATTCCTGTCCATGCTGACATTTTGATAGCATCTAGCACTTTGCCAGGTATGCGTTGAAATTTGCCTTTCCTTTTACAGTACTCAAAGAACACCTGTTATGTAGGTTTCATATCTTATCGTGACGAACTGCTGTCGGATGATTTTTTAACCTTCAAGTTTCTTGAAATAATTTTATGGGTGCCTCGTAATCTCTTCCGTTTGCCAGGTATTCTAAACTATCACCAGAATTTTCGGAATTACAATTTTTTTTTTTTTTTTTTTTTTTTTTTTTTTTAGGATGGATGCGAATACAGAGAAATGGAGACGAAAGCTTCGATAATGCAGATTCCAGCCCGCAAACTGGCTCTTGGTTTATTCGGACATTAAACGACGTACTGGAAAAGTTTAGCGACACAGAGGACTTGCTTTCCATGCTAACAATTACATCTTGCCGCGTGGCAACTCAGTTTGAAGCATCTACGGATGACGACTTTCTCAACGTCAACAAACAAATCCCGTGTGTCAATTCAACATTAACCCGAAAATTATATTTCACTCCAAAACAGAGCGTTCGTAGGCCAGAGACAAGTCGTAACTTCTTAAAATATTTTAGGATTAGGTCAGTCCAATTTTTCTTGTCGATGTCGCTACGACGCGGAATGCTGAAGATGTTTCACTACGTTGCTCTGACTGTCTTTGGATACATAATGTATGGCGCTTTTGTAGACAATAGCCCCTGATGCTCAAACTTGTCAATTGGGAAAAGTATATATAAGTTAAACTTAAATATCTAACAACAATTATACTTAAATTTCGTAACCGTAACACGGGGCTATAACAGAAAAGTTCTAACGAGAGCAAAGTAAAATGTTCTTAAAAAGGGTTGTCAGAGAGAAAGTTAGTTTGTTTTCATGATGACCGTTAAACAAAGTGTGAGCCCTAGTGTGCCACTTAATATATACTTGGCTTATACGATGGCACAATGACAAAAATGTGGTGAAACACGGTATTTCTCAATTTTGTGAGCGCGTAAGACTACCACAAGATTCCATTCCTTGCCTTTAGTGCAATTTTTATTTAATACAATGCTGCCTCGGTACACTACACCATATTGGACACAGAACATGTTCTTTGCATGAACACAGAAACACAGCTCAAAAGCGCGTTGAGTTTGACAATGTGAGTAGTGTTTAAGGAAGTAGTTAGGTGAAGGTGGATGTTGATGTGGACGTGAGTCCTAATTGTCTAGTATGTACTTTTAGTGAACGTTTATATTTTTAATTTAAGAATTCAAAAATCGTTTGCCTAATAATGTAAATGGTGTAAAAAGAACGACAAGCTGTGCAGGTTGGGGTAAAAGGAAAAAATTGTTTGGGAACATCTTATCACTGGAACCGACTTCCTGTGATAAAGAACATCCAAGATTCACTTGCGCTCCTGGGATCGTTTTTAAACAGCTTACAAGCTAGTCCCGACGCAATAAGTTAATTCAGTCGACATAAAAGCAAAGACTTCATCAGTGTGAATATCGTGTTGTCTAAAATTAGTGCCACTTAATATAAACTTGGCTTCTACGATGGCACAATGACAAAAAATGTGGTGAACACGGTATTTCTCAATTTTCACGCGAAAGGGAAATTTTCTCCAAAAAATTATGGAATCCACGGTTCCCCTGGAATCGTGAATTTTGTCTAGTCCTGTCATGATGTTTGCATACAGCTGAAAAAAATTTCGAAAACTTCGTTACTTCATCGTCTCAGGAATTCGTAATGTCATCAAACCCTTTCAAAATCATGCGCTAGGCCTACACTATTTTCCAAATACTATTAAGTGCAGGAAAATGGCGTAAGTACAGGGCAGAGACTTTTCATTAGAAAACAGTTTTAACAAAATGTAGGCAAAATCTGTTCCTGAGTTTTGTAACCCCCTTCCCCCGGGCTTCCATAAATGCGCAAATGCATGAATGCAGCGTTGGGAAATAACCGGCGCCAAAATAACCGAAACTATGATAACTGGCTTCGGTTTGCAATCCGCGGGTCCTAAGTGTGAATCACTTCTCCAAACGGATACAGTATATCAGAAGATTCCAAGTAGACTTTGGTCATTGATATGTGAGCACTTGCATAATTGTTGTAACAGTTACTGAAAAGCTTTCGCCGTGAGGATTGAACACATTGTAAACACGGTAAGCCTACTTGCTCGTGTCCGAAAGAAACATTTCATTTTTGCTTTCTGTCTTTGTTTACATCTTTAGTCCAGATCTGTCCAGGCTTGTTGCTGCGTCGTTACTTACCGTGTAGTTAGACAAAGGTGATCCGTGTTATTTAATTGTAACTAAGCATAGATAATTGTAACAAGCAAGTGTCTGCACAGAATTAGTTGCATCGCGGAGGCTGAGATACAAGTACCAAAAATGAACGGTCAACAAGACAACGGAGCTCCAGAAAAGCAGCCAAAGGATTTGTCCGACGCGATCTCCTTTGTAGAGTAAATTAACTTTTTCCATCCTTTTTTCTCAGTCTGTGCATTGATACTAATAAGCAAACTATTTAAAGTCCAGGAAGCCGTCCTGCTTACATACAAACTATAGCAGCAATGCCAGTGGACCGAGACTCGCATTTTTACAACATGAAACATCCGCGGCGTGGCAAGGCGCTAGTTTTTAACCATATGGAGTTCGATGCCATCTTAGGACTGAACAAACGCAACGGGACTGACAAAGATTGCGAAAATTTGTACAAAGAGCTGCTTAATTTGGGCTTTGATATTGTTGTCCAGCACAATTGCACAGCCGTCGAAATTGAAGAAGCCGTGCACAAGTGTAAGTTGTATCATAAGCTGTGTTGAACGTTCCTAATTGTGTATATTTCTAGTGGCGAAGGATCCATGCCACGAGGAAAGCGATTGCGTTCTGGTTGCGGTTTTCAGCCACGGAGATGCTAACCAACTCTATGCCAGGGATAACCCGTACAAACCAGAGATGCTGTGGTCACCGTTTACCGCCGATAAGTGTAGAGGTCTTGCGGGAAAACCGAAATTCTTCATTATTCAAGTAAATCACTCTCATGCAGGAAAAAGCCACTGAGAAATACATTCTGTTTATATTTTCCCTCTATATTTCTACTTCATAATCTCTTTTAGTGGATGAAATCTAAAGATGTAGCAAACTTGCTTATCGTGTCCTAGTCTCAGCTTTTCCTGACTGAGCTCTACATTAATTTACCTAAGTTTTACCTTATTTCAGTTTTCCCGTTGTCGATAAATGCACGCCTGGCTAAAGTATATTAACATAGGTTTAAATAAGTCAGGAGAGGAGATCGGTTACACAAAAATACTCGAAGAAGTAACAAAAGACTTTCATTTTCCAATTCTAGGCTTGCCAAGGAGACAGGCTTGACAACTCCGTTACTTTAATACCCGGTCAGTGTAGAACCTCTGTCGATAGCAGTGCCAGCCTGTCGTATAAAATTCCCAACCACGCCGACTTTTTGATTGCCTATTCCACCATTCCTGGTATTTATCGGATATTTTAACGAAACTTATGTTTCATATTGTTTATTTCGAAGGATTCTTTTCTTGGCGGAATACAACTAATGGTTCGTGGTTCGTCCAAGCGCTGTGTAGAGCACTGCGAGAGTACGCGGGAAGAGAAGATTTCTTGAGCATTTTGACCATTGCAGCCAGAATTGTTGCAACTGAGTTCCAGTCAAACACCCCTGGAAATCTAACGATGCATGAGAAGAAACAAATTCCGTGCATTACTTCCTTACTAACAAGGAAAGTTATGTTTTTCCCCAAACGTCGTTAAATTGTTGAAATTATTCATAATTTGCCTTACAAAGAAATTTGAAGGCAAAAAAGTGGCCATGATTTTCTGGTATGCACAATTAACCACGGCAAATTTCCATGATTTTTTTCATTCATGTGTATGTTTCAAATGCAACGTTGTTTCTTTATATTTGTGTTCTGTTCCAAACGTCACGCTAATGAGTCGAATGGTGCCTTCCCTCTGATTATCTATGTTTTGTACTTACGATTTGAATACGCCGTCTAAATAAACGTACGATTCGAGTACGTCGTCTAAATAAACGGTCTACCTAAAAAAGCCTTAAGTATCACATTTTGTACACATGTAAAATTCCCCCATAACTTTTGGAAGGCTTAGTTCACGGAATGCATGCTACAAGTTTCGTATTTTCCTGGAAAAACCAAGTCCAGACAAACAAGGTAAACCTTGATTTTAAGATTACTAAGCCGGTCAAATACGTAAATACATACACACAATATTTCCTCTTACAATTATCTTCCAATATCTGTTAAGCATTAGTTTTTGCCCTTCCCAAAAAATGATTAATCATGACATCACAATGAAATGAGTCACTTCATGTGAGGCCATTATCGCTGAAGGAAACTTTCGGTTCCAAAAATTGGCTTTCAGATAAGTCTATTTTAAAAATGTATTCAAAACTCACTTTCATTAGATAAATCTAGCACTCGAAAAGATCCGCTTTTTAAGATGTTCGTTTTGCATAAAACTTGAAATTTGTTATAGTTTTCTTGATGTGCAGTGGTTCCTTATAGCCGGTATGTATATAATTCAAATTAATTAAACAAATGTTGTACCTCCTTCAAATTATGCAAATAATTCAGGGTAATACCAGAATCTAATAAAATCATGTACAGCGAACAAGGTTTGAAGAAGACTTGCACTACTGCAAGCTATAGAGGAACATCCAGTTCAGTTTACAATCCCCAAATTGCTTGTCTTAATACTTCTGAATTTCTTGTAAATAATTTACGATACATGATCTGTAAGTAAAAATTCATTGAACTGTTTGTTAATGTTGGCACTTTTGAGGCAGTGTAACTTTTCTTTTCCCAAAGATGGTGTTTAGTTCTCAATGTTTCCAACAGCAGTCTGAAACAAGTTGCTAAGTATAGTAGAGACGATGTTGTTTGGCAAGTACGGACGGGCAAAAAGTGCTCCAAAACAAAGGGCAATTCCTGCACAGATTCCAGCTGGGGTTACAGCCACAGGTTGTAATTCCAGCACAAAAGTGACCAGTTTAGGTCTCCCAATTTTGACGCGGCATCCCACTTCTAGTCCCAACACATCAAGCCGACTAGCGTAAGACCAAGTGATGCTTACCTAAAAAAAAAAGAAAAATAATAAAAAAATATTAAAAAAATAGAATAAAGCAGTACGAGAAAACTCAGTAATTGATGTGTTCGTAATCGACAAATTTTACTTGATCGTGGGTTTCTCTCCAGGGACTGTCTATCGAAGTTGCACTATCAGTCACAGTAAGGACACTTCGGTTAGTAGTAATGCTTGAGCTTTCATGTGTAGTATTTTGGTAAATTTTCTTGGTCTCGGCCTCAAACTTCAGCCTATTAACAGAATTTGCATTTAGCTTCCCAGCTGTGAGATCACAACACTTACGCCAGTAAAGATGGATTTCCTAAAGTTTTCCTAAATATGGGTTTCCTAATGCCATAAGGTTTCTTTTCAACCAAAGAGCCACTCATGATTATTGGGAGTTTCACTTGTCTTCGCTAGAGAAAAACAATCCCCCCACCCCGAGTTTACAGGAAGTCGAGCGTACACTACAACTGTGACGTCCCACGCAGCATCCAATGTAAAGCTTTCACGTGCTGCACAGTCTAGGTCAATGTACAGTAGGGGACTCCCTCGTATTCGTACACAGTTTAACCGGTTGCCGTTTATATCAATTTTTAGAACTAGCGAAATACTTTCATGAGATGATTTTGCTTAAGAAACCAGGAAGTTACTGTTTCAAACGTTGTATTATTATCTGTACATTTACCGTCCTCCATAACAATCGTAGTTATCTCTGGTTAGCCAGCAACATGGGGGTTCATAAAAATCGTTAAAGAAAAGCACTGCTTTTCTTGTTTTCTAAAACGGCAACTATCTTAATAGGCGCTCTGGGAGTATTGGGCAGGGGCGGCGGGTTGAGAGTAGGCAGGTTGGGAGTAGGTGGGTTGGGAATAGGCGGGCTGTTTAGCGGGTTGTTGGTAGGCAGTGTAGGTGGGCTGGGAATAGGCGGGCTGCTTAGATGGCTGTTGGTAGGCGGTGTAGATGGGTTGTGAGTAAGCCGGCTGTTTAGCGGGTTGTTGGTAGGCAGGCTGTTGGGGAGCGGTGTAGACGGGTTTCTGTGGGGCGTAGGCCGCTGGTTGGGCAGCATAGGCGGGTTGTTGAGGAGCGTAAGCGGGCTGGTAGGCAGGTTGACCTACGGAGTAGGAGGTGTGGGATTGAACAGGGGCAGGGGCATATTGTTGCTGGTAGGTTGGTTGAGCAGGACTATATTGTTGAGGCTGTTGGTATTGCTGAGACTGATAGGTTTGAGGCTGGGCACCGTATCCTTGGCTTTGGTAAGCAGTCTGAGGAGCATAGGCAACAGCATCGGAGACAGTTCCAGGGTAGCTGGCACCAGTAGAGCCATGATCGTGGTGATCGTGGTGGTCATGATGGCCGTGTCCATGACCGTCAGCTACACGATGGAATGTCACATATAGTATTTAGCAAATATAGTGCTTTATTTATATAAAAAAGATAAACTTACGAGCAGCAAAAGTGGAGGCCAATACGACGCAAAGGGTGAGAACAACCTATGATAAAAAGTGGTCATTACAAAAGTGGAGGATTCAGTCAATTTTAACTTACGAAGCGATTCATGGTTTTGTTTTACTGCTCCTTGTCGGAAAGAAAAACTGGTTGGTGGTGAGCTGCGAGAAAGTGGAACTGCTCTGTGCTTTTCTCCGCTCAGTTTCTCAGCTTTTATAGTCTGTCTCGCAACAAAAGAGCAGCGGTGGACTCTTCATTTGGAGAAAGTACAAGAAGGTAAAGGCTAAAACGGTGTCGGGTGGAGCTTCTCTTGAGGCAATCTCGAATAGTCACATAGGTTTGTTTAAAAAACCTACGAACAGGCCTCCGGCTTGGGCTTGGGGTGAGAAAACGGAAATGAAGGAGACAATGGTAATGGAACAGGACCGACTGGACGACGAACTTTTCTTTATTTGCATATGAAATTAGGACAATTTGAAAACATTATTAAAACGCTTGGAAGAAAACAGTAAAAAGGAGAAGTGGAATAATCCAAAGACGTCGGATTAACAGCCGCTAAGTTTGATCTTAAACTCGGCAGTTTTCTGAGATGGCGGATTTTCTTTTTTTCGTGAAGTGAAGACGTTTTATTCGTCATCCATTTACGGCGAATAGCTACTGCTTGTGAAAAAATATTTTAATTGATTTTATGAGTACCTTTGGTATTATACAATAAACAAAGATTTTTATAACTATTCAAAGTCAAACAATTGTATAAAATTCCCTAATAATGGTTAGCAAGCTCCCTGAGGCGAAATTACTTTGGATTGAAATGACGAAAGCCCATGTGGATAATTTTAATAGAAAAGGTACATTTAATAAAGAATACTGCTAATTAATAAGTTTCCGAGCTATTCTCGCTCATGTCTCTTTCAACACGAGCGCATTGCGAGAATCGTTTCTGATTCCCATTCTTTGAATTATAAGAGGGCCACTTTGACGCGCTTGTTAGCCACTAATCCATAGAAGCTTGTTTTAGTAGCTTTGTATTTTTAACACCCGCTTTAGAACACTCGTCTGTTAATTTCAGTACCACAGAAGAAGCTCTCTTTTCCGTTCTTTATGGTAGCGAACTTTCGACTGGAGAAACGACAAAGTACGAAAATACTGTACTTGCAGGGCTGTAAACCATTTTAAAGAAACTTGCATTCAATCAAAAACCTTTAGTTCAATTTTCTTTTATTTTACCCTACCCATATTTTTGCCATACTTTGATTGCATTTACATGTATGGAAAAGAACAGAGAAATATCCGTTGTCATATAGGGCTATTCATTGTTGTGCGACCGCAAACTACCAAGCTTTCTCCGTGTCACCAACTTGCTTTCTCCAGCAGCCTACCTAGTACGTGTAGTTTTTCTCGATTCTTAGATTTGACTAAGAAAACTTAGGTAAACCTTCTTGATAATTTGTAGTGCTTAATTTTTTTTTTACATTCTCTTCTGTTCCATACAATGCTCTTCTGCTTTGGATGCTCTTTGATTTCCTCGCTGAGTTAAATTGTGTAATGCGAACACGGTGAAACCACAAGCTGGAAGTGAGCGTACTGTCTTTGGCTTTTTGTTGCTAGGCCGATTGGACCCTACGCTCGCCCTTCGTATGTATAAGGTAGCCGAAGGTATATTACGCAGTTCTGAAATACACTTCTTTCAACAGCTAACCTCCGTATCACCCTCATGTGGGTCATGCCCTAGAACTTTCTTCCTTACTGACAAAGGAACAAAGAAGCAGACCTATCAAGGTTTCAACGTTCTTTAGTACCAGAAAACGGGAAGAAAAGCTTTAGCCGTTTTTAAGGCCCGGGTTAGTAACAATATTTGTATTGGTGCATTAATTTAACACGTACAAGTTCTTTATAATCTGCTCAACGTAACTCGAGAGTTTGTGCAATAGCAACAGCAACAACCGAACAGGGCAATATAAACGGAACTGACAACCGGGAACGTTTCGTTATAAGCTTGTGATAACTAATTTACGACTAGATGATAATCACATTCAGTTGCTTTTAACGGCTAGGAAACGACAAGTTACGGTGGTGGCCTTGCACCACTGAGAATCACAACCTTTACATAAGACTAGGGTTTCTTCTCTAATAAATTTCGCATAGCTTGCAAACTTTCCTTTAACATTTCGACAAAACGAGTTGTGCTGGTCTTTGGGCAAGTATGAAAGGACGACACACCAAACACTATTTCGTCCTCTTTGGGATTGTAACTCGCTCCGTAACCATCAGGAACAACGGGCCCGTAACCCATATAAGACGCCGTTTGGGTAGGAATCTGTTTCGTTATTTGGTTAAATAAAACACGTTAGCGAAAAAAGTTTTCATCTATACTAAAGCTTTCACGAATTGTATACACTTCTACCTGAGACGTGGAAAGAGAAAAGTGGTTTACGGCTTCGTAACTAGGATCCATAAAGAGCTGCAAAGCTTTGGTGTTTCCCAACAGCTTCGCCGTTTCTCGTAAACCGAGTATATGTATGTCCATGCCTTGACCTAAAATATTCGCAACCATAATTTGGGTTTGGTAATCGGCAGCAGTAGTAAATAGTGTGCGGCATTTCTCCTCCTATGGGAAAAGCGAAAGCCATGGTAAGTATAATTTCGGTTGTCCGTGTTGTTCCTGGGAGAAAAAACAAACTAATACCTCTTCACCGCTCGTCATTGCTTGAACCCAAACTAGGGCAGGTAATGTCGATGAACGAATGCAGTCCACTCGGCCGTGACGATACCTCCGTGTCGAGGCGCTCTCATAGGTAGAACACATTTGGTTGTGCAGTCTGCACAATTTATGCTTCAGTTAGTCACTATGTCTGAGAAGAAGCTGTTAATGCAAAGTAACTCACTTGAAATAAGTTAATTGAAGAGCTAACTGAATGTAAACATCCGGACTAACTTTGCATGTCTTAATGAAGTTTTTGCCATAGTCGGTGAAATGGTAAAGTCGATAATCCAAGCTTTCTACCAAACTGGAAAGGAAGTGTGTCAATGTCTTTTTTTATTTTTAACCAGGCTTGTATTGATGCTTCCAAGAATGGTGTCATTCAATGGATACTTCTGAGAAAGTATTTTCTTACTTGTCCATTCTACAAATGGCAGAATGAATGGACGCTTCAGTGTCGGCGTCAAGGTTCCACTGCAGGAGCAAAGGCTTGCAATCGACTTTGGGTATTTCGACGGAATGTGTAACGAGGATCTCGTCCAAAGGCGTGGCTTTCAGATTTTGCAACACGGTTTCAATCATCTGTACTGTTACGATGCCTTCCGCGGCGGAATGCTCGTAACAGAATCCCGATATATTATCAGGACTGAAAATAAACTACACGGCCATACGCGTATGAACATTATGTTCCTTCTTAATTAAACTTTTACTTGTAGTGTCTTATCGAACCAGCGGTTACACGAGTTTTGATTGCTGCCACCTCCGTGTAGCATCTGTAACAATTTGTTGGTGTCGTCACGCACCTTCAGAGACTTATCGGCGTTAAATGTTATCGGTAAGGCTTCGTCGAGACAGACTACCATTAGACAGGTTTCTAAGTAGTCCAATGATTGTGCGTTGACAGGATCTGGTGAAACATTTTTTTTTTTAAACGTGAACATTTATCATTTCTTTAGTAGGCTAAAATGGATTTACCTGTAAAGAGTTGTTCACGAATGCGACCCCACGTAGTCCGTACTTCCGTCGTAAAGATCCCAACCGGAGGCTGCGGAGAACCATCTCCCTCCACCTTCGTTGTCGCGTCACGGTAGATGTAGTCAAGTTGAGCCCATATCTTATTCAGGGACAGTCTTTTACCGCCTCTTTTTACATCCAACTTCCAGAACTGAATAAGATGAGTTGACTTCAGGTCTGTATCGATTTTCCATGTACCGTGTTCCCAGTAACTCGCGACAGCGAGCTTGGAAACATTAAAAGCACACCTTGTTCCTCAATTTTCGCCAAGCTCAAGCAAGCAAGCACACAAAAGCTAGAATACTAAGAAGATCCACAAAAAGACCTGGTTTTTGTAGGCCACGATGATGTGTTCGTCAGGACCAGCGGGAGTGAATTGTTGGTGGTCTTTATCCGTGTATGCGATACGACAAACGGTGAACAAACGCTGGTATTGCTGCATGCAGAGAGGCTGCCCCTTTTCTCTAGAGGTGGCAAGATCTTGCGGCAAAAGGCCCCTGTTGTAAACCGTACATCGGAAGTTTCGGGTTTCACTCTTTTAAGAATTTCGTATAAAAAAGTAGTAAGTTACATACCTGTCTATCAGGTGTTTGTAGTCCAAAATTCCTTCTATAAATCGTGCAATTGAGTGCGTAAACCCGTTAATTCCGTTCGTTGGGTAAGGGAACACCATGCCAGGATTGGAATTTACTGGTAAGGGGATAGGGTTTGTCAGATACATGTCGTCCATCCACCAATCGTAAGCCTAGAATGACGATAAGTTACGATTTTGCAGGAAAGATATTCTGATATCGCTAGTACCCAGTTGTCTCGTTCTTCGCTACGCTTCACAATAAAATCTTGTAGTTGACCACCAATGCCATTTTGATCGTCTAGCCAGTCTTCCTTTACCCATTGAGCAACTTGACTGAAGCTGTCAGGAGCAGCTACTTTTACGGCTTCCAAATAATATTTGAAAGTCTGACCCAACGCTGGTACTGGTAATTTCGATAAACATCGTGAAGCCTATGGTCAGAAATAAAAGAAAACCCAAGAACATGTACTTCAGAGCGAATTTTTACGAATTATACTGCATTGCATTCCCCACGTTGTTTAATTTGAATGAAACACTGATTCAATCCTAACTTTTAGCAGGAAAAAATTCAAATATGATCACTTCGACTCCATTGCTTCGGTACACTATTTTGTGTGCAGTGCATTTATTTGTAGGCAATACTTATGTTAAAACCCGAAAAACGATCTGGCGGAAAATGTCAAATACAAGGTAGCTTTGCCCACGAAATCTGCAGATTAACATTGCTCTATATTTCTTATCAGTTGAATAACTATTCTAAAGCATACAGTATTACATAAACACTGTAAAAAGTATAATAATATTAATGTAGAAATATACGATGTCGAAGTTAACACGAGATGAAGGCAAGGGCTTAAAAGTTCGCTTCGTTTTGGAATCATATAATTCTACTCTCTCCCACTTGATGTAAAAGCACGTGGAAACCTGTGCAAAGGAAAAATAGTCAACAGTCGATTTAATTGTCCTGGGTTAGGTAAACATAAGTCTCGAAAAGTGAACTATTACTTTACTAGAGGCTTATCCGTGGGAGTTCAAATTTCGAATTAGTGACTTGACACAATTGTTAAGTCTTCGCTTAACAGGTGGCGTTTGGTGCTCTAAAATGAACGCCGTGTTCAAATAATAAAGTTTCAGTTAGGTCGCGCTGGTATAGTTCTTCTAGTCGAGGAAATATATTTTGAATATTTCTTGTAAGTTTTCACGCAGTTTAGGATAATCCAAGCTTTACTGCCTTGTAGGTATTCTTTATCAGAAATTGTACCGTTGTAATTTGTGAGTCCGTAAATAGATTAGAGCTTAGGCCGGTATTAAACTAAGACATTGCGCTTATTGATGTCTAATAACATGACACGTACATATAACCGTGCAAATCGCCACTTTATCAAATCATGCCACTTGTTAAAAAAAAGAAGCCTGTTAAAGCTCGTTAAATCATGTTGTGGATGCGGGATGTCTACTTCTGCGAGTACATTTCACATTCTGTTTCACACTGAGCGGGTTAAACAGTGTTTTATCCTTTTTAGTAGTGCGCTACCATATTCACTTACTTTTATTCGTTAAATTCACCAACACAGTCAGAATCGGAACAATTTTTAAAAATAAAAACGAAAATACAGTGCAATTACAATTCGTTCAAGATCTGAATGTATTGGAAAAAAGGGGAAAGGACAGGGATAATAAATGTCTGCCAGGCGAAAATAACGAAATGTGATTTGACTTCTTCCAACTACAGTATTTAAGAGATGGATATTCTTTCGCATAGCTTTGGTGTCTGAACTGCTAGGACGTGCTGCAAAACGACATCAAGCTCAAAACGGTATCAATCTTCCAGTAGAAGTACATTATATTAATAATCGAAGACGGTGAAAAAACAGTTCTTTATTCGAAGACAAAGGATTCGGGCTAAAATTCAGTAAGTAGTAAAAGGTATGTATATTTTAGACAAACTTCCAATTTGCTAGAATTTTCGTGAATTGAATTCATGTTCATCAAAATTCGCGAATGCTAACAGTGATAGATAGTCCTGCCTTAAACTACTTTATATTGCTGTCAGTAATAAATAATACGCGGGGTTTTGGAATACTTGGTACATCATAGGCGGTTTAGTAGCTATCTCTGTTTTTCACGTAGTTAACTTCTTGAAGTTCCATACTTCTTGCGTTTTTATTGGAATATCCCATGTAGACTTGCACCTATTGCAGGCGCTGGTTAGTTTGAATAATTGAAATGCGCCTAACGAACTTATCTGATTTAATTCTCAATTTTTTCCCGTTACAGAAAAAAGAACGAAATAAAAAAAGACAGGACCTAGTAGCTAAATAACGTACAGTAAATCCCGTTTGGGAACTCTTCCGATCATCATATTCCGAAAATATGTACACGGAACATTCACTGCACCATAGAGCAGTAGTTATCTTAATTGCTGTATTGTCGAGCCAGCCGCATGTCACGTGCAGTTCGCCGTACAAAATGCCTCACTTGGCTGTTGTTTGCAGTAATGCAGTTCTGATTTTGTTCCTTTTACCCTGCCATGCCTTTGTGATCGAAGATGAATGTGACAAATGGTAGCGCTACCTCCCCAAAAAAGCAATTATATAGAAAAAATGCACATTAATAAAACCACGTGAAAAAAAATCAAAACTCTGAGAAAGAAATTCGATGGGCCACTTCACGAAATTTCTGTGACTCCTTTAAATACTATATTCATACATACCTTATATTAGAGAAATTTGTTACTAAAATTATTGTTCAGTTATTTCTTACTGTAGCGATATCCGTTTTACGAACCTAATCCGTTCCTGGACGGCGTTCGGTGTAAGAAGTGTTCGTTATAAGAAATAAGAAACGCAATTTTCCATAAGATTCAATGGAAGTCATTTAATCCGTTCCTGATCCCGGACCGAAGCCTGATGTATTTGATTTAAAAATGGGAAAACAATGCTAAAAATATACTGACTGTCAAAATATACATTTCAAACACGTAGTAGTCAGTTTTATTCAATTTAATGGCATCCCGAGGCCATAACTCAAAGTTACATAAATCTTAGACGATTTTACCTCTTACATATCAGCCTTGGTTTTCATGTCCGGCATTGATTGCAAGAATCCGTCTAATGTGGCTTGCTTTTGTCTCTTTAATACCGTTTTGGAGAAATGCAATGCATTGTCGTTGAATATGTCTCAACTTCTGTTTGCCCAACCTGATTTGGATGCTACATTTTTGCTTGGGCTTGAATTTCCTCCCATTTCGTAATAAATTCGTTTACGTCTGCGGGAAGCATACGGGAATCTGTTCGCTCTTCCACCTCTTTGTCGGAAGAAATCTCTTTTTGTTCTTCTTCTTACCAGAATTCTCTGGTACCATTTAAGCAACACTTATAATAAAAACATAAAAAATATATAAATAAAAAACTAGATAATGAAATAGAGATACGCAAGCAGGCTATTTCTTAGCAGCTGACTGGCGGGGGAAGCCAAGTTCTCGACTGTAATGCATGCTTGCACACTGGGAAACGTAACTACCAATTTTTTTAAGACTTTTTGCTCACCTTAAGCGGTTCGTTGCAAGAGGCAGAACTCGTTGTGCGGATGATTTTTTTTTACCCACACGCGAGTTCGTTATACAAGTTGTTCACTGTACAATGCTTTCCTGAAACAGAGTACCACTGAATTTTCACTTTTCATTGTGAAAGAGGTGCAAGCATTGTTATTATTCCTTGTCTTCTAATTCCGGAAAGAAGCTGTCGTGTTTTTGTGTTGTTTTTTCGTTGTCGTTGGTGGTCGTAGTCTTTGTCAAGGGAAATCGTAACTTCAGTGTAGGCTTAGTCCTTTATCCTCCACAATTTATCCTTGTTAAGCCTAATATTTCCTGTCGACAAAGGTAGTTCGTCGATTTTTTTTTCTCAGTTGCCTTCCTATTTTTCGTCCCCTCTTCCTTGGTCTTGTGTCTTGGACTATTTATTAGCTTTAGTTTTGGGGCAGCGAAACATGTTCCCTTCGTCTATCTCGCACCAGTAACTTTCGGGAAATCATTGGCTTCAAGCGTTGATACGTGACCCGCGTGACGAACACGGGCAACATTTACAGAGGATTCGAGCGATAGGAAGAGAAAATGGACGCGATTCGTTAATTTTACTAAACATTCCATACTAAACATGTCATGCCCAAGTTGCTAGATCCAAAGCTAACTTTTGTTAGCATGGTTGCTGAACATGGAGGTAACTTCTGTGAACATCTTAACGATTACTGATATAACTTTTGTATAGATGACAAATGAGATGCAGGCTTCCAAAGCTCCGACAAATTTTGTTTGTCAAGGAGAGACATTCTGTGAGGTGCAATGATTCAGCGAGTTGTGGAACGGGTCGATGAAAATGTCACAGCCTCATTGCTTATGCTTACGACTTGTCTGCACTTCCTCCACCCCCTTTCACCCTCTTTCCCTCGTAGAGTAGAGCCAGGTAACGAAGTTAACGTGTCGGTTCCCTAGAGAACAACTCATGTGTTCTTCTTTCGCTCTTTCTTTTCCAGGTTATTCTTTCCTTGCCACCTCTACAGGAAGTTGCCTTGCTCTAGGAATGTGAATTCGCTAGCGCATGAAGAGATTGCTTTTTATGACAAAGGGAAGAAAAAAAGAGTCAAAACAACAGTATTGGACTTCAGGTTGTCGTAGCTCTACTTGCGTAGGTACCTCGTTGTAAGTTGTCCATTTCTTTTTACATATGTCTGTTTATGACATCTGACAGAAACAGTCTTGACCTACCGTTGTGAATGTCAAAGGACTCATTTCTGCGACAAGCTGGGCAAAAAGCTGTAAACTATAAAAGACATCCCAAGTCGACATTAACGACATGTTTGCAATTCTAGTTTTCGCTAGGCTGGAATAGCTAGCATTCGCACCGCGTATTTGATTAAGGAAAGGCAATTTGTCATGCAAACAGGCCGCATACGAAGCAGGCGCCAGGTTGTTGAGTGTGTAAATGGTGTATTGTTAAATTTGTGAATGCAGCTAAGATTCTGTGGTTTGAAATCCTCTTATCGGGTAAGTCCACCAAAGGTTGAGTAAAATTGAATTTAGAGAAATAAACTTAAGAATTATGGTCACAAGGCTCATTGTACTTCTCGGATGTATTGAGCGTCTGTGTTTCTCTGGCAAGGAGAGGGAAAAGAGGGAATGGAGATTTGGTGAGATAAAAAGGAAACCTGGCAGGTGTGCGGGGACTAGGTAATGGTGGTCTTGGTGCGAGTCAGTCAATAAGGTTCATCTTACTTACTTGGTAGTTGCTGTTAGTGCTCATATTGGCTCTAGCCAAGGAGTTCATTGAAAGTCGGTACCAAACACTAGGCTGAATCCGACGCCGAATCAAAGCCCGAGAAGCCCCAATAACCACGGGCAATTTTCTGGGGACCAAGTCTGTAGAGTAGGCACAACAGAACAAAGAGAAATCAAGTTACGAGGCAATCAAGAAAATCGTTTTTTTTTTCATTCTTCTTCTCGGGGATTTTTTCCCCATTTCTTTCGACTCGCTTGAGGTTTTTCATGTCGCAAAGGAACGGGCAACTGCAACTTGAGATAATTTTGTAGAAGTTCTCAAGCTGTCTGTAACTATTTTCACATATAGAGCCCCGTTTCGTTCTTTAAATTCAAGTCCCTCTTCCTATGGTGTCTTGATTTTTTCATTAAGAAGATTAAAAGAGCCAAAAACATCAGGTTCAGAAAAACGTTCAAAGAGGCGCAATTTGCCTTCTGCAAACATTACTTGCTTGCTAATACATGGCTTCAAAGACTCGATGGGTGCAATCAACCATTGGTTACATTGCAAAAGTACACATTTGTCTTCGAAAACTGATGCAAGCGGCTTACCGAGCGAAAATGGGAACTTTAGTGTTCTAGAAGTGCATATGCTCTTGTTTGGTGCGATACAGTTTTGCGCAAGCCCTGTTCTAATCGTGCACAAGGTTTGTTTCTCAGAAGGAGAAAACGACGTAAAGCGACTTAACCGATTGTCCAGTCCGCTTTATTTGCGAAACTGAACGAAACAAGTGTTGTTCGCTGCTACCTTTTGCAGACAAAATTAGGGTGTAGTTTTTCCACATAGAAAAATCAAGCGGAAAACCTTGGAGCTCAAACGTTTTCAACTTTTCATCTCTTAGTGCATACAGTTTCTAGATGAACTAATTAATGATACTGATCATGGAGGAAGGATAGTTTGTCTAGGTCTGTACAAGTTATTCCACAAGCAATTTTTAACTACTGTCCAACAAATAAGCTTACAGTGCAATTTAAACAACCTTCGAAAACTCAGAAAGGAAATATTTGGATAAGAAGAGGACACTCGTAATTATTGCACGCTTTCACGCAGACTAGTATGCGGACGCTAGAAATTTGTAGTGTACATATTTTCACTAAAAACTGCATTCAGCATGACAAATTTTAGATTTCCAGAATTGATTTACAGCTTTCACTTGTCTCCGAGCAAAGATTACGAAATTTTTATTCACAATATGTGTTAGCAGCTTATTGAACTCTTGCTCATTCAAGAAGTTTTCTCGGGAGATTTTCGCAACTGTTGCATTTAAGCATTGCGTCCTGTTGGAAGGCACAGCTGTAATGCATATTTCTAAGCATTTACTACCTTCAAAGGAATTAGTATAAAACCTATGCTATAAAAAGGACAAAAATTTGTTTCTAGAAATTTAAAAAGGGAATAGTGTGTTCAAACAAAAGATGACAAACACACTCAAACATTGAAAGGCAGTTGACAATTTGGATAATTGACAAGAGTCGATATACAGATTTAATACATTAAAATGGTGCTCAGAGACCCAAGCACGCGATTTAATAGAGGTTGAATAAGACTTTATTTTCTGCACGTTAATTTTGCGCTTAAGAAACTTGACGAGACAAACTCACCCTTTCCATGAGTTGCGGCCTAAATCTGCATAAAATTAACGTTAAACAATACCATTTGTGAAGAAAAACTGTGTCACGGCTGTTGAGATTATCAGCGTTGTAAAATCGGAATAAAATTGTACTTGTTTGCTTTAGCACAGTTTCTTTCCATGAACTCTCCCTGAGCTAGTGTTCTTGTTGCCCCTTTTAGGGGATAAGAGCTAGTTCTCCAGTTTCTAGTTGTTAGTTTTCCCCTCAGTTTTGGACACACTTAACACGTAACCGTTTACCTAACCTCCCATTCGTTGAATCCTCGCTTTGAACGTGTTTCCGAGCTTTACAGAAAAACCTGTGGAAATCTAAATTATTCATAAAGCAGTAGGACTTAGTGTTGGAGGTATCAGAGCGAGTATAATTTATATCCACTACTGGGAAGCAACAAAGATGGTACCAGGTTAGTACACTGGGTAGCTTTACATTATTCTATGCCCGTCAGTCACGCTTAGGCGGAAACGATCTTGCGTACTCTAAGATGAAGGATGCATTTTTGATGAAGCCATCATATTTCATCAGCCCACACTTGGGATCTTTTCCTTCTTGCCTGCTGCTAACTGACGGGGGATGCGCCGTGAGGCACTGTGTTTATTATAGGGCACGCAGCAAGACTGATGAACCCCCAGGCCTATATATTATCCCTAAACTACTACCCCAGTGTTGACTCCCTATTAGTTGAAGCAAAAAGTAAGAGAGATGAAAATAAAACCCGTCAATTAATGCTACTTTTCAATAACAGGGACCTACGAAAGAAGAATACAAAACGAGCTGAATCATGGGAAGAACGGAGAGAATATTTGCAGAAGATCTTTAGAGTACCAATACGTGGTATAAGCAAAATAGGAGCTTGGTGAGTCTGTTCACGTAGTTCCTTTCGTACTCGTGGATGTCTGTTGACACCCGAAAAGTAAAGGGAGACAAAATTCGGCAAAGCGCTGTTGCGCTGCATTGCTGAAGTAAATTGCTCTGACACGGCAAACCAGAATGGCAACACATACACATAGGGAGACCTTCCTTGGGTGCTCTTACGCTCTCCCCCTATCCCCATGTCAATATGGATTGCCTCATTTGAAGTACCCTTGCCACGTTACTTTTGGGGGTGTGGGGTCAATTAAGTCATTGTCGTCCAAGGCGTTAAGGTTTTTTCACCCTCCGCCTTTGCTACGTGTTTCTTCCACAGACTGTAAGAACGGTAGACTCGGCAAAAATACAAGAAAAAAAGGTTGCTTTCAAAGGTGTCGTGGGTTGGTGGTTCTCCACCCCAACGTTAGTGTCGGAAGGAAACATTAATAGCGGTTGAAGGAAAAGAGAGAGAAATGTGTCGTGTCTGAAGTATTTTATGGCAGACGAGGGCTTAGTATCAAGGGAAATAGTGCCAGATCTATCTCGTAGAAATAAAGGCGTTGGAACTGCAGTAGAGCTGGAAAAGGTACTTTCACGAGAGGAAGAAGAAGCACGGAGGGAAAAAATAAGTAGAAAGAAGATGAACACATTCGCTTTTAGCGTCACCTGGGAATTCCAGCGGCCCCGGTTGCTGCCTTCTCTGTTTATGGTATTACATGCTCTTCTCTATTTACTTGAATGTGTGGCATTTGATGTTGGACGATTTAGGGATCTAGAAACCCTACTCGGTTAAAGGTTAGAAACAAAGATCTTCGATCCTTAAATTGGCGGTGCAAGCTTTTTTCGGAGGTGGGAAAAGTGTCAGAAAGGTTTCTGGGTGAGATGCATAGGGTGAAAAAAAGTAAGTTAAAAGGAAACCAGAGAGAGCAAGATGCAAGAAAGACGGAGGGGGGACGGAAGCTCGTTAGCTTAATCAGGGGGTTAAGGCAAGCTTGGTGCGGCCGAGCGCCCTGGTTTTCGCCCTTGGATATCTTCATGATTAGCATAGGGATGGGTCCCTATGCTCCTAGTAGGGGCGTACTTTTAGACATGTAGTTATGGAGAACTCTTGAAGTCCAAAGTTGGGTTGATGCAAGTAATGCATAGTGAAGCAGGGGGAATTGGAGTTGTTGTAGCGACATGTAATGTCAAATCCAGCGTTAAAACGCGTCATGTTGACAGCGCGTAACTTGGCGCTTTTTCTCCTATAACGAGGAAATGTGATACGCCCCTCATTAGTCTGTCTGGAGTCGGTAATGATTCAAAGTACCGTTGAAGAAAACTAAACCAGGTTCGCTTGTTTGGTCTTGAAAGATCAGATGTGAAAGGTGGAAGAGATCGAAAAGTAGCGCGACCCTTTCGAGAACAGCGTGGTTGGACTAATAGTTTGGTACACGACGTTGGTGAAGGCGGAGGAGAGAAATCGGGGGATTTGACATTAGCATGTCATTGACTATGTGACTAGATCCCACTTGATCCTAGACGATTTGCCCAAGGCTTAAGGCACCGGGGGGCTTAGCGTTCACATGCTGAGGGTGCGACGAATAACGTATCAAAGATTGTAGGTAGGTTTTACTCCCTGCAACTGGTACCAAGAAAGAATTGTTATTATGGGCACCTATCAACAGATCAAAGAACATGGGCTTAGAGTAAAAAAAAAAGCGCTCTGTGAAGGAAATTAGGCAATTTCTGTTCGTTGCTCGTTCTTACCCTATGTGTCCCGAGGCTTGGATTTCTTACCACTCGTGTGAGAATAATTCTTAGTTTTTGTACGTTTCGAAACCCTTGTGTTATACCATACAGTACACTACGTAAAGTCGTGTGGGGTAGGAGTTTTTTCTCCGTGTTAATTGCAAGAGAGAAATTGTCAACATTAATATGTATTTTATATACACAAGTCTCCGTTGAAGCTGTAGTAGGTCTGGAAGGATTGAAGGGTTAAAGGGCTGGACTGGGGTGACAGGTCCGTTCTTATAATGAAAACACACAATAGCAAACCTAAAATTCTAGGAACACATTAGTGAATGGGAGAGAGAGAGAGAAAGAAAGAACTAACGTCGGCGTTTCTTCGTTCAGGAGAAGAAAAACTGTGACCGCTAATCTTCGTTATATTTGCACCATTGCACTATAGGCCCTGGCCCTCTCTTTTTCGTAGGATAAATAAATTTACATATACATCAACTCTTTTTTTGTCTTACCGCAGCTGGAATGATACCATTGTTTGATAGAGCTAATGAAATGATATGACCCTAGCAAAAAACTCGTATGTACAGTTACATTCTTTGATAAATAAAAATTGAAGACATGGGGTCAAACAATTTTCCCGTGTGCAAAAAAATAAATAAATAAATGTTACAAAATTAATGGAAAACTGACACAAAGACGAGTTTCATCGATATTGAGGAATGAAACCATTCATTCAGCAGCAGAGAGACAAAATTGTTAACTTATTGCATGTTACACTTGCTTCAAGAAACGTCCGCGGGCATTGGGGAGCAGAGCCCATTACCCTTTTCTCCCCCACGTCCCCCTTGTAATGCTCTTCTTTTGTAAATTAGGTGTGAAAATTTTATAAGGTATTAACTGGTTGGCAAGGGCAACAGGATTGGAGCTTACACTCAAAGCTGTTGACATTTGCATAGGACGGGCATGAAGAAATGAAAACGAAGATGGAAATCAAACAGGGTGGAACAGTCAGAGTCGAAGAAAATTGTATAGGGAAAGAGATACATCTCAGGAGATTGGCAGGCGGAAATTTTCGAGATACAAGGATTTTTAAGGAGGTTTGTATTCGGGTTCTATCGGAAAGGATTTGTATCACTTCGAGGCGCGTTGTACTCGTCTTCGGGTTTGTACCAACTACCATTACGCTGCGATTCTGATTGTGGCTTGGATAAAGGGTTCATGGCAATGTGTTGAGGCAAAGCTGGTCGTGGTGGTGGTGGGGCGGTCCTTGAAGGTTTGGACGCTTCGTAACTCGTGTGGCTGTTGAAATCGGCAAAGTTGGCGTAGCCATTCTCGCCTTGGCCCTGATCGACGTTGGTTTCTTCGTAAGGATTGTAATCTGACGTATACCGGCCGTTCATACTATTAGGCTTGCCGTATTCTAGATGGCTTTTCTTTTCCTGAGAAATGGGTACCGGGCTGGTGGTATCTTGCAGCGTATAGGTTTGGTACTGCTTCTCAGGAGGGTCCGACATGAGCACGTTGGCTTCATCATCTTCAAAAGGTTTGTAGTCATAAATGTGGCGCAGGAACATGAGGATGGGGCAATACAATAAGTTGGATACGGCAATGCCGATGTTCAAGGCCAAGAAGCCAATAGATTCGACCACACCACCGGCAATGATAGGACCGATGGCGTAAGCCATGGAATAGGAAATATCCGCAATGGCGTAGATACTGCCGTATACGGAGACATAACGCACGTCAACCAAGTAGCCCAACATGGGCAGAAGTGCGGTGTCAATTAACGCTATACCGAAGCAGATACCACAAATGGGAATCATTAGAACCCAGTAGGACCGCGCAAAGGGTACTATGAGGCAGCAAAGTCCTTCCAAGGCCAGACCGCCTGCGGCCATAGCCCATTGATACTGTGGGTACTGTCGCGCCATTTTGACGGTGACCACAACACCGGCCACGTGGGGAACAAAGGCCGGAAGCCAGATCATACCTAATTGCCATTGCTTCACGTCCATGTTATCCATCATCCACACGGAAATTGTGGGTTCCAAAAAGGCCAGGGAAACGTTGGACATCATCAGAGCTCCGGCGCAAACTGCAATGTAAGGGTCCATCAGCAGTCGCCAGATTGGGGTACCTACAGGTTGGCTGTGTTGATAATTGCCAGCATTGCTCATGGCTTCTTTAAGCTGTACCATGCCGTATGGTTTCATGACCAGTCGCAGCATAAATCCGTCGGCTAGGCAGACAAGGGAAAGGACCAAAAAAGGGAACTCTTTGCCCGCAAATTCGTACAGCAAGCCACCGAACGGAGGCGCCACCAGGCAGCCGAAGGAAATGAAAGCCAAAGCGATACCCAGCGCCTTGGTTCGCTCGCTTTCTTCGGTAAACCTGTCGGCTATCATGGCTAAGCCCGAGGTGTCGGCGAAGGCCGAGCCCACGCCCTGCAGGGAACGGGCGAAGAACAGGATGCCGTAGCTGCGACCGCAGGCGAAAACCGCGGTAGAGAAGAACATGATAGCCAAGCCGATCATCATGGGCAACTCGTAGCCAACGCGGTCAATGAGCGCGCCAGAGAACGGGTTGATCATCAATTGTACGATAGCCTTGGAGGCGAACAGCACTCCAATGGCGGAGTCTTCGTTCTCGTACACTACCACGCCATTAATTAAGTGAGCAGATTTGTTACTTGCCACACTGTAATTCCCAGTGGCGTTCACGTGCCAACGGTTCGGCTCCGTTACGTACTCCCCGCCTTCCATGTGCGTATCCCAGGCTCCCAACCTTCTTAAATAATCGGGAATGATCGGCACGATAACCATGTAAAGCATATTGTCCAGCAAGAGGGCGATGGATACGATGACCAAGACGAGCTTCCTTTGCATATGCGGTTCTTGCACACGCTGGAGAAAGAGCTCCTTGGCCTCTACGTACTCCATGTTTAAAATAGGTATGCGAGGCATCTTGATGCTTTTAACGGGGTCGAAAGGGACGCTGCCAAAAATGTTCTTGACAAAATACACTTTTCAAAAGTTCTCGAGAAACTGCTAAAGTTTTCACAAAGGCTTCATCTACTTGATTGCTTGGAGTTCTGTAAGATGGGGGGTGTAGCTCAAGGATTCAAGAGGGGAAGAAGGGGATGCAAGTTTTCGTAGTCTTGAGGGAAGAAAAGTTGAATCGGGTTAAAGAGGCTCACAGGTCGCAGAGCAATTCGTTTTATCCTTACGGGAATAAAGATGCTGCTCAGTGAATGCAAAGAAGAGGGTGAGTTGAAAAGCCTGTTGTAGATACCATGTCGCAGGCTTTTGTTAGCGAACACACGCGAGTCTTCCGGGTACGGAGAGCGAGGGGTTGAGGGGCTTTGGAGTGGGTACTGTACTGTGTACAAGCAAGTTAGATCAAGTAGATGACTCACACAACGAGTCGAGTGGTTTTTCGAGAAGTTTCAGCTTTCTGGCAATGATCTGCTTGCAGCAGAGGTGACTTTGATCAATTTAATGATGAGAGTTATTTCTGGGGTAAGGGAATTAAATATTTGTCGTTTGTGCTCCCAGTTTATATTTAGCTGACGAGGCGAGGCAGAAAAAAAGCCTCAATCGATGGCAGTGCACGTCAGAAAGTAATCGCCCTAGGTGGGCACGCAATAGTCAACCACGCCCTTGTTACGTTCCGGTACTTGAATCCTGTTTATCGAGTTGGTGTGATATACCTGGGGTTCGTTACGTGGCTTGGCTCTCGTAAGGTTCGTTGTAGGGATGTATGTATTTCTTATATGGATTTTCCCCCTTGGCTTCTCTTTAGATGGCGGGAGTTAACCCTGGGACCTCCAAAAAACGCCCTTGGCCGAATCTCAGAAGGTGGTGTATGGCAAGAGCGTCGGGATCAAGCCAGGAAAGCGAGAGAGATGGAACCGTGACTCAATCCAATTAAGGGAGAGACGATGATCAAGGGAGATCAGGAACTTTGGTTCACCGCCAAAGCGACTTGTGGCCCCTCAACGGCACAGGTCGCACACCGGGTCAGAGCATAAAGGGAGTACACGACGGACGAAAATTTATACAGATTTCTGTCCCACCCTTCCTCGCGCACGGCAACAATGGGGAGAGAAAACGAGTGTTGGTAGCACGACACAGGGGCTCCCGAACCTAAGAGTAAAGAAAAGAGAGAAAAAATACGCGAAATAAAAGATCAGAAACCCTTCTGAAGCTTTCGTTGCAAAGGTTTGACAATATGTTACGTAAATTAGCGTGCACAACAACACTCGTTTCCTTACGCCATTCGTTCCGAAACGTTCAAAGCAGGAACAGGTTCCCATTCCTGAGAGACACCTTAGCTATTTATTTATTCATCATAGACTAGCCAGAATCAATCATGTTTCCCATTTGGGGTCGTTCCCAGCAGGCTAATGTATTACTGCAGTAATGGAAAGGATGGGAATATAGGAACAGGCACAGCACCGTAAGGAAAACGAGGAATCTTGTTTTGTATACTAACCGCACAGTTACAGTTGCAAAGGTTAAAAGAACATCCTTAATAGTAATGAAAAAAAACATACATAAAACTAATATTGCAAACAGGGAGCACATCAGCAGTCTCATTACTGGAACTCCGAAAGAACAAAGAAAGGGAGAAAAATATACTTCGAACCGCACATTTACGTGAACAGACTGTGTTCCAGAAAGTTTGATTGACATTGACAATTTTCATTCAATTCCAGGCGGAAACAGAATTTATCAATATCTGTTCAAGTGTGATGCTCCTTTCCTCTACGACTGTACTAGTGTTCTAGTTCTTATAAAAACCGACCCTAACAAAACTCCTGTACCTAACGCCACTGCCATTGCGAGAGTGTGTCCTACTTTGGGCTGTGAGGAACGCTACTGTCCCGTCGCGTGACTTTTTTGACAGTGTCTTGCCCTTAGCATAAGACTCTTTGTTAGGGTCGTTTGTTTTGGAAGGTAATGTATGTACGTCGCAGGGATAAAAGACTGACAGGCCTTTGTGCCATTGCCATAATTAAAATATCTAAACAGTGGAAGTCAACGTTCGAATGTTAGTACCTCAGGAATTTTCAACATTGTCGCAAGTAGCTAACGATGAAGTTATTCGCAAGATTTAGGCAATTTTAAAGACCGTGTTTCCTTGTTGTTCTGAAGACCTAATAAACGCAAACTACCCTAACATAGTCTCTGTAAACAAAGGAAGTTTGCAACTCGTGGTCTTCAAAAGCGGATTTTCGCTACACGCGATCTGCGAAATAAACTTTAATTGTAAACCAGCTGTCATGTAATGAGAAGGAAAACTTTTTTTTCGCTAGTTTTATAGTGAAATATTATGCGATGCGTCTTCAGTACTAGCATTCTGGTTTTGCAGAGCTTAGTAGGGAAGAAAATACTGCGTCCCGCACATAAAATCTGAGGTACCTGGCTCCCAAAAAAATACATGCAGCAGCACGTCAAGATATATAGGATGTCTAACAAAGACCCATTAGCATCGTTTTGTTGCTCAGGTTATGGGTCTACAACGGATATGGTTGCTATGCCAACGGTTAACAAAGGTGTGGGGGTTTAGGAAATAAGGAAAAAGCGTTTGCCACGCTTAAGGAAAGAGCAACATTTCCCTTTTCCACGTACCTGAAAGGTGAATGAGAAAAAAAGCCCTAATTTAATAACAAATTTTACATGAATTGCCATTCGCTCTCTTATCATGTTACAAGTTTGGGGTAAGGCAGCAAATTTTCCTTTTCGAGTGGCAGTTTGCAATTGGCTGTCCTAACGTGGTTATTTCCTTACAGCTAAGTTGAAAACGACGATAAAGTGAGACAATCAGCTATTCCGGGGAAAAGCCGCTTAGAGGTTTCACTCTCCATTGAAAAGCAGCGCTTCTGATTTTCCTAAATAAGCTTTCATAAATATCTTGCATGACAAGAGAGCAAATTCGAGCCGAGCTCGGTTCTCTTCGTCTTTAATAAATATTCTATAAGGCGTATTCCACACAGTGGCGTCGTGCACTTAAAAAATTTGAGGGAGCCCGATTTTGCATTTCTTGTAAAAAGGTGGTACTGTTTTTCAGGTTTACAAATTTTGAAAAAGGGTGATACCTTTTTTCTCAGGATGGCAAAAATTTTGGGGGTGCCTGGGCACCCCGGGCCCCTTATGGCACGACGCCACTGATTCCACATGCTTTGACCCCTTGGAATGCTTGGAAATGTTAGAAAATTGGAAATATTCATTGACAAACTCTTGATAATGACATGTACGTCATGTTTAGACGTAAATAAATAGTAGCCTAGCTTAGGAAGTTATGCCAGTGGCGCTCCAAGCGGTGAAAGCATATATAATACGAACTATTTATCAATACCGCTCTACAGCGAAAGTTAGACAAACACGACAATGTCTTGGCGGTAAATTTGGTTTGCTTTTCATCCCGCTTTTTTTTCCTAGCTGAGTAATGTAAATAGAAAACCTGCTGAGTTATGCAGGCAAGGACAAAGGAGGCTGTAGTAATGCACTTGGAGTCTTACTGCTGCTTGAAATGAGAGAAGGGGAAGACAGAAGATGATTCTTGCATCAGATGGAAGGTGTCCCGTGGGAACGCCACCTCCTGGTGCCTTCTAACCTAGCGTGTCCGCCTCTTTCACCCTGCCCCTCCGAAACTGCACTTTCCTCTCTGACCTAAAGATGATATTTTCTAGTGGCCCCAAAACCACAGTGTGTGTTCATATAGGTAGGTCGCACATGTGAGGGGTCCACGCGATTTCTTAGTGGTTTGTCGAACCGTGTAACAGGCTTCCCCCACGTTTTGTCAACATAACTACGTACACATCATACTTCATTGTCGAGAAACCGCCTTCCCCCTCCCATCATCTTCCGTATAGATACGCACTAAACAAAACTTCCGAACTCACCCGCAGTGCCTGAAGAGATAAAAAGGAAAGGAAAGACGAACATCAAATAAGGCTGATTTGATGCGGCTTGTTGAGCTGTTTAGTGAGGGATGAACGCTAATTAGCTTATTAAGAACCTTAACCTTTCGTATATATCTTGTGACAGCTACACTTGCATCTGCGAAAGAAATTGCTGCAGTAAATTCTATAAGAGGTAATCCTTATATGTGATCGAGTCCTAATTCGCGATGTTATTGGCAGAGTAAATTTGTCTCTCATGAAAGCTGATCTATTCTCGTCCGTATTATTATGGATTTCAGGCTACCTTCCAGGGTGTTTGTCTTATCGTAAAGTTTTTTTTTTTTTTTTTTTTTTTTTTTTTTTTTTTTTTTTTTTTT
>JAGQDJ010000286.1:0-83009 GCA_022885665.1 Triops longicaudatus | reverse complement strand
TTTTTTTTTTTTTTTTTTTTTTTTTTTTTTTTTTTTTTTTTTTTTTTTTTTATTTTTTTTTTTTTTTTTTTTTTTTTTTTTTTTTTTTTTTTTTTCTGTTCTAACTCTTTGTTCCATATTGCTAATTTACCGATAGGACTGGAAGGTCTGCAATTTCTGCAGAAGTAAAGGCTATTCAATGGTTGAGAGTTTTGTGAAAGGTTTGGCATATTGATTAAATAAATATGTCATCTAAAGCGATTAGGGACTGTGAACCAAAAGCTCATTCTGAAGCTTACGCTTTCCTTCTGCGTATAAGGTTTTATACACTTTTAGCGTAATACTGGCACAGTTAATATTTCTTCCTTTTTTTTTTTTTTGGTTAGTTTTATTTACAGGCACTTAGCCAGGGGGCTTAAGGTGTGTAATCCCCTCCCCGAAATTATTAGTTCACAATGATGAACATTGCAAAAACCAAATGTCCAACAACATTGCATACTTAAAATCTCCTATAAAGTCCTCTCCCTTGCAATCCGAAATCCTGGTTGTATCTGTCCCAGAACCGAAATCTAGGCCTGTTCTTCCTTTTTCAGGTAAAAAAAAAATGGCTATTGGTATTTTGATCGATTGTTTTCGTACTATTGAAATACCGATAGTATTAGAAATACTGGTATTTATGTCTCAAAAATATCAATCTCAACCGTAGAATTGAAGATTTTCTGAAAACTTGCTCATTTTGCTTTGATCCCCAAGCGAATCACTGTGAAATTCTTTCGACCCTGTCTAAACGGTCATTTAAGGCAAAAAGGAAGGCTGTTGGGGACGAAGTGTGAATAGCTTTCTTAAAACCTTTAGCTTTTGTCTGCTGAAAAGTTTTAGACACTTCCGTGTATACCAGTACGGCCGGATTACTTCAAAAACTTCTTTAGATAGTTTCTGTAATTTAAGTTGTTTCATATGTGCTGTGCGTTTTTCGTGTTGCAAAGATAACGAAAGTGTTAGCAAATTCGTTTTTCTTCCAACTGAAATTTCGCAGTCGTAGAAGTGACAACTTTGTAATAAACTTAAAATATATTTTTCAAGTTGTTTGTAGATAGTGTTTCCGCATATAACGACGTATAGTGTGTATTCCATGTGTTTTTACCGCTTGGAACGCCACCGGTCTAACTTCCTAAGCTAGGCTACTGTTTATTAACATCTGATCGTGGTTACGCGTAGTGTTGTTTTATTATCAAGTGTGGTTAACATCTGTTTTATTATTCCTCATTTTGTGTGAAAATAGACAAGAGCTGGAAAATGTCCTTTGACCTGCATACCACCAATATCCGAGAAACACATTCAAGGTTATTTTTTCCCATTTGAGTTTAGGAAAAAGACATTTCTATAGAAGCACAGGGTTTCTTTCAGAACACTAATTTACTGATTTCTGAAACGAAAATTCTGTTAAGCGCAGAAGTGGCCTGCGTACAAAAGTGCAACAAATTAATTCAAAATCGTTTTGTCCTTCGGAAGTCTTTGTTCTGTTCACTCCATTTTTGCTCACTCTTTTGTATACTTGTTCTTTCTTGTCCTTTCTTTCTCCACGTGTCGATATTTCAAATATTCTTTTAATTTGATAATGACGTGTACACCCATGCTTAGATGTAAATAAAGAGTAGCCTAGCTTAGAAAGTTAGGCTAGTGGCGTTCCAAGCAGTGAAGACATAAGGAATACGCCCTATAGAGAGTCACTTAGGGTTGCAATTAAAGTGGTTGGGGACAGCGAGCTAATAGCTCTTTTATTTTTTGCCCCAAGTTAAAAGCTATAGATGCTTTCGTGTAGTACCGGCATCGCCGCCCTATTCATACGGGAGGGTGAAATACTGGTCAGCACCAAGTAACTTTTACCTCTGCGGTCGATCGATCCGCTAATCCTAGTTCTTCTGTCTATAACACAGGTAGCTCTGGGAGCATTTCTAGCAAGGTTGCTTGTATGCAGCTTCTTTTTCTGCAAGAGAGAGCTTGTGTTGGTTTGGGGATTGGGATCATTACAAGCTTGACTATGTGGCGAGGTCCCTGGGAATGGGTACGTTATTACAGAAGGAGCTAGTGCCGAGTAAATATGACAGGTAATCAAGGGACTCAGCAGGGCGTTTTCGGGATTACGGGGTAAAAGATTCGCGTTCGTGTGGATGTCAGTAAGCGAGATAAAAGCTTGAATACATGTTTCTTCGAAAAATGTAGGCTTACAACAGGGGGGACTTGAAGCAAAGTGTGGATCGATAGAGGAAAGGGCAAGGGTTTGCTGATATTCTTGTGGCTGACCTGGGGGGTGCTGGTAGACCCTCGTGCGTAAGTATAGCACACCGCTGCGTGCCTACAAATCCTCCCTTTCCATCCTCCCTTTTCCCCCTTTCCTTTTTCTCCAACACCTTTCGGCCGAAACTGGTAGTACGTGGCACTCGTACTTTATGTCCTACCTGTGTACATTACTTCCAGTAGCAGGGTATTAGTGTGAAGGTGCACTACAACAGGGGTCGATCGAGCATTAAGGAAGGGAAGAAAAAAAGAGAATCCTCGTGACAAGTGCAACGTTCTAAGTTATGGCAAATGTATGACTCCTGCCTAAGGCAAGCCGAAAGCACGAGGTTCTTGAGTTGACGTCAGTCGAAAGTCGTTTACGTATTAAAGAACACAGCTCAGTAGCCTCCTTCTTGTTAATAATAAATTATTTCCCAAAGGCACCAAAGTGTACATCCTTACTGCACACCCTATAACCCTAGATTTTGTACCGTGTGGACACAGAAAGTGTCAGAGAAATAAATGAGGTCTTAATGTGACGCAAAAAAAAAAATACAACTAACTGAACCGGACCCTCTGGAATTACTACCAAACTCATATATGTGTTAGAGCGAAAAAAATACTGAAAAAGAACAGTAAATTTAAAAATCTAAAAAAATAAATAAACACAAGAATATAACTAAAGATGCAAAAGATGGTTGTTAAATGGTTTCCAACAAACGGTTCACATTTCCGTGTACATTGAAAGATCGAATGTAAGGAAATGCAGGCTTTTACCTCCGGATCTCTGAGCACCAGGTGTACTGGGAGCCAATTTCTGAACCACAGTCTCACGCGTAAACTGGAGTAATTTACGAAATAGCATTCAAGCACTTTCGGAATATAAGGTTACACTTGACTTGATTTTGGCGAAATTACAAAAAAAGTAAGAAATTCCAGCTCGGTGAAACTGCACCGGCCACCCCAAGTGTGACGGGCCCAAGAGAGAAAGAGAAATAGTAGAGCGAGGAGGAAAAGACGAACTCCAACAGCAAGACAAAAGACCCGGGGAGCACGCTCCGCGAAACGAACGCGGACAGCCGGTGCTCGCGGTACGAGCATGCTAGTCAGGAATCGGGACGGAATTTCTTGCTACCAGCGCAGTACCATACTCTGGTCTGATTGGTGGAATAGGAACGTGACGTTCCAAGAGGAAAGCTATTGATTCGCCAACCGCTCTTGCATTATGTGCCGTGAAGGTGGCGTACTGTTTTCAGCAGCACTTTGAGCCTTTTTTTATTCAGTGCTGCTCTACAAACTCCTACACTTCACATACAGCGGTTCAATTAATGAATGTCCATGTCAGTTTGCATGAAAATATTTAAACGAAACTCCTGAACTCGAGTTGAGTTATACTCCTACGCGTTCAAACAGCTCGAATGGGGCCCAGTATACATTTATCTTGTCCAATCTCTTGCGTGTGTGAATTTAGAGTGGGTAAACCATGGGGTAAAAAAAGTTAGTTTATCGCCCGAGAAGTTCAAGAATGGGTTTCTGCTGGTGCTGGGATCTCAACGCAGGAGTTTAGGTGGCTCACGTGGGCGGATGGAGTTTTTTTTTTTTTTTCAGTTCACCCCAGGGTCCTAGTTCTCGATCTTGCAACTCGATAGGCGGAATTTCTTTGTAGACAGCAATAGCAGCCTGGCTCTGACGATCAAGTCCGCAAGGAAAAGTAACAATAAAGCGAAAAAAATTGCTCGCAGCAAGTCTTCGAGATTATGAGCGCAGTGAGAAAAAAAATGACGCATTTTCACGTCGATTAAGGGACGTCTTCTGTCTTCTGGTTCCACTTTTAGCTGCACTGGTCAGAAATTGAATAGGTCCTTCAAATGCTAGTTTAGAAGCTGCTATTGAGCGAAAATGTGACCTTTTTCTCGTTGGTGTCAACCGGAGATAAGGCACACAACATCTAAAATTGTGTGGTTGTCTTTCAATAAAAAAAAGGATAATTGCTTTTGGTGAGAGTTTTTCAAGCTTCGAACCCCTGGAGCAGTGTACTGGAATTTTCCAGGTTGGGACGTAGAGAGTTGTATTGATTCTTCTCACCTAGTCCGCTAGTCGTCACAGAACCTGACGTGCTTCATGGTAGGCTCCGCCTGCGTGAATGTTAACATTTGTTCATGTTATGAATGGGGAACATTTTCAACAGCGACTTCTTTTTGTCGACATTGTGCCCAAGGGGAGCGAACGTTTGGAGCATTAGGGTTTTTGAAGATGACATAGGGATGACACGTTCGTTTCGCATATAGCAGACCGAGGGTCTCTTCTTTTTTTTTTCTCTTTCCCTTCCTTTGCAACTACCCTCAAATTGAAAACTGTTGATGTAAGGCTGTATTAGAAGTGTGGACGTGAGTTGGGGTCAACTATTGAGGTCTTTCAATTTGCACCGCCGCGCTGCATTCAAGAGCAATGGGGAGAAAAAGAGGGAGATAACAAAGATTTTCAGCCCTCGTCCGGTTCTAGTGAAGGGGGCGGCTCACCCTTCACACAGGCTATTGTCTCGTTGCAAGCCTTTTTTGCCCCCCTTTTATTGTAGACCGACTTGATTAGTAATGGTCCTAATACATGGACCTCATTAAGCATTTTGGCTACTTGCCCTCGCTCAACGACTTGGCACCGTCTACCGCTCGGGGGGCAACAATTGGGACACAAGCCTTTTAATTGTACCTCGCTTAGCAGAAATACTCCCCTTTGTAAGTGAGTGACAAATCATTAAAACTGCGTAGGTTCGCACATTCTACCTACATAAAAACGGAACGATATTGCAGACTTGTGATGTGGCTCTCCTCTTCATCCTCTATCGGAAATGGCCCATGGCTGGATAAACGAGAAGCCGGTTAGTCCGGAAAACGTGAAAAGTATTTATGGATAGTAAACTGTAATGCAGTATGTGTGGCTTTTGTATGTATTTTACCTATTTTTGAGAGCTATTTATCATGTTTAATAATTAGTCGTTGGTGTTTTATTTTCGCATTTCAACTATACATTCACGGCAAAATGTTCCATTGTTTGCGAAAACGTTTTGAGGGATATATTACCTGCCGATTTCAATACTATTTGGCACTGCTCATCTACTGAGCTTTTTTTCCCTTAGTGAAATTTATTCCTAAAGTTAATGGACTCTTACTTTCCATTCGGATTATTCAGTTGCTTTGTATTAATGTGCGAGGTAATTTTCATTAGATTGGGAGCATTCAACCGAATTGGAGAGAAAAACTTGATGAAACTAGTGTCCGGTTAAAGCGAAGCTGGATAAGAGGTTTTCTGCGACATACGTTTTGCGAGAGGAAGGGGGCACTGTGCTGCCTGTTGTAGGCATGAAAGTTCTGGTGTGTGCGCTAGCCATTAAGTTTTGTTTGCCTAACTCATATTCTCCCTGGACTCACCCTCTCTGGGTAAGTTTTGCCCTTCGGAGTGGCATGGGACTCTTGGTTCGCTGTTAGTTTTGCTCCGTGAGTGCTCACACGGGTAGAGGGTGGAACGGATATCACCCTTGGGGGAAAAGTCCAAATGTACAGGACGAGTAACATTCTTACCATGGGACAAATATAGGGGGAGGGATAGACAGCTGCGAGTATCTCAATTCCAATTTTACGGTCTATAATCTTATGGACTATAGCAAGAATCATAGGCTTGCACTTTTTTCCGTGTTTCTTACATCGTTACTACCAAGGAGAAATTATTGTTTCTGAACAATAGCCTAATGATGTGAATTTTCTCCTGTGCTGATCGGTTGCCAATTTCGTGGAGAATCAAACGTAGCAAAAGAGATGTGGTAACAGTCGTCTACGCAAGGAGAACAATGCAAATTTTGGCGTGGAATTGATGTGACAAGTTGCAATAAAAGTCAGTTTGTCATCTCAGATAACGAGTCCTTTATGTGAGGACAAGATATTCGCGAACTGGCAAAGGTAGAAAAGTGAGTCTTGAAGCTGCTTTGCATACATAATGGCAAGTTGGGTCAACTGGCGGAATTTAAAGTGTTCTGAGTAGGCTCAGCAACGTACTCGATCTCCTCCTACTTAAGCTGCAGTTCTCGGTGTCACGGGGAATGTATTTTTACACATCAATGAAGTAAAGTAGCCTTGCAAACCTAGATTTTTATAATTTGATGAGCATGTTTTCCGAAGCTGATGATTATATTCGTAGTGCAGACATAATCCATTGTTGTATTGAAATATTAAATGACTATTTGCTCGGATCGCGATCCCTTGCATGTGTCGAAGTACATTACATCCCACTTCTCTTTTTTCCTACTAATTACTTATTTCATTACTTATTTAGTATCTCAAATCCTTTCATGCCATCCATGCACGGAGGGGGAACATGCGGGACACGCAAAGTGAAGTCTCCGAACTTTGCTAAAGGTCGTGCTCGTTAAATAACTGAAACTTAAGTTACAATTCCACGAAAAGATTCCGAAATACACTTGTGGATGTTATTTTCACAATTCACGAGATAGCAAACAAAACAAATCTTTAGCAATGGCGAAATATAACTACCGTAACACGTATAATAGCCTGGGGAGCCTTCCTTGGAAGACAGCACCATAAGAACCCAACAGCGTGTTCCAAAGAAGAGGTGCCAGACAAACTGATAAATTATAGTAATGTATCCCCTTCGCAATTGAAAGCCGATCGGTTTGTAGAGGGAATACTTGCTATGTAGTGGGTAGAATGCAATATTCTTCCGTTTTAGGCTGTCCACGTTAAAAAGTAGCACACGAAAAAACGGGGGAAAGCTTTTAACTGCACCTGGCTATGCGTAAACTCCTAAGTCGTGAAAGGAAATACCTTATCACGGCGAGAAGAACTTTCTCAAAAAAAAAGATAGTACATAAATGAGTGTGTGACATTTTTTTCTTTTAGGTCTTGCTCGATGAACTGTTTTGGTAAAGAGTTTCTCAAGTCACGAGTCCTTTCACATACTATGAAATCCATTGTTGACGAAAGTATGTTGGAGATGCTCTAGAAAGCAGGCGTCACAAGTTGGAGATGTACAAAGAAGACTTTGTTATGTTAGGCCATCTCGAGCGATAAGATGCATTTACTGTTCTTCTAGGCTTACGAAGGTAATAAAATATTTAGAATTGGATACTTAGAGTTGGAATCGAGCGTAAAATTTATTGAATTCATATAATCGTACATACAAATATATTTTCATCGAGGGAATATATGTGGTACTTTGTTCCCTTGAGTATGTTATTTTGAGCCGCTCAACTAGGTACGCTTAGCGTCCATAACCGCTCGAGACAGCGCCACCATATGAAGATGGGCGGGGAGCAGTGTAAGTTGGGACGGGCACGCTGTAAGAAGATGATTGTGCCTTCGGGGCGCCGTAGCTCAAGCTCGGTCGGGGAGCTGGGGCAGAGGCATATCCACCGGAGGGCCTAGCAGCGGGTTTGCTGTAAGAAGAGGAGCCACCGTAAGACGAGCCACTAGATTGACCACCGTATCCTCCTTGGCTTGATTGACCGCCATAACCTCCAGCTTGGCTAGATTGACCTCCGTAGCTGGCACCTTTGCTGGCTTGGCCACCGTATCCGCCTTGGCTAGATTGACCTCCATAGCCGCCGGCTTGGCTAGACTGACCGCCATAACCTCCAGCTTGGCTAGATTGACCGCCATAGCCTCCAGCTTGGCTAGATTGACCGCCATAGCCTCCAGCTTGGCTAGATTGACCGCCATAACCTCCAGCTTGGCTAGATTGACCTCCGTAGCTGGCACCTTTGCTGGCTTGGCCACCGTATCCTCCTTGGCTAGACTGACCTCCGTAACCTCCGGCTTGGCTGGATTGGCCACCGTAGCTGGCAGAAGCCGAGTGGGAAGAAGCACCAGCGGGGGCGGAGGCGTAACCACCAGCAGGCAAAGATTGTTGAGATGAGCCGTATCCTGAGGATTGTTGGCTGCTTCCGTAGCTAGCGGACTGTTGTGCGGGAGACGAAGCACCGTAGCCAGATTGTTGGGAAGAGCCACCATAGCTAGATTGAGCAATCGGAGCAGGGGCCGAGTAACTTGGCTGAGGAGCAGGGGCAGGAGCCGAATAGCTCTGCTGAGCTACAGGAGCAGGGGCACCATAGCTAGGCTGAGGAGCGGGAGCTGAGGCACCGTAGCTGGCTTGCGCAGCTGGAGCAGCGGCGGCAGCATTGTAGCTTGGTTGAGGAGCCGGGGCAGGAGCCGCGTAACTTTGTTGAGCCGCGGGAGCTGGACCACCGTAGCTAGGCTGAGGAGCAGGAGCAGAAACGGGAGCACCATAACTAGGCTGGGGAGCTGGGGCAGCAGCAGGAGCGCCGTAGCTGGGTTGAGGAGCAGGAGCTGGAGCGGAATAGCTGGCTTGAGCAACTGGAGCAGGGGCAGAGTAAGATGGCGCAGCAGCTGCAGCAGGAGCCCCGTAGCTGGGTTGAGGTGCGGGCGCTGGAGCAGAGTAGGATTGTTGGGGTGCTGGTGCGGAGTAAGTTGGTTGAGGAGCCGAGACAGGAACAGGGGCCGAATAGCTTTGAGTAGCAGGTGCAGCACCGTAACTAGGCTGGGAAACCGGAGCTGGGGCAGCAGCAGGAGTGCCGTAGCTGGGTTGAGGAGCAGGAGCTGGGGCAGGAGCTGGGGCAGGAGCCGAGTAGCTTTGCTGAGGAGCGGGAGCGGACGCACCATAGCTGGCCTGGGGTGCAGGAGCCGGAGCCGAGTAGCTAGCCTGAGCAACTGGAGCAGGAGCTGGTGCACTGTAGGTAGGTTGAGGAGCAGGGGCAGAAGCAGCACCGTAGCTGGGCTGAGGAGCAGGAGCAGGGGCCGAATAGCTAGCCTGAGCAACTGGAGCGGGGGCTGGGGCACTGTAGGTAGGTTGAGGAGCCGGGGCAGGAGCAGCACCGTAGCTGGGCTGAGGAGCAGGAGCAGGGGCCGAATAGCTAGCCTGAGCAACTGGAGCGGGGGCTGGGGCACTGTAGATAGGTTGAGGAGCCGGGGCAGGAGCAGCACCGTAGCTGGACTGAGGTGCGGGAGCAGGAGCAGCGGAAGCTCCATAGCCTGCGGCTTGTTGAACTGGAGCAGAAGCAGACCAGGAGGAAACTTGGGCAACACCATAAGATTGTTGGGCTGGAGCAGGAGCGCTGAAATCTTGCTGTGCGGGTCCATCATAGCCTTGCTGGACGGGGCCTGCAGCTGCGGGGCCAGCACCGTAGCCAGCGGACTGTTGGGGAGCGGGAGGAGGTACTCCATAGGTGGGTTGCGCCTGGGGAACAGAAACGCTGGGAGCGGACCAAGAGGCTTGTTGCTGGCCGCCATAGCCTCCTTGGTTAGCGGGAGCTGGGGCTGGGGCTGGGGCGGCTTGGTAGGAAGCATGGCTCACTGACACTTGTTCGCTACCGTAAGAAGACGCTTGAGCTTGCCCGCCCCCGTGTGATCCGCTGGAGGCTGATACTGCAGCGCCACCATAACCACCACCGTGTCCGTGTCCATGACCGTCAGCTATATCGAATTGTTAAATATTTTCAATTTTTTCGAACGAACAGCTTAGAATAAAAAAAAAATCGCTTAAGCTTACGTCTCGGAGCAGCGCACACGGAACCAATCAAGACACACAGCACTACGGCGACCTAGAAGTGGTGAAAATAAATGCGTAAATATTCCGGTCAACACTGTTGGCGAAAAGCCAAGCATGAAGTATCACTTACTGTACGTCGAGATGCCATTTTGGTTGATTTCCTCCTAAACACTGCAAAGTTAAACTCTATGCGAGCACAAATGAGGAACTTGTGCTGTTTGAGTTGGAAGTGTTCGAGAGAGTGCTCTTTCGCTCCTAGGCGAGGATCTTATATAGGGGAAACAATACAGGTGTATGAAGACGAAGAGAGAGAGTTTTTAGAACGCAATGGGAGGATCCTCTGCTTCGAGGCCATGAACATGAGAGGTTGCATTATTGTTGTTGGATGCCTCCTCCGTGGAGTTGAAGGGAAATGCCGCACACACGCATTATGCGAAGTATGGCTTCATAGTAGTGCCTTTCAACACTTGTATAAGCAATTAGCCGTTGGAGTGGAGAAAGTCCGTTCGCTGGACTTATGGTTACGCTTCTCATAACAGTCAATAAATCGAACTTTAATACAGCAATAATTTGGTAATTCAACTTCGTCGTTAAAATTTTCGAAATATTAACCGTTATCATAATCGCATACTCTGTGCACAGCGTACTTCAAGAAAATGAAAGAATTTCAGCATTTCTTTAACAAACTCTATCTTCTATTTTCATTTTTCATTATAAAAATAAGTCACTACTCAAGTGGATAATATGCGTGGCTTGAGATTTTCGTAATTCATTAAGAGCTACCCTTGAAGTTTCCCTTCTGGATTCCTGGACATGGGACTACCATACCAGTCGTCTGAGCTGTCATCTTCACAAGCAATAGTACGGCATTAAAATGTAGCTGATGCTTTCAAAACAGATAGCATTTTGAAAAGTGAAATTGTGTAATTATGCGATTTGTTATTTTTAGCCTATTTCTGTTCCTTTCCTCCCCTACCTTAGTAGGTCAAGGGAAACCACCCCTTGGTTTCGGATTCGATATCTACGGTCTGCCATCTTCACGGGACTACCGAATTTTGGAGAATCTTTTTATGCTTATTAGTTGCTGTTCAACAGAACGATAGAGTTTTAACATGATGAGGAACAAACAAAAAAGGAAAAGAAAAAATGACTGGATACACGGGTTACGAAAGTGCTTTGCGTTTATTAAAAGTCTTACGCAATAACCAGAGAAACAATAACAAAGGTAGGTTTACTTCCCGTCCATCAAAAGGTTTCTCAGGGCTCATGTGGAGCTTTCACTTACGTTACTCGTATGGATAGTATGACAAGTTAGAATCGCAACTTTCTCATGAGGATGTGAGCATTAACTGCGTGAGAGTTTGCATTGCCATTAACAACTCCAAAAGTGTGGTGTCGTTGTGAAGTAAAGTATTTGAAACCATAAACTTGCTGTGATTCTGTACTACGGTTTATAAGCAGATGTAATGACGCGAAAGTAAACCGTGCATAACGCATCCAACAGTTTTTTATGTCACTTAACAGGCGTCAGTTTAATGCTTAATTTGATTAATCGCTATCTTTCAACATCATAAATTGGCATAACCTCGAGGAAAAGCGTAGTCGTTCAGCTCGTCAACTCTTCTAGGGCTCATGAATAACTTTCACCTCGTGCAAGCTTCATTTTAGGAAAGGATGCGCCAAGAAAAACAACCTCCGTGGTAACATCTTTCTCCTGAAGCTTGAATACGCCAAGCTTTACCTTCATCCCGTGCTGTAAGCGGTATGATTTAGCCTTTTCCTGTCTCAAGAAGGTAAAGAAAAGCTTGGGTTATTCATTCGAAAAAGAATTCACCTATAACCATCCTTCCCTCCGTTTAATTATCTTACCCTTCCTTTAAGATTTTTTCATACGCCGAAAATATCCTTGACACCAAAACAGTGTTGATTCTGTGGCCCCATTCCCTTACGTAAACCGTTGTGGCTTATGCTTGTATGGAACATAAGGGACTCAACCGCCAGGTTATCTTTTACGCCTCGGTGCGGTTGGGCCTGGTATCTTTTCAGCCCTAATGACTATTCCCATGGTTAATTGACAGTCAAGCATGGATATGAAGGACCAGTGGACCTGGGATGCAGCATGCGAGAAAGTAGGAATGACTAGTGTGATATATTTGAAATCTAATGGAGGTTAGCGCATATAAATAGTAAAAAAAAGACGCCCGGAAAACAAAGGCAAGTGAAGAAAAACTTTGACTTTGACTGAGCATAGCGTACCAGTTGCTTAGGGAAAGCGGATCATGTCTCGTTCCGCCGTCGCATTGATCGTTTGATATGTTTCTAATGCGAAGAGACTGTATTAGGAAACGGCGTGTGAAACGTGGGCACTGTTTCAGCATTAGGCACTAAATTTGTGCCCAGCGAACCACGGTGCAGCGTGAGGTGATTAGCAAGATGAGTTGATACAGAAAAGTCAGTTTGAGAATTGGAACGTATTGTATTGTAATTTCATTGGATTTCTAAGGGCTAGTGAGCTGGCATTGCATTTGTAAAGAAAATAAGCGAGAACTTGCTGTGTGGGTCACATAAAAGGTGCGTAAAGAGAAACTTTGCTGTCTCATCCTCGAGACCAAAGCTTCTTTTTTGTTGAATGTCGCCGAAATTACGGCTTCCTCAGATAGCACGTCCAGATCTGAAACTATAAGAGAACAACCTTTTGTAACGGCCCGGGACTTGGGGATTTTTTGGGGCTGGGTACACTCAAGCAAAGTGAAAGTGGTGACTGGCAGTCATGTAGAATGTTCACCTTTGGGAAGCTTTTACTTACCTTTGTTGTCCTTGCGGGTTAAACTCGTGCATCTTTCTGGGGGACTTCAATGGTACGTACACTTTTGAGCCTTTGCTGGTTTGTAATGGTGCAGTTTGGTAGTCGTGATATAAATCAAGGCGAATCGTGCAACTCTTATTTCGGAAATTGTTACGAACTTTAATGGCCCAAGTTCTCAGGAATAGTTTTCGTTCAACGCACAAATATTAAACATGCAAATTATAATCAATAGGTCACGGTTCTTTTCCCTTAGAGTTTATAGCCTTAAGAAACGCCATTATGTAACTAAAAGGCGAAAACAATTCGAGAAAGCCTTCTTCAGTCTTTTACTCAGTAGGATTCATTTTCCGATTCCAAAGTTTCGTGTTTCAATGTTTGTGTGTATAGTATTTGCCAAAGTTTGTTTAGCGCGAATTGCGACAACTTTGCAATAGACTGTTGTTCTAGCTTCATTGCAAACTAGTTAGTTACTAGACAAGAACGGATATATTTAGAAACACGACCGTTACACTTACAATGCTGTCATATAGCCAATAACGTCATATGGATCCTTTCGTAAACATTCAGAACAGGAAGTAGGCAATTACATGTCTTGTCGTGGTATGGAAATTATGATAACTCCTGTGCACCCTTTCTCTTCCTTAACACGACTAAAATTAAAAACTTGAACGTGAAAATGCTCGCTCCATGACCTTAATATGCACGATCTTACGGTTTCCTCTATACGGCACCCTAAAACAAAAGAAAAGGGAGTAACACGAGCCATTTGCTCCTTTGTTCGCTGACAGTGAAAGTGCAAAGCACTGAGGCCAAATCCAAGAATTGCGTAACGAACCCAGTGATGCGCATTCAGGAGGTTGTTACGAAACGCCGAGCTTACACTACCAGTCGTTCTTCAACGTTGTCAGCTGCCTACTGATCTCTTAACATACTCGGTTGTTGATACTCGCCAAGCAGTCCTGTTATGAAACCATGAAAGCTACCACTCTATCGCAACACACCGGTTTGCTAAACTAAGCTGACTTCTCTGAAACGCCTGCAGTGCCATCTACGACCTTCAGTCCTTTCCCAACGTTCATCGCAATGACCAGTAGTGAAATGTGGTTCACTCTTCTGTAACATCGTCAGTTGATCCGTAGACGGTTGTGCAAGGGTCTCTCTGTTCGGACGGTCCGTTTGTAACCAGATAATACCTGCGAAGCGTAAACCATGATATATATGTATTCGCCAAATTAAAACCTTACAATACACCCCGTGTGTACGGAGATGCACAGTAGAATGTATGTCCCGAGTATTTTTTGTCGGTTTTACTATCAAGAAGTCAAATAAGTTTCCGAGGTAATACAGCTTAAAACTTTCTTTGAAGTAAAACTATGACTTACTGAAGTATTGAGTACTCTACATTGTTTTCGTAAAAATAAACTGTCGAGTCATTTGCAAGCTTGAAGTATTCACAGATCATCGGGAAAGCCTGCAGTATCTGCAGATCGTGCATCTCGCCTTGTGTATAGGCTTACACCTTGCGAAAGGTTTTGGTGAAAAAGGTAGCACCGTGTAAACAAACGTAGTTTCCTAGATGATTAATCTCATATTCTACGTTAGTAAATAACACGCTTTCTGCAACTAAAAAGCGGACCTATAAAGGCGCAATATTCTTTAGGATTTAGTGATTCCATGAAGTTTTGATTCACCACTGCGGACAGTATAAAAAGCAAGTTGGAGATCGATAAAAAATTAACTGTCGGAGTTGGTTTTATTTCGTTTCCTTATTTGGGTGACATTTAAACATCATTCGCCAATTCGACAGGCGAATTATGGAAACGTGCGTCACCTTGAAGTTTCGTTTCTGTCCTCCGCTTTATCGCGACACAATATCTCATCTAAGACAAGAATGTGCTCATTGATTAATGGTACGAATGAGGCAACAGGAACTCGACTCGTGGCGTTAGAGATGATGCCTTCGTCAACGAGATTGTAAAGTAAAAAGGGAGTTTTGCGATATTTTTACTTTCACTGATCGGAGTCGAACTGCTAAGTGTATATTAAGCTACTAGTGGTTGTGCAGCACGACCCATGTACAATTTATTTAGTTTCTATGGAGAATTGTACCAGTCAGGTGAACCCTGTAGGCCTATTTGACGAAGTTGCGAGTATAGAACGCCAACTAATTGCAGGGTCTAGTTATTTGTTCATAATACTGAGAATAATTTGGATCTTCATTTCTGTAGGTCTCTAGTAGATTTTCCACTCGTTAGTACACAAAGACACCTAGGTGAGATATTCTGAATGCACGAACAGATTTACGGAAACCAGACGCTTGTGCTTCTTTTCGATTTTCGTTGGACGACGAGAAAATTTTGTGGCATTTGTTTTATTTAAGTTTTATACCGTATTGATTGTACGTTTACCATAAAAAAGGTTTCGGAAATTTAGTTGTCTGATTAAAAAGGTACGTGGTGAAGAGTGCTCTTTACGCTGAGCGATAAATACGCACAAATGTGAACGAAGACGCTAGTGCGAAAGTGAAATCCAAGTTTTGCGGACTGAGTCAGCTTGCTTGAACGTAAAAGTTTTATTTAATGTCAGCCTCCGGCGAACAGCTAGTTCTAGTCGGTTTGGGCAAAGAAAACTCCTACATTTTCCTGACCAGTTGCCAACAGCGGAGTTGTGCCTCTGGTCTGCAGTAAGCACTATCGAAGTAACTCGCAAGTCTGTCAGGGTTTACCCCCTTCTTTCACTTCTCTTAAAAATTGAAATAAAACTCTATTACTAAACTTCATTGTAAATAACTGTTCACAAAATCCGTCAGAAATGGAAAAATTCTGAGCGAAAGCTAACAAAGTGAATCATTTGAATTATGCATGCTCAAAAAAAAAATTTGGGCTGCTACTTGTCTTACTACCAATTAGCAGCTGTCTTCCTGCAACATTTTGTAAAGCTGCATGTTGCTTTGCTCTTTGACTTGCATTGAACTTTATCGAAACTTTGTCTTTAATGGAAATGCGGTTAAGTCCAGTGATTAGTGTGCTAACGGGTAGGACTCCTCTTGTTCTACGGCAGGCAACCACGGAAGTAGCGACGCTGTAGTTTAGAATCACTTTCGTTGTAAACACCCCGGTTCGAAAGGAGGAGACAGGAAAGGATTTTGCAAGCCAATAGCTTTAGTTTGCACATTTTCCCACGAAATTTTCGTAAGATGTCCCTTCTGTCTAACGTTGTCTAGAAGCAAATGTTACATTGCATGTGCATGAATAGGGTACATTAAGATTGGTCCCTTAGGAGTTTTTCCATGTCTGCGTTAATGAAGACATTTCGAGAGTAACTGAGAGTCTGAGAGTCTATTGGAAAGTTGCACATGACTGTCTTTTAGGGAAAACTTTTCGTTCATAACCGCAAAGAGTTATTTTACGCACCCTGTGCGATGAACTAGGTCATTTGCCATACGAATGCGGAAAGTGCGTGTGTAACGGTGGCAAGAATTTGACTCTCTTGCACAGTACAGCATGAAGAATGGCGTCATTTATCGCTTTGCCAATGTGTCATAGTCAATATTTTACAATTAAAAAATACGACAAACAAAGCAAACTTGTTTTCCTTTAGTGTTTGCATCAAGAACTAGAAATCGCAAACTGCAATTTTGTGTAAACATATGTCTTGAATACATTCCAATGTGGTAAGAAAGGAAAAGACGGCGACACGCTTTCTCTATTAATTTACTTTCGTTTTGGCTCCTGAGTTTGAAAAATAGAAGTGATAATGGTGAAAAAATCCTTAGAAATCTCTTAAAAAGTTATCTTTTGTGATGACAATCAATTGCCTTCAAGTCTGAAAAGTTTGATGACATACGATCGGCGGATATTTTGCGTGCACCTATTTAGGCTTGTTACTATTAACGACAGATAATGTGGGACTTTGGAATTACGCCAGATCTTCGAACTACTGTTTAGTCAACAAGGTAGTTTTGTACTTATGTCTGCTTGTGCGTTCAAGAGAGGTGGAACGGTTTGCTACACCTGTGTTGATGGCAAAGGAACTTTGTGGGGAAGTATTGACCGAAACAAAGACGCTTGCGCCCTGGTGGGATGTAGGTGAATTAGTAAAAAGAAAGGGATAGACAAACACGAAAACTTTCCATTTCGCATGCCCTTTAATGCTTCGATACTTATGTGTCCCCGGTCGCCTATACAAATCTCAGGTCGATCCGAGCCCCCGTGAACCTGGTGGATACATACCACGAACGGGTTGGTTCATGTGCGTGTCGTTTGCACGGGTATGACGTCAAAGATCATAACGAGGAAGATTTCCTGTTAAATAAATTTCCTAATCTGTTCTTCGTAAACAAAATGTTTGAGCACAACAGCAGTGCATGATCGGTATCGTCGTCATTAAAAGTTGAATTGTTGCAATAAATATGTACAAAGGTATTCTAGCATTTCACTTACATTTTTGGAATACCCTCAATAGAACTCCGCTATGAATTTAATAAGTACACATTAATATCCATGCAAGGGCTTAACGGGTCTTCCAGTATTAATCATGTGGCAAGAGAAAGTCAGAATCTTTTCGTTTTATCCTAACTAACTGGAAAACAACGTGAATGAAGAGTATTTAAACGACTAGGTGTTCAGAAAAAAAAATGTTACCTTCTCTTTCAAGGTAGCTAAATATTAAGGTTTCTTAGAAATATCGGCTGTGAACCGCCAAATATACCTTCAGGATAGCATAAATACGTTTTTCGACGATTTTTGCTGCATTGGAGTTTTAACAAAGCTTTACATTTATTTTCGTTTCCTTTAATTTTTTTTTAGAATTGCGTCTTATTGTTTACTTACCTAAAGGTGATATTCAGTAGTGTGTTACCTTCCATTTCCACTGTAGCAGAACGTTTTAGATTTCCAGCCAACATTATCAAACACATTCTCAGGGCTGTACCTACAGATCAATTTTCTAATGACCAACTTAACGGTACGCTTTGTGCAATGCAAATTACAATTTTATATAACTATTGCTCTATAAATACTTTTTTATTTTATAATATTCATATTTTTGCAAATTAAATTTATTTATTCTTTCTCATACTCAGAGTACGCTATACCCAAAAGAAATTTCATTCTTGGGATGTACATTAAGAAATGTTGCCACTCGATTGTCGATTTGCTTTATTTAAGTTGAGATTATTTTCGCAATGAGATTTTAGCAATTTCGACGATATTTTGAATGTCAGATTTTAATTTGGGTTGCTAGAGTAGCTAATGGAAAAATTCAGCCTTAGACTTGTGAGGTAGAGGACGTTGAATAGAATCAAACTTAACAAGCCAGAACTATCATTACACTAAAGTTCGGATGAGAAAGATGAATGATGAAAGATGGGAAAAAATCTCAATCAGGTATTTCGCACCGTTGTTCACACCAGAACGCATGCCACCCTGCGATGCACTGTGTTAAGAGATATTTTTGCACTTGGTGCTTGCCTTATAACATGTCTGTCAGGGACCAGTGTTTCTAATATTAGCTTCGCTTTTCCCTCACCGGGGAGAAAGACCGGTACAAACTCGCACTGTCCACTTTCACTGCATTCCCGGGTTCGATGTTCCCAAAGGTTTCAAAGTGTAGGCGCTTTAGGTGAGAAGACTCACCATCAAACTCCATTTTCTCTTCCTTGAATCTTTTTGGGACAGTTTCTTTTTTAATTTCCTGTATTTGTTAAGAAAAGTGGTTTGATTAATTTTACATATCTTTATGCCCCACATGCTACTGGACTGTTGTACTACAAGTACTTACCTCAAGCGTGGTAGAGAAATGGCTTTTTCTTAACTGGTTACCCTCAACATACTGACTTATTTGCAGGAAGTGCAAAATTGACCCATATTTTGCACCTTATCCAGTTCAGGGAAACCTGAAAGAGAACTAGCTTCTTGGCCCGCTACGGGGGATGTCTGATCTCCTTATTCTCAAGTTTTTACCTTGTTCTAGGACCGTAGCGAAAATGAAATGAAGGAAACGATAAAGTCTAAAAAGCAAGCCTAATCTGCACCTTTCTCTCGACGGTATTTTTGTTGGTGATGATAGCAACGATTATTTTACGTGGGTGCCTTCAGAAAAGCTAGTGGAAGCTTTTGTTCTCATAAAGAAAAACCCTTTGGCGTGATGTGAACTGTAGCATAGGCATCTTCCGCCTTAGAAGGTGTCCGACTCCCCTACCACAAGAATGAAGAATTCCCCCTTTCCCTGCCTTCTCTGACCACAACAAAACGTTAAAACAAAACAGTGTTACACTTTCTCTCCTATCGTCGTATTTTTGTAATGGCCGACGATTTTGGTATAAAAGTCGCTTCGCGAAAGGGTAAAGCAAGCCAGAACACCCTCAGCCATCCAAAAGCAAACATTCGCAGAATAAGGAGAAAAACTGCAAGTCCCATACAAGCCCTTGCATAAGTGTGAAGTGTGTGTGTAAAGATGAAGGCATTTCAGGTAATTTTCTTAAATATTCAACGTGAAGCCTTTCTGTTTTTGAAAGATTTGTATTTGAAGTTCTTGACTAGTTTAAACACTCTAAGTCTCCATTTTGTAGATGAAATGCTGAAAATTACAGCTTTAATGGAAAGTGTAAAAAAATTAGCTTTAATATTTCTTTTACAGATAGCATCAGTTGTGGTGCTTTGCGCCTTCCTCGGACAAACCTCCGCGGATAAAAATACCAAACGATCTCGTAAGTTTCCACTTGTCAATTTATGTGCAATATTCCACGTATTTTTCTTTATTGCTAACAAATCAAGGCCGAAGTAATCACTAAACGGCATATATATTTTCCTACAGCAAGCTATGGAGGTGCTGTTGACAGCTTTGACACAGGAAGTGCCTATGGTGCAGGCATTGGAGGAGGAATCGGTGGAGGCGGCTATGGAGGCGGCCATGCAGGAGGAGTGGGACTTGGTGGTGGTAGTAGCTACGCGCCCGCCTACGGAAGCGTAGGAATCGGCGGTGGCCACGGAGGTAAAGGAGGCATTGGTGGAGGCTACGGCGGCGGCCATGGTGCCGCCATTGGAGGCGGATACGGTGGTGGCCACGGAGGTGCAATTGGAGGTGGATATGGTGGCGGCCATGGCGGAGCTATCGGCGGAGGCTACGGAGGCGGTCATGGAGGTGCCATTGGTGGACACGGTGGAGCTATTGGAGGCGGTTATGGTGGCGGCCATGGCGGTCATGGTGGAGCTATTGGAGGTGGATACGGCGGCGGTCATGGTGGAGCTATCGGTGGACACGGTGGAGCTATCGGAGGTGGATACGGTGGCGCTCACGGCGGCCATGGTGGAGCTATTGGAGGTGGATACGGTGGCAGCCATGGTGGAGCTATTGGAGGTGGATACGGCGGCGGCCACGGTGGAGCTATCGGAGGTGGATACGGCGGCGGCCATGGTGGAGCTATCGGAGGTGGATACGGCGGCGGCCATGGTGGAGCTATCGGTGGACACGGTGGAGCTATCGGAGGTGGATACGGTGGCGCTCACGGCGGTCATGGTGGAGCTATTGGAGGTGGATACGGTGGCGGCCACGGTGGAGCTATCGGAGGCAGTTATGGTGGCGGACACGGCAGTCTTGTCAGCGGCGGTACCTACGGTGGAGCAGCTTATGCTACTCCTGTATACGGTGCTGCCCCTGCTAAACCTACCTATGGCGGCGCTGTTCCCGTCCCAACTTACTCTGCTCCGGTGTACGTCGGAGGTGGCGCTTCGTCCGGCTATGGTCGCTAAGAGGTTTTCGGCGGGCTGGCACCCGATCGGCTACGACTTTTTCACACAACTGCTGGCATGATACTGTACCTTTCCCAGGACTCCCTTTGTGTCCATAAATAAAGGTTATTTTCAATACAAAAATATTTTTGTCAAAAGACGTTTCAGTTACTGGTACTATGACATCAAACACCATGAAACGTACACTTTATGCACATCAAATATATTCTCTCGTTTCTTCAGTACTAACATTTAAAGTATCTTATATAACGTATAACAACCATCAAACAGATGTTTTACGTGTTGAACAAGGAGAGAGTATTCTACAATACGAACAATCCTTGGCTTCAATTGGGGTCATTGGATATTCTTGTTCACTATTGAACAGGTTTTTCCTACATTCGCAAATTTGCTGCTGGGAGCCAGTCAATCTGACCGCTATTTATCCACACGTCCTTCGGCTTCTTCGGAAGGGTAGCTCGGTGTGCGCTATTTTGTTTAGACAACTTTCATCGTAGCCGAGTAATTGTTCTAGACATTATTTCACTGTTTGTTCGGGCTTACCATCTCCAAGAGATGGCATATTGTGGCAGATAGCAATAAAATGGATAAGTAGGCTGGGTTACATCATATTCAAGTTCAGATTTTGCGAGGGGTGTGAGAATAGCGGAATATTCAAACTAGAATGTTATTGCCCATGGGAGATTATAAACGGTAAAATTGGCCTCCGTTAGTATTGACTGGCATGATTTTGTTTCTTATTATTTTTCTCGGTTAACATTCATTAAAAAACATGTTTCTATTGCTAAAACGTAAAGCTACAATATGACTAGGAGGCGAGTTGTTGGTGGAATGTCCCAGAAATCAAAATGCAGTTTGGTTTTCACCCGGTTTGGGGGAACCTGTTGTACTCGTGTGCGAGCGTACACTTTGTCGCCGAGGATCCGCGAGAGGCGAGGCGCCCACTGGAACGCTACTCCGACTGCTATTACTCTCTTTCCGCTTGATGGACCGCGTCAACGATCCTTTGTTGAGGGCTGCTTCGACGTCTTCCTCGGAGTCGCTCCCCAGCGTTAGCGCCGGATTGACTCGGCCGTTCATTTCATCGGTGGAGCTGTATTTCTTTACTTCTAAGTTGGTCATCACTGTCATTTCACCTTCTTGCGGCTCACCTACACGCACTACATCTTCCGGAATGTTGACTACACACTGCAAAAAGTCGTACTTGGGGGCTAGAATGCCGTTCTCGAAGAGATAGCGTGACATCAGGGAGAAAACGATCACAGCTATCAGCGATATCACCATTGCGAACGTACGGAATGGGAAGAGTTGCTCGGTACCGTTCCATCCCGGATAATGAATTAAAGGCGGTAAATGAAGCAGCGGTTCACCACCAGAAATACGCACAAACAATCCAAGAATGTAAGATGCTAAGCTTCCGTAAGTATTGCAGTGTTCTTTGAAGTGAACCACCATCAGTAATTGGGGGAACAGAATGACGTATACCAAATCCGAGCACAGATACCTTAATTGCAGAATAAGTTTAAATGTTTGCAGAATTTGATGTACTTTTTGTGTTTAACTTCTTTTATTTACAATTTGTTATCATTTGTCTATAATTTTTGCAATTTTCATATCTGGACTATGAATTTATTTTTATTCCATTTTTATTTATTTAATTTAGCTTGAAAGTTTTTTTTTTTTGTAAAAGAGCCTTTACAAAGTAAATGTGGGGAAAAACCCGCGGAGCTTAAGCTTATGCATTCGTTAAGTTGAATAACTCATAACTTACCACAAGCCATAGATGGTTTGGACTGTTAAAGCCATGATGGTTGCCAAAGTACCGAATACCAAAATGGAGATACGCATTACCCACACAATTTCATGCTCGGAGGCCTTTTTTCGAAAGCATAACGTGGTGTTAACTGGAGCACATTCTCATAATTACTCGTGACCTACCTGCTGACGAAATATGAGCTTATAAACGTTACGCGCAAACATCGACGAAGCTCCAAACACCGAAGAATCTGCAGAGGACATTGTGGCAGCTGACACCGCCCCCAGGCCGCAGAAAGAGATGTACCCAGGTGTTAAATACTGCAAAACTAAGGGCAGCACCATCCGAGCTTGTTCTGGCTCGAGCGGGTAATTTCCTTGGTAATTGGTCTCATTCCATGCTGTTATGTGACACACGAGAGTCCCAAGCAACGAGCAATTAAGTAATGCTTAGAAGATGTTAAGCTGTGAAGTTTTTATGCACCTGTAGCCTTAGCAACGGCACCCACAATGACACAAGGAACAGCCATGACGACACAGCCCACAGCTGCCACATAGGATAGGATTTGTGCCCCTGAAGCCGTTTTGCTGGACAGTACTCGTTGAAAGTACGCCTTATAATATTGACAGGAACAGTGCACATGTCGTTATAATGAGTTCGCAAATGTTCAGGAGACTCTGAAGTCTTTGGGATATAATAATCTACTTACCTGCCAAGGAATGCCTCCAAAGACCAGTAACATAGCATAATCAAAGTACTGGCCATAGTAATCTGGATCGACACTACCAATCCAATCAGTCGTTTGCGGCGATAGTGAGCCGACCGAGGGATGGGAAACGGCAAAAGGAATGCTGATCCACTAATTGAAGAATTGAAAGTAATTCAAATTGTGTGCTCATGAAAGCTTGGGCATGGTAACTCACAAGGCCAATGAAGATAAAAAAGAGTTGAATGACATCCGTGTACGCCACCGAATAAAGCCCGCCGAACAACGTATAGAAAATAGCAATGCAAGCGGAGACAATCACGCTCACCGAGACATCGATATCGATAATGACACTGATGGTGGAACCTGAACATCGTCGACAGTGTGAAAGGATTAATCTACTGAAACGGACTATGGAAATGAAGGAAGGGCCATAAAGGCCTTTTGTTTCTTGTTGCCGTACCAAGAGCAGCTAAGGTGGCAGCTGACCAAAAGACTTCGCCGGATAAAGCTGGTATGAACAGCAAACCACCCATTCGACCGCCGAAACTGTCTTGCAGGGGATCAAGCATGGTAATATAGCCCTGTTCTCTCATTTTGTTTGCAAATAAGAAGCCGCCGAACACTAGGGAGAGTGCATAGCCAAATGGAGCTTGGCACCAAACGATTCCGCGGCCGTAGATTTCCTCCGCTGTGCCGCAAATATAACCTCCTCCCACCCAAGTAGCTTAGCGGGGGATAACCAAGGGTTGTAAGTAACTTCTTTTGTAGTGTCAAGTACAGTAGTTTGATACCTGTCATGGTAAAAATACCCACGAACAGCCCAATATTGCGACCAGCCAGCATCACTTCTTCTTCCGTTTCCCCACCGGCGCCAGACGCTTTCTTGCGGCCGGCCCATATTCCCACCAGTAAGATGAGTACATAAAAAATAATAACGCCTATCACTCCGCCAATGTTGAACATTTTGACAGGTTCGTTGGTTCTAAGACAGAAAGAAAAATATAAGAAAATCTTCTAACTAAATAAATGACAAATCGTGCACGAGAAAAGGGAGGGAAAACTGGGTCCATTTTTTTCCTCACTCCCTTCTTAGCGAAGTCTACACTTGGGGTTAATTATAATTCTAAACACTGTCTTTCATGGTCATTTTCTCGCTTATTCACAAATAGATCCTCAATGGTATGGCAGTGCTATGTAGGGTAGATCAAGACATAAACTTCGAGTGATTTAACTGCCCAGCAATTTAGTGTTGGAAGTCATAGCCTAGAAGTATAGCTGACGAGCGTAACTTGTAATCTGACAAACTGGTCGCTATTAGCTGAACCCAAATTTTGGGTCCTCACTTTCGCTTCTAGTTGGACAGATTCCCATCGTTAACACGTTAAAAGTTAACTGGCATTCTAAATTACTGCACAATAAAAAATAAAAACGAAAGACGCTGATATTTCCAGACCGACAGACTACAGAAGCACTAGTCTAAAAACTTTTATGTGTCGAGTATAAAGATTCTTTAATTGAGAGTAATTGCTAGAGAAAGCTTTTTAGGTAATGTGGAACTAGCTGTACAAAAACGTAATCACAGTAATTTAGTAATAATTTGCGCATTCCTTTTTTGTCGCAAACTACCACGTTGGACATCATGATTGTTGTTTTTTGGATATCGTATTTCTTTTATTTTAAATCTTAAGGTGCGTTGTTATACGTACAAGCAAACAATCGACTGAAAGTTGAATTTAAAGTTTGTCTACCTAAACATAACCTTAGTCCAACATAATTTTAAGGAAGGAAATGAGACGAACACAGAAGTTGCGCGCTTCAAGGAACATATGATTAGTTTGAAATACACTAATATCGCTGTACGATATCTGTCACAACAAATCGGTTTCTCTCTGTGGGAAACATAACTCCTCATTCTCATAAGAAGTATAAAGGCTTTTACGTAACACAAGCTAATGTATTAGAAGAAAACCTCTGAACGTCAATACGTGTCATATGATACTACATGTAAGGGGAAAAGCGTGTATTATCTTGCGTCTTGTATCGATTATAATGATTCATTAGACTACACGTCATAATTATTTACGTATGCCATTAACTCATTACTTGCATGAATGAAACTAGACCTGGAAATTCTGTACTTTCATGAGGTCCTTCTCTACTTGTTTGCATTTATCTTCAAGAAAAAAAAATCAAATAAAACTCATTTTTGCTCTTTATGTTCTTACTTAAATGCCTACTCATGCTTTGAAACGAATGTCTTTATTTTAGAAAAAGAACTCCTTTGAAAACTGGTTCGTGAGGTTGGAAAATGTGTTACTGTCATCTGGAAAGCGGTTGAGTTGACTTTTCTCTGCGAAAATCCTGCCTTGTTGGGAACCATAAGCGTGGCCAAGCTACGCTAAGCTCTAAATAGGCTTTTCCTTTTTCGTAACTTTCTAGCTAAACTGTAACGGATGGGTAGGACGTGTTGTAGCGTAGGTTCATTGGATTGTGCAAGTCACTTATACAGCTACAAACCATGCCATATGCACTTACCTTGTCAGGAATTGTCGGCTACAGCTTCGCCCCTAAAGTTTCGCACTAGACTTTTCTCCCCGAAAAAGTTACTCACTGCTCTTCTTAATTCCAACTCAGGTGCAGGAACCTGGGAGTTTGGACTAGAATAGCGATTCTAGTTAACAAAGAGGAGAGCGCTGTATTGCAGGACAATACAAAGCCCTTTTTTCCGTTAACTTTCTGTTGGCCAATTTTGCTACCAGCGTTGAATGGGGAATTGCTAATTGATTAATAATTTCGGAGCAGGTTTGTTGCCAGTTACCGAAGTTCAATACGGTATTTAAAAGGACTGAACAAAGGTGGAATTCCTCGAGAAACAGCAATCACCCCACCTGAGGGATGTTTTTTGAGACGGCGAATTACGAGTCCGGAACCCCAGGCCGCACATTTGAGGTGCCAAGGTTATGAGTATGGTACAAACATCTAACTCACGTCACATAGACCCACGATGTGTCGTAGATTTTCTTCCTTGGGACCAACACACTTAACGACTACAAACAGGGGGAGAGAAAGAAAGAAATTGCGCTTTAGGTGTCAGAAGGTAACTTCGATTAGATTGGCATAAACTCCAAGCGTGTGGGTGGAAATGAAATTTAATGATTGTGGTACATTGTTATAGTAACAGCCTATGACATAGGACTACGGGAGAGTTGTAAAGGTTTCCTTGATGTGCGTCATAAAGCTCGCGTTCATAACCAGAGCAGTGTGTCGGGCCTTCGATGCCGAAAGGAAATAGAAGTATGCACGCTTTGCGTGACTTGTAAAGGTAAAGCCATAGAATGCTACAAAGCAAAGCTCCTCTGACGTCAGTCTCTACAACAGGAGAGCCCACTTTACGTCGAGGTGCTCGAAACTCCCACTGCTTGGACGGGGAACGTAGCTCGATATTGCTCACCTTATAAGACTTGGGCCAGTTTTGCGACCCACCCTTAACTTCTAGTAGATGGTAAATCGTTAAAGAGAACTCACCTGGATAGGGCCACTTGTGCTTTCGAAGCCGGATTTTGAGCGATTCACGTATTTCTATACTGAACGTTGGAAGTAGTTTTTAATAATTGCTTTACGTCGGGTAATATAGATTTTTTCTTTTTAATGGTAAAATGGCACGAATAAATCACAAGGAATGGCCAATGCTATTACATTTGCAGGATTCACAATTTTCACGATATACAAAAAAAAGTGCGCTAGTTTATACCATGTTAGGACGAAAGTCGTCCTCCTCCTGGTCGCCGATAGTTCAAGCAAAGGTTGTGGCTACCTAACGACGGAGTCGACGCCGACTCGTTCGCATTCATACGGGGGCGCTTGTGCCCGAGACGGCGCAGATCGAAAGTGTTTTGACCTTCAGCAAAATCACCCCCTTAAAGGGAAGAACTGGCTTTATGTTATTACTTAATAAAACTGTCCTAAATTCTTGATGACAAGCAGATCATTAAAGGAGTCGAGTGGTGCTGGGATCAAGAAAACTTGATAATGTTGCTTTGCTACTCGTTAAGCAGTCTCAACTTGCAAGGTACTAGTCATAACTTGTTAAAGACAGGGTAAGATTGAGTACATCGATCTAACTGGCTTTAAAGTGATTATAGTTTAGGGTACAAAAGGGGAAGGAAGGGGTAAAACTCGGTAACGAGATAACAACCCTTCTGTCTTCATACTAAATGGCCAGTGAAAAGTACACTAACATAGCTATGCGAGACCTCATGACCTTTGACGTTTTCTTTGGGGAAGTTGATTCACATTTCCTATTAGGTTACCAGACTGAGAACAATAATTACCTTTTGTATATATGCTATATTTTATAATTTATTAACTTTGTGATCAAGCCATCAAACCATCGAGGAATGGTAACTTGTTGAGTTCTATTTTTGTAAGGTCCAATACATCGTAGTTCACAGAGAGAAAACAAACACACACAGGCTCAATGCCCTTAACACGTAATACAATTCAGAATGTATTTGTTTTATACACGAGTGAACAAGTATAACAGTTTGATACTTGAGTCCAAAAACTGAAGACAATAACGATAAATAGAGTACTATTTACTCGAACAGCTCTGACGTGATCAGCACACCATCACTTAAAGGTTCAATTGCGGGAGACAAATCACTGTCTTGAACATTTTGTAGAGATGCTGCACGGTTTTTGTACGGCCAGGGTAAAGGCAATTCTTCAGGCTCACCCTCCTCAGCAACTTGATATGCTTCAGTTGTCGTCTTTTGTATGGACACTTCAGTAGTTCCGGCGTTCGAAGAAAGTCCTACGTTGTGAATCTTTTGATTGCGATAGTCTTCCCCCGATTCATAGAAACGATGGTTTTCTTGTAAAGGTAAATCGCGAATCGGATCGAAACCTTCGACGATTTCGGGTTCGGGGGTTGTCGTTGTTAGTCTTGGAAACGAAGTACTATTTTTCAGCTTATCCGTAGGGTAGAGCTCAATTTGCACCCTGTCGCGACTCATTGCTACATCTTCCGTATCATCTACGAAAAAATATTTTTCGTTAAGACCTAATTTTTAAGAAGACATATCAACTTTACAGTCGTAATCCATCGGCTCGTCTCGCTTTTTACTTATACCGCTTTGCAAGATTGCTCGGTAGATGTCAGCAGGTACCAGGCTTCCTAGGGACTCGCTAAACGCAATTTCTCCGCCTCTGTCTAAAAAGTTCCTGTGGTAAATAAAACATAAATTGAAAAAAATTACTAACGAGTTATAAACTTCAAAGTCTTATGTTACAATGTACAAACAACGCAATTGCATTGTCATATTTAAAGTCACGATCGAATAATCCGAAGATGGCTTCAGAAGAAGGGATTCGTATTCTTCAACATGCATACAGCAGTTACGATGCCACATCAGACATTAGTAACAAAGGTAGGACATATGGCTAATGGATGGGGTAAATAACGTTTGAATTACCTTTGATTATTGGGCTTTTTAGGATAGAGATTGAGGTGCAGTACAATTTGATGTTTGCTATCGTCATGGGATTCTTCATCATCCTGAAAGTGGGAATTGATGTTTGGAGTTTGAAAGAAAGGTCGTGACGATTGTGGGCGTGTTTGAGAGCTACTGGCACGAAAAGTGTTCCGACCATCTTCAACAGGGTAGACATCCAGCATGACAGCGAAAGTCTTAGGTTTGTTACTACTCTGTGCGCTAGAGCCGCTACTGCTGCCACCGGACGTCAAACGGTTACGTGTTTCAAATTTATTCGCAAATGGCCGGTTTTGTTGCGAGGACGAAAACGACGACGATGAAGAACCATGACCAGCGGTTGTCATGTAATCGATAATGTCTTGAATGTTCGCTGCATCGCGAGGGTAGTAGTAATTTGCATTGGGAGATCGGCTCGTTTCCTTGAAATTACGATCCCTCGTGCGCGAAAATTCACTTTGATCAGCAACATGGTCCACATTGCTAGGCTTAAATCGTGGCGGAGGAGGAACGTAGGTGGGAATGGGTCCTCGTTGACGTTCATCTTGCCGAGGAGAAATTGTCGTGTGTGCTACCGCAGGTACATATTTTGGGGGTGGGCGAGTTTCGGTCACTTTTGGTCGGTAATCTGGTATGGTGGCTCGATCATTAACTTTTGCCTGATTGGGGCCGTATCGAGAGACAGGAGGAGTGCGTACCGGGGCTGGTAAGGGGCGTTTATAATTATTGCTGGTGGGAACCGGGACGCGGTTGTTGTGATGATTGTTCGGCGAATGGGGTTGACGGTAGAATCCTTGGCGGCTGGCGAAGTTGTCAGACGGATCACGTAGGTATGGCAGCTTGCCCGGGTTCATTCCACTGGAGGGTCGTGAATCGTGTTGAGGTTCATAGGATTGCTCACGAAAGTCGTCTGACATATGCGGGCGAAACCAAGGATTAGGTTTGGGAGGTTGCTTTCCGGTAAATCTTGGCGGAAAAGTGCCCTCATGAGATGGAAACTGATCCACGCCGTGAATACTGGCAGGATGCCGTCGACCCGGTAGGGTAGAAGGAACTTGTACACGTGACGGACGACCGTAGTCTTCTTGATTGTCGAAGAAAGGTCTAGGGTGACGGAAAGCCTCTGGTTGAAGACTAGAAAGGTGTTCCAGTGCCTCTGATGTATTTTCGTGGACGACGTCTATAACAGGATTGATGTATTAAGTATTAAAGACTGCAATGTATATTAAGTTATTGTGGGTTAAACGCCTTACATCCGGGATATAGGGTAATTTTACCTGGAAACTTGTGGTTTTTTAATTCTGAAGGATTAGGAAAGGAATCATTAGAAAGCTCAACTTGTGTCATGGAAATAGCGGGCTTGCTAGTGACAGCGAAGTAGACGTAAAATACGGTAATCATGGCCTAAAATTGGTAAAAAAAAAAATAATTGAAATGAGGTGCAGTGACCGAGAAGCGTAATGACTTACCAGCATGATTCCGAGAATTACAGCAATTATGGCGAATAGGAAAGCTACCGAAGTCTGGGGATTGGACTTGATTACAAGATTCACCTTGTTTTCAGCAGCGCTTAGCGACGTTTGAGGAATGTAATCCGTGTTTGTGGATTGGTGAATGCACTTGTCAGCTTGAATGCTTCGATCTTTCGCTTTTGGGAAATCAGGTAGGTCCACTCGCAAAACTACGCTCTCAGCCGTCTGCAAATATATCGGAATAGTGTGTGTTAGAGGGGAGAAACGAGGACAAATGATTTTCGGATAAAAAGTTTTCGTATGAGCATAAAGACAGAGTGGCGATTGTTTCCACGATAGCCATTACCTTATCTGGCGGATCCGCATGCTGAGCCCTGGTTTTGCACGTTGGTTGCATCTGTCACGCTTGACTCAAGACAATCTAGGTCAAAATGAAAACTTTGCAAGAAATCCTGGGAAACGGGTTCGCAAATCTTTGACGTTGTTTTAGTAATCCAAACGATGCTTCACACTCTTACAAGCTCAAAAACTTCAGAATTGGTGGAAAGGCTCGTTTTATAGCCCAACCTTTCACCTTTGAACTGGTCACATGACTAGGGAAGCCACCCTAGGGCGCTTTACCGATTAAGTTAATCGAGTTCTTGTGAATTATTATGACGTTATGAATGTAAAGGGAATTTCTCCCGGAATGGAAAGAATGTATAGAAAGCCAGGCTCTTACCTGCATAGTTCCTTTCGCCTTTTGTTTACATAATTCCCGTGTGGTCTTTTTAAATTCACGAATAAGATTGATTTGTTACACTATACGCTAAAATTCACTGTTTGCCTTGCAACTATGCCGTGTCACTTATTTGCGCACCGTGTTAAGAATGGTCAGACGAAATAACCGTATACAAGGAAAACAAGGCTAGCAAGTGCAGCGCATTACTTGTCCGTTCGGATAATGACCCCGGTTTTGGGCTTCTTCAAGCTTGGATCGTACTTACGCTTGGTACCCGGCAGCTGCTTTGACAACGAACTCTTCATACAAGCGTCAGATGCAAGAAGGAGAACAGGTACTGAAGGATAGCATTCCGGAAACTTCGCTTTGGTCAAAACCGTTATGATTACGCACCTTTTTAGACGCTTTTGGTTTCAGGAAAAGCCTCTGGGTATGTCGTTAATAAAAGCTGTAATTTTTTATATTCTTTTCTCGTTATTCTTGTGGAAAAAATGTGACCACTTGGACAAAATTTGTATCGTCACCTTGCCTATTAGTTATTGTTGCAAGGGCTGTCTTCTAGAAAGAATAAATCCTCGAACAGGCGTTATTTATTCTTTCTTTCCTTGTATTTTCTTCATTCATGTTTTGTGTACTTATTGGAAATCCTTGACTGTATAATGGCGATTATGGCTTATTGTTCATTTGAAACGTTTTGCACAGATAATTACATTTTTGTGACACTTGAGTTTTTAATGAGATAATGCTCCTAAAGACAGTCATTAAAACGCACGAAACGTGATTAAATTGACATTTACATGCCTTACGGCCTTTATGGAAGAGAAGTTTCATACCCTTTTCCCTGACCGTTTAGTTAAGCATACCAGTCAAGGTCCTAACGGTACTGATCTCCTAACCGATAGCTCTAGGCTAATCATAAAAGGTGCCAAACGCTATTCGTGAGTGACATCGTGCCCTGTATTTCACGCCATTTCAGATTTCGTGACACAAGAACATGGAAAACGAAACCACAATACTTTTTTTAGACAGCAAAATTTGTCTATGAGTAGCATTTAGTACAATATGTTCTAACCCTAATATATTCTTGAGGAAAAAATCGTGAAATCGAACACCCTCAAGGACCCGCCTTTGCATGCCATACTGGAGTTAAAATTGGCACTTTATACTATGCATTTCTTGTTATAGATAATGTAAAATTTATAATGGCGATCGTTATGTCGCATGACGTCTTCGAATGCGTTGGGCTTCAAAACTGACCGAGTCAAGAACCATTGCAGCTTCGTCCGAATCTGTCACTGCGGACAAGAACGGGTCATGGCGCGCCATCCGGTGATGCCACGAGCGCCGCGACGGGCTTGGGTTGGCAGGCTTGCATAGCCATGCATGGAGGAAATGCGAGCACGGATCAGAAGGGAAAACCCACGAACCATGGTTGCTTTTCTCGCTGCGCGTTCGACCTTGCTGCCCTTCGGTCCCAAAGGCTTCTCCAGGTGCTTCTGGAAGAATCGAAACCGAATTCGCATTTGACGCGGAGCTGGCGAGACTTTGGAGGGGAACTTGGGGCTTATCATTCTCATACGAATGAACGTGGAAAGCATGGTACCGAGGATCATTAGCTTCATGTGGATTTGGTGTCGTAGGAGCATTTAGGAATGGTGGTGGCATAAATGCTAGGATGACAGGCGGTGGCGGAGGTGGTAGTATCAAGGGTTGTGGGGTCGAAATGACAGGTGGTGGTATAACGACGCTTGGGTTGGCAATACTAGCCGCCAGAGGACTTAAGGGTGCAATCCGCGCGCCTGGCGTATAGCTTTGGTTAGCTTGTCGACAAAGATGGGCATGGAAAGCGTGAGTGCACGGATCCGCACCGCTCCATGCCTCAGCACTTGTCGATCTTGGGGTGCTTGAAACCGGTGTCCCGATAGCAGGGGCCAAGTTTTGGGTCTGAAGTTCAGAAGCTTCTGGTAATCGTAGCACGATCTCTTGTCTGATAGAAGCAGGCGTAGTTGGAACGGGTTTGCGCAAAGTAGCCGGCGCTGCTATGGTGGTCGCGGGTTGCGATTTGGGCCTGTTGGCGTCGCAAAGCCAGCGATGGAAAGCGTGAGTGCAGGGGTCCATTCCTTTCCAACCACTTACCACTGGTGGTTTCGCTTCGGTTGTTAGCAAAGGTACGCGAATTATGGGTACGATTGTGGCTTGCTCTATGGTAGTAGCAGCAGGATTCTGGATTTCGGGGAGAGGTGGCTGTGGGGTAGTTGTGGGTGCAGCTGGTGGAGAGGGCGTAGCAGTTGTTGTGAACTGGGTGGTCTGAAATTGGGCAACTTTCGGCCGAAGTTTGGTACCCTCGCAAAGCCAACGGTGAAATGCATGAGTACAAGGGTCGACGCCATTCCAAGACGACGAATGCGTATTTGGATTGCGTACCAGGGGTTGGCTGCGGGGACTAGTTGACACATCAAACCGGGGGGTACTGGCTATTTCCTGAGAGAATTTAAGCGGCTCTGATGTGGTCGTCTGGAATATTTCTTGAATTACTGGCACTTCCGTGTTCGTTGGCAACGTGTTCGGCCAACGTATTTGAACGGTTAGTTCTTGCTTGCTCGGTTGATCGGGAAGGAATTCTTTGTCAGGCGGAGTAAAATAGACTGGCGGTACTGGTATTGCAGGAATATGTACTTCTGCTGTTGTCGGAGGGGTGAAGTAAACCAGTGGCGTCGGATGAGGTTTGTTGCCCAAGTCTTGCAAGGATAGAATTTCTTGTGAATTTCGCGATGTTTGATCGACACTATCTGGAACAGGAACTGGGTTTGAGCTGGGGATATTTGAAGCGCTGGCAGCAGGGGGTAAAGGAGGCAGGTATTCTAAGCTTGGTAGTGGCTCGATTCCTTGCAGGTTTCGTGAAATTTGATCGACACTATCTGAAACGGCTACTGGGTTTAGTCTGGTGATAGTTGTATCGCTAGCAGCAGGTGGTAGTGGCGGCAAATAGTCCAAGCTTGGTGGGATTAGGATTTCTTGTGCATTCCGCGAAGTTTGAGCGATACTATCGGGGACGGCTACGGAAGGGACGTTCGAATCGCTGGTGGTAGGAGGTAAAGGAGGCAAGTAGTCTAAGCTTGGTGGCAGGTAGTCCAAAGACGGTGGTAGGTAGTCGAGCGTAGGTTGTGACAGTGGTGGAGGCGAATATTCAAGGAAAAACGGTAACTCCGAATCAGACTGACTTTTGGTTCCTTGATTCGTAGATGTCTCAGAATGTGCAAAATCAAATTGGCTGTCGTGGCTAGTAGGTGGCTCTACCTTGGATGGGAGAGCAAGCAGATTAGCTGAGTGGATCGGCAACTCTTTGTCGAAGTCAAAGATTTGGCGGTTAGACCGACTTCCTGCTGAAGAAAAGGAAAAGCGCTCGTTGTCGGTTTCTTCAGGTAAATGTGACCAAGTTTGGACCCCCGATGACTTCCGTTGGACCATAGCTGGGACTAAAATACCTTGCGCGCATGTCCATGTCATAAACAGCCAATATCCCCATTTGATCCAGGAACAGAGATGTCCCTACATGGAAAGGAAGATGAAAAATAAATAACAATGAGCTAAAGTCTAACTGCTCCCAGGCCAGCTTACATAAACAGGCTTCAATTATTCTTCCGTTTAGAAATCAACAAAATAAATTAAACAATTTTTAAAGGAAATTTTCAGAGTTTATCATATCATTTTAAACACGTAGGTAATTTCTTGCCAGTGTAGTATCAGTACGCACAAATACTACACTTAATTTCACTTGATTTATTTAAAATTTTAAGTTAAAAGTTATTTTAAGTTACAGAATGACCAGGCCCAAAATATTTGTCTATTTTTAACGGTGACGTATTTAGCATAATAATGACCTGCTAAAGACACGAGGAAGATAATCTTTTGAATATTGTAACTCAATTGTTTTCACTAGGAGAAACACGGTCTGTTTTCTTGGATACATTGGAGCAAATGAAAACTAACTAAGCGTCGTAAATACTTAGGGTTTCTTGAAGCATAAGCGCCAACACCATGTTCAGGCTTATGGTTGGTGTAAGAGACGACCGAATTTGCATTTGCGATGTAATGTCGTCTTCGGCTGTTTTAGGATGTGTTCAGGTTTATTAGGTAAAAGAAAACAGACGCAACGACTCAGAAAATTAAAAACTGAAAAGTGTCCCTTAAGCATTAGCATATAAATTCACTCACGCATAGGTTTCTTCCTCTTAGCAAGGCAAATGTCTCACAAGTTTATTACCTGTTCTCGTCTTTCTTCGGTGGTTAATAAATCGTTACAATCACAATTGCAATAAAACAAATCTAGTGTTTCGACCTTTTATACTTAAGTCACACATGACTCAGAAGTTGAATGGTACAGTATTCTTTTAACAATTTGTGAACATTGGAATGGATCTTTTCCTTTTAATTCGCCACGTTAATTTTATTTTTATAGTCGGTTTTAGCCAAGTAAACTCTAGCTATTTCTACAGTTATTATGCATTCTTGACTGTCAATGTAAGAACAACGCATGGCATAGCCTAAATAGGTTAGCTTGCAGGGTGGGTTCATTTATACTTGTGAATATTCTCGTAAAGCTTCCTCCCATAATTCTATTGTATACTTCACAGAAGTCTGACGGACAAAGAATGTTAAGGTGTGCGGTTCGCCTAATGAAACACTGAGAAAAAAATTCTTGGGTGGCACAATAGAAGGAAAAACGAAAGCCAGACAGTCGCTAACCCATGAAGACGATTATGAGGGTGTATTGGGTACAATACATCAGAAAGGCAGCGTGCGTCGCGCTGTATGGGTTTGGAAGTCCTCTGATGTTACCTTCTCATACCACTCCTGGAGAAAGTGGCCTGGGTCAGGAAGCAGTTAACGCGGAGGGGATCTACACTATGGGTAAGGGTCACCAAGGGTCGATGCAATGTTAGTTGGCGTTGGACAACGTTAGTATGCCATAAAATCCAAGCTGGAAACGTGGGAGAAAGTGACGGAATGGGTGCCAGATAACGGCTTTGTTGAGGGGAGGGAGAAAAAAAAAAAGCTGTTGTGTTTGGTGATTATGCAGGCTCTTTTTTATCCCCAGCGAAAAATAGTATCTGTTGCCAGGAAATTCTCGTGTCTTGCATAGGAAAGTCGTAGATAAATTGACTAATGAAACTTGGGTGAGTGATATACACCCGGACTTGTAACTTTTAACTTTCTCCAACTCGGAGCTAAAAAATTTTTCGTGTAGCAGTAGTAGAGGAGCCGACGGTTTGGGACACTACAGCAGGATGTCCTCAACTGGGTACGTAGCTGAAGTCTGTTATCAGTGGTAGCTAGACATTAGGTAACAAAGCGTCATTGACAGGATCGTTCTTGTTGGCGGATTGTATTACACGAATGGTCGTAGTGGTGCTCATATAGACTGATAGGCTTCTAGTCTATAGTTAACCGGTTGTAACACATTTTTTAATTATAAGACGTTGCCATGTTGCCACTCTTCTTACGCTTTCTCTAGATTTTTAAGCTTTTTCTCATTGTTAGCCCCCTACCCCTACCCCCCATAAAAAATGGCGAAAAGTATTACGCTCAGTATGCAAAAACGGAGAAAAGTGGGCCATCGGCCGATCTGGGCGAACAGGATTAGCAAAGCTATAAATAAAAGCTATTTGATCACTATTGCAAAGATTTTTTGAGGATCAATAAAATCCTTCTTTGAAAGCAGATGTAGGCTCTCGCCTATGGCCATAGCTATATTATTACCTCCGAAAAATAAAGTCTTTTTTGAATAACCATGGTACATATAATTTATTAGAACTAAGAACTTCTTAACATATAGATCCACCGACATCTCAACAAATGTTGGGTTTAAGTATCAATACATAACAACGAACATTTGTGGTTGAACTGGAAAGTAGTCCTCAAGATTTTAGTTGACCTTTTGACTTCTCTTTCAATAGTTTTTGTACTACTAAAGAAGTAAGCTGTAATGAAAGTCTTTCAGAGTTTTTACAGAGATTTCAAATACATTTGAATTTTCCTTGCGATTTTGTTTCTCCGTGGTTTAAAGCAACGAAGCTTGCTGTTTTGTTTCAAAATCCTTACATTTTTATAGGAAACAGGTATACGATATGTAACAAAGCAAAGACGTGGGAAGCATGACCAGATTACTGGTATATTGTGATGACGTGAAAGTTGCTCAAGTGGATTTCTTATGGCAAAGATCCTTATGATTATTGTTTGGTACGGTGCGCTGAAGTGCTCCACTTTTGCAGATGCACACTGTGCTAAAAGGGAAAGGGTTGTTACATAAAAGTACGAGCGTGACGAAGACCTTAGTTCGTTTCTTGAAAAAAGGAAATACTGCAATGGGGTTTAACTTTTACTAGAGCTTGGTGGAAACCACTAACGAAGATAATTAGTCTTTGTTGCCCACATATTCTTTAAAGAAAGGACAAGCTTTCATTTTACGTCTGTTGCACGATGCTTCAGTGTGTCACAACAATGGAAAACGGCGATATGTGCATGGTATATACGGCGAATGAAAATTCAGACCTTCTTGTGGCTTTAAGAAACTTTGTGCAATCAAAAGTAACAACTTTGGCCTATTAAGAATTCATAAACTTTAGTATTGTTACTGAATAACAAACTGAGTCCTTTTACCTTTTTCCACTTCATTTTAAGAAAGATATTGCCATTCCCCACGTTAGAGCGAGGGCAAACAACAACAAAAGACTAATATAATAAATTACTTGGAACCTGACCAATAGAAGTTAAAAAGGGAGCAGTGAGAAATCTTGTACTTGTTTTGCCCTAATTTTAATTTTGTCTTTTATCCAGAAGCACTTTTTATCTTTAAGCGTGTTATAAGCCAACTACCGGCCAAGCTTGTGGTGTGCGGACCTGAAGGACGTTAAGCAACTTGAACGGTACACTAGCTTACCATGGTAGCCCGCAAAAAATAGTGATTTTGTGGTCAATCTTCTTCTGCTCTGTGGGTCCTGAATTGATTGTTGCACTTTTTAGCGTCTCTTTAAGGAGTAGGGAATTGCACTGAGAAAAGGAGCACTTAGTTATATGCTTCTCAATTAGGACTCAACACAAAATAATTGTTACACACAGAAATAAAAAGTACGAATAAGTTTCTGTGGTTTCGTTGGAAGGAGATGCTACACGCACGCAGTTGTGAGATAATCTTCCCAGGTCTCAGGGATCAAGACCTCCTTTTATAAGATTTTCCCTTCTTGTCTTGAGCTGAGCGTCTTTAAAGGGCATAGTTTTCTCCTGGATGGTACTGTGCGGATTTTCTATTGGGTGTTAGGTTGCCTGGCTACTTTTCTCCGTAACAGTCATGCCGTCGATTCGGGGTTGGTTGGCAGACGCGTCGCATTCTTGCATGGATGGCATCCATCGATATCATGTGCTTGATTTCCTAAATGGTACCGGACAATGTTGTCGCTTGTCCTGATCTTTAGTGCCGCGAATATGGTTGGAGAAATGTGCTAGTCAGGAAACTTTGTAACAGAGTGTGAGAGAGGATTGTCACGGTGCGTTAGACCGTGAAAGATTAGATGATTCTTACCTGTAATTGGAATGTCCTGCTGTTGACGATAGAATCGAATAGAGAGAAAAGTAATGGCACTCGAAACCTGCGTGAAGGTTGTGGTGGTTTATGGAAAGGTTGTAATTATCGTTTTAAAAGAAGTGTACGCTCATGTCACAAGATGATGAGCGTTGCATGCTATGGAGAGTCATACAGTGCTAGAAGTGCACACACACACAAAAAAAGCCATTCCGAGTGGAATAAGCTATTTGGCGCCAATCAGACCTGCCTTACGACGAAGTAGGATCTTGGCTGAGGATCTGAGATGTCTCTTCGGTGCAGAAGCAGGTCATAGAAAGCAAAAGTTGTATGGTTTTGGAAATTACTGTTGGCTATAGGGACAAAAAGTACAACTTCACTCACCTCGAGAATATTCGTTGTTCATGTTTAGTGAATGTTATGGCACAAAAGTCATAATTACCGAGCAATCAGGGCCAAATTGTAGGCCGAGCTCTTGCCATGAGCAAGGACGTTTCAGCCAAGGGTGCACCGAATTTGGAATAAATGTCTTTGTTAAGCGTACACGGACTGAGTAAAAATTTAAAACAAGTTAAACTTTATAAAACGAATTAAAGGAAATAAGGATTGGCTCAATTATTTTCATATTGTATGGAGTGAATTGGCCTAGATGCAGACGAATATCAAGCGATCTTTATTACAGTCCGATATATCCTGCAACACGTTAGATTTGAGTGATTACTGATTTCTAGAAAACATACTCAGCTCGGCAGAACCTAGATGGTAAGAAGGATGCATGAGTATAGCTACGAGATTAGCTTGTCCCTTTCTAAAAATGAATAATGCCCTTTTTTGCAAAGCTAAAGGAACCAATGCAGTTTTTAGCGATTACTACTTTCCAGTAATTACTATCGTGTTTTCTTACAATTAGATGCTTAAAAGCTTAAAAAAAGTGATGAATAGTTGATGGAAATAAATTTTAATAGAAAAAATAGATCTTCATAGAAAGATAAAACGTACACAATTTTTAGCCGCTAACTACATTCTACGACTCTATAGTAATAAGGGAGAAGTTAAACAAACCAGGAAACATTGTTAAAGAAATTAAATTCAATGCTCAAGTAATTAAGCAATCAAGCAGACATTAATTTATTCCATTATTGCGCGCATATTTCAACGAATAGAAGGAGCAAAATACCGCACTCTTCGCTATAGAAACTAATCTTTACCCCTAATGTATTAAAAATTAATAAGGTTTCAATTATGCTTACAGTAGAGCCCCTCAGATCCCACAAAAGCCATGGGAAGCCCCCCTGTTTATGGAAATGGATTTTTAGTTTCTTTTCAAGCTATAAGCTCAAAATCTATGTAGAAGAGTACTCACAAATCTAAAGACTGTAAACGGGATAGTTTTTGAGACTTTGATAGTCACTACGCACATTAGTTTTACTTTTTATTATATGCACAAAATTCAGGTAGTCTATTTCTTTAAAGTATATTGTTGCAGTGTTCTATTCAATATCTCATAGGATTTAGTACATTTTAAGTGCCGAAAACTATACATGTCAAATATTCGATTCTTAAGCTGTGTCGTTCTAAATTGCACGCGTCTGTGCGAAATTCTGGAGTTGAAGATTTCATGTTTCCCATATTCCGATTTGGTTTGAATCAAAACTGGGTGTCATGTAAGTAAACCACAAGGATGTCTTGTTTGAATGTAAATATTACATCCAAGAGACTAAACACATTAAAATTAAAGGTAACTAAGTTACAGTGATTAAAATGTATATTAAGTTAAAGAGATATGAGTCGATTTCTTTCGATTTCGACTTCATTTCAATTTCGATTTCGACAGTCATGTTTTCTGTATTTAGTGAATCATAAACAAATAGGGCAAAGTAACAAAAAAATTATTTACTTAGAAAAACAGAAACTAAACTAATGAAGAGGATTAACTTTCAGAGCTCAACAAGCTTGTTTCTTCATCTATTCTGTTAACTCAAAACTTTACTTAATTCTATTCTATTTATAAGAAATGCACTCGTGAGTGTTCATGCCTGTAAGCCTATTTACTTTTTACGACTTATTTTTCTCGAAATGAGCTAAGCGCATGAGTGCACTATCAGTGAAGATTATGGAACATACTTTGTAGAAGACTCAATGAAAAGTTTATTTCAAGGTAGACCTCTTGCAACGGCTTGTTAGTGAAGCAACTTTACGGCAGAGGCGTATTGTTTTCGCTTCATTTCAGTGAACATTATGATGTTCGGACGACGATATAGAAAATACCTAAGTGGAAACGCTGCAATGAAAGCCGTTGTGAATATTTCACTGATTTCAGTTTGTTTACTGCAAAGGGTTCGTTCGGTAAGCATTTCTAATCACCGTTGCATTTTTCGACAGTTACATATGAAAATGGCAGTATTAAGATCTGCGTTGACTAAAATCATAATTTTCACAAGTAACTTGTTTTAAAAGACTTGCAATACATATTTGTGTTAAATTCCGCTTGGGTTTTCGTTCCTGGAGGTTTTACTGCAAACAGGTTAATTTCTGAAATATAAGCGTATGTCGAGTTTTTTTTTCAGTTTTTTTTTAGTTAGTTTCCTCTCTTACATGTTTAAGATAAAAAGGAGGATTTTTGTTACTCTTATCAGCAAATTGCTGTAGCTTTAGCAGAAAACAAGTTTCACGCTGTGGGGTACAAGAGGCAAGCCATACCATACTTTCTACGTTCGGTACGGAACACGTTTCTTTAAGCGAATCGACCAATGCTTGAAAAAGTGAGCGTTGAGACTACAAGTAAAGAAAATGTTCAAACGACATTTTTTATGATCGAGCACCGGAGAATCTACATGGAAATGGTAGGATTTCTCGGGTCGCAGACAAAGGAAAAACGAGATTGGCATTGCACGAACTCTTAACCTCTGAACAGAAAAGCTTCGATATTATTTATCAGAGAATATGATTTATCAGAGAACTTTTCCTTTGCACGACCAAGGTTACTCTATCATATGGGACTATTCTTGATAAGTCAGGAGGTCATGTAGGTCATGAAGGTGACGACCCATGGGCCCTCCCTTTTTTACGCTCGTTTAAACAGTTTAGTAAGGTAAATTTCACCGTGGCGGTTAAGTTTCGAGACAGTGGGAAAGGTACTGCGTACTGACCTGTTTGACCCACGAAGTTCCACCCTTTGAAGAGCTCTCAGAGAATACTTGGTGGTCGAAGCTCCGATATAGCTAAACCTTGGTGCACACTACACAAAGAAACCACAAAGCACGAGTCCAAATCAAGAAAACAAATCCCTGGGCTTGAACTGGAGCGTGGTTTGGGCTGATTCGCACAATTCAAGTAGGATTGAATTGGGGGCCTGTGATTGGTGTACTATCTGTGACTGGCTGCATTGCCAATAAAATTTATAGTGAAAAAAAACTTGCAAAAAAAATTATTTGAGAGTTGATTTAGTAAAAATTACTGTAAAAAGCCACCCGAATTAACAAAATGTGTAATAAAAAATCATTTTATTACAAAGAAGCAACATGCGCTTAACGGCAATGCCATGTTTTCGTTTGTGTTGGTTGTCGGGAAAACGTGGCGTTGCGGTTCGGTGCAAATTACGTTGCCGCGATAAAAAGAAGTTTTTATTACACGTTTACTTTATCAGGATTGCTTTTTAAAGTATATAATATTACATAAGCTCTCCAAATAGCATCATTTCTTGCCTGTTTTTCAATACAGATTTCTTGGCAATGTAGCCATTACCCAAAATTTGTCTTTCTTTGTCTTATGTACATTTATTTCGTGTCTGATTCGCCTTACTTTTATCTTGTCTTGTGTTTCTCGCAGTAATATTTCTCTTGTTACACTTGGGATGGCGTCTTCTCCCACGTTTTGCTGTTGCACAGATTACTAAATCCCTTAAATTAATATGTTTAAATTTATTTATTATTATAATTTTCTTCTAGTTTTTTTTTCTGCACCTTTTGAATTGTCTTGCAGTGGAGAACTTTGTTAAACTCTCGTCCTTGTTGAGCCCAGTGCGCACGTCAATGAGAATGATGTCATTCTGTGAGAAAGCTGAGCTTCGTACTCATGGCAGAGGCTATGTATGTAGCAGGGGCACTTAGCCTGCATTTACAAAATGAACATTAACTTAGTAAATATTGCACTTTTCGGCAAAAAGTAGGTCACGAAAAGAGAAATTACCTTTTTTAGCAGTCCAGCGTTCCAGTAGAACAAGCACTTTGATAATAATCGTGTGAACCAATGTGTGGGCTAATAGTTTTGGTTTGATAAACTTTAATTCTGATAAAATTTGGAAGACTAAATTTTGTTGTAAACGTAGAGTTCGTAATGGCACGAGAAAATCCCTATCCTACCAGCTTAAGTAAGAGCCAGCTAATATAAAATTGAGTACCTTCATAATAACGGTACTTGGTTAATTGGACACTGTTCTGAATAATAGATATGATAAAAACAGGACTATTTCTACTTCTAACTAGGTGACTCTGGAAATTCCCTTGCGCCCGATCAACAGATTGCGGAATACGCAAGTACTCATTAGAAAGTGAAAGTGGCCACGCTTAGGTATGACCCTTTGATATGGCACCCTTGCTATGTGCTCAAAAACCCTTACCGCTATTTTTGAATGAGATAAATGAAAGCCTTTAGTAAGAGTGAATGTTATGCTTACAAAAGATAACATGGAAAGTTCGTGAGTTGCCGTAAAACCGCTTTAGTTTTCGAACTTCTCCCACTCTAAGCCGACATCTTTATGAACGTTAACGTCGTTACCGTTAGCTCAAGCGTGAAACCAAAGCCCTCGTGTTTCTGTGACGGGCTTACCGTACTACCATGTTTATAAATAGAAAAAACGGTACCGTAGGCGAAGTACGGAATTGACGCCAAACAAAGCAGAGCGCACTCTTGTTTTATCAACTCTTTTTGCTTGTATTCAGAAATTACAAATGCAATTGCGTTTACGTTTGCCTTATTCTTGTTTATAAGTAACGAAGTAAATGTAATTTACGAAGGGATGTAATATAAGCTTTTCATATTTGCACACAATGTACAAAATATTTTCTTATAGTTTTAATATTAGTTAGATAACAACTCATTCCAGTTTATGCTGGTATAGACTAGAAGTACAGGTTTTGGGTTGGACTGCCTGTCTTTTAAGTGCCGTTTAAAGTAATCGGATCTCTCGATAAAAACTGCAGAACTTGTTTTCTGAACTACTCATTCGGGGATAAATTTATCCAGATTAATACACTGAAGCACAATCGGAGAACATGTGATGAAAAATTAGGAGGCGAAAGTTGTCAAGGTGTCGACATAGTTTCTTTGGTGCCCAAACAACAAAGAAAGAAGTATGCACGGAAAATATCCGTTGCGACTAGATACAATATTGGTTAGTGAAACTTCTGGAAAGATATACACACGACATGGGAATTCCATCTATATTCTTGACAAACCTGATTTCCTATAACTAATGAATATTTTGCTGTCAGAATAACGAATTGTATGTTTTGGACAACTTCAGGTATAAAAGAGATGTTCGGAAACCACGTGAGTGGGACAAAAACTACAACTTGTACCCATTCTCCAGGAAAATATTACCCAAAGGAAAGTGTTGCAATTTACTAAAAAGGGGCCGGGCGACACTTGCTTTCTGGAGTATAAATTCAGAGATCAAGCCCCAATATTGGCGTGTTTCTTTAGAACAATCTGTAGTAGCTTACACCTGCTCAGAATCTATTTCTTCTGGTTCCCAAACCAGTATAAGCTTAAATATGTCATTCATTAAGGTAAGCTTAACTTGTATTTAATTACTCAACAAAGTAAATCGCGTGTTTGTCTCATAACTATAGCTAGTTGCAGTATTTCTGTGCATTACTGCAATTCTGGCTAAGGAAGAAGATAAAAAAGCTACTGCAGATGCCAAGAAAGATGATCTTAAACTTGAAGCTTCCAACTATTACGGCGGGTTAGGTGGACACAATATTGGACTAGTTGGACAATATGGCGGATTAAGTGGACATCATGGCGGACTGAAAGGACATCATGGAGGAGTAGGTGGCCAATATGACGGATACGCGGTCGGTGAAGTATTGGGATCTCATGGATTCGGAGGGCTTGGTGGTCATCGTGGCGGAGTGGCGGTGCACAATACCAACAGCTACGGTGGTAGCCATCATGGCTACCCTGTTGCTACGTCGTACACTTTCCAAACATTTCCAGCGCCCTCTTACGCCCATCAATCCTACGGTCATGCCAGCCACGGAGCAGGAGGTTACGGTTATACTCCAGCTTATTCATCCCATAGTCATAGTGGAGCTGCTGTCCACCATGGTGCAGGTAATGCTCATTACAGCTCCCACGTGCCTGTCCATAGCTCGTACGCATCCTCCTACTACCCCAACAAGGGATATGGTGAATCGTATTCGAGCCATGTTCGTCCAGTTTATCCCAGTTACGAAACTGGATACAAAGGTGTTGGTGGACATTTTGGGCACGCCAGTGGTTTGACGAGCCTCGCTCACGGCGGAGCTTCCTACGCGTCGGTTCATGCCTCTCCCCTTGTGGCACCCTACGGCGGTCTCCGTGGCACCCACTATGGCTCTTATGATGACAAATACTAAGATTCTCGGAAAAGAACGGCTGGATCTGGAACGCTTAGACTCTTTGTTCACATTAAATCAGTTTCCGTAGTATTAAGGGGTTTATCATTTCTACCTGTAATTTATTCATGTGTAAAATAAACGAAATATAAATACGAAAGAGTATGACAGACCGGGGTCTTTTGTCAGCAAAATTTATATCTGCTCATGAATCTCGATCATGAGCAAATATAAATATATTGCGTTCATCTATTGTGATAAATAGTCTCTTTCCATTACATCGCTATATTTCTTATAATTAAAAGGAGGCAAAACTGTTAGAATCAGCGTCGTAACCAGAATTTTGATTCTGGGGATAGACATCATGGATAGATATACGCCGATAATCCTAGTTTTCTTAATTTAACTTAGCTGCCTACCAGACTATGTACAATTTTTCAATGAAAACTGTAAGATTTGTGTAAAAGCACAAGCAGTCCAGCTAAACGAAGTAGTCGAATACATGCACAAAAATCTGTTTGTTACCTGCTCGCTTCTACTTCATGGCTTTTTGTGTTTTTGCACGCTGCGCTCAACCGTGCGTTTTGCTGGCGTATTTGGTAGTGTTTTAGTTTTTAATATCCTACGCGCTTGGCTAATTTGGTGGGTAAGAATGCCAACGTGACTTCAGTCACATTAGCCTGTATCTAATGTATATTACACTGTTTCGATTAATTATTACATTCATATACTAAAAGCTTTTTTTGAAAAAAAAAATCAGACAAGAAAAAAGCCCGAAAGCTCTATACTAAGCGCGGTTCAGCTAGACCTGAATGAAGATTAGGATATTGCACTACGGACGGTGCAATGAGCGTTTTTCCGTTCAGCGTACGTCATGTTGACGCAGGAAGCAACACCCTCCGTGCCAACTCAGATTCCCAGTTGCACTTAGTCGCTCGGAAATTCTTTCTGGGAGCAGTACGGAACACTTCTACTGCTCGATTTTTGCGAAATTATGTGTGAAGAAGTTTACGTGTAATCTTTTTGCATACATTTGTTCGACATAATAAAATACTGTTAAATCATGGGGTGCACTCACAGTAATTCGGCCAAAGCTGTCCATGGACGCGTACATCAATATCAATTAGGTAAAAAGATGACCCCAAAATTAAATGGGTCTGCGAAATCATTCTCAGTATAGTTATACTGTTTACTGAAGCCCTACGCTTAAACGATAAGAAATTCTTTGGAGAAGAAAATTGTGAATGGCTTGCATTATTTGTTAAACAGGCGCCACCCAAGATTTTATGAGACGTTCAAAGCCTTGGTACCTTCATTTTAGTGGGAAGAGAGAGGGTTGCGCTGGGGAATCGAGAAAGAGCTATTTCTAACACCACGAACACTCTCCTATGTTTTTCTGTTTACTTCCTTAGAAAATCGCACGAAAAGGTGGCTTTTTAACGCCCACAAAAAAAAAAAAGTTTGCCAAGAAAGCATGCTAAGGGTCTGCTATCATCAAACGCCTTTTCTATCGTCTTCCTCGGGGATCCATATTGGACTAATATTTAGACATCAGAAGCTCGTCCACGCAGGGATCACGCAGCTGGCCTTTCTGTCATATTAGTTCCTGGGCGTAATAAATCAGGAAGGATTAACAGGGACCACTTGGCTTTATTCCCTAAGCTAATTTAAGACACTTCCTCGAAGATAATAAGGAACAACAATTTTTTTTGGCAAGAATAGATGTTTCGGAAAAAAAACTAGTGCATGTTGCGTGATGTATTGTAGTGAACAATAGTGTGACCCAATTCCGGGGTGTTTTCTGTTTCCTTCCCTTCTTGTCACGAAGTTTACGGGGGAAGACGAGAGGATGTTTAAGAACTGTTGAGGAATAATTAAGAGTTCGTCTTGGTCTTTCCGCGAGTCATTTAACCGAGCGACATTTGTTTTCATTGGACCCCCTAGATTCGTCGCTGGAAGAATCCAAAGGCCTTAAGTTGGCTCCCCGCCCACTGGAACCTGAAGAGGATTTAACTTTGTCGGAGAACGCTCGTCAATTGTTTGGAGATGCTCAGAGTTTGTTGTCCCTGCGTCAATTCCATAACTTGTTCTTCGACGGGTTTTATGCGCCGTATGTGTCCAACCCGAACTACATGCTTCTGTTAGATACCCGCGATGAAAACGCCTTTTTGGAAAAGCATGTGCTGGCAGCACGTTGGTACGGCACTTTGCCGGGTGCTACGTATCTCATCGGTAACGCGGCTCTGCCTGATGCAGCCGGCGATCTTAATTTAGAAGACTTGGAAAAACTTGAGCAAGAGCTAAGAAAATACACCCTCGTCATTCTCTATGACCAAGAAGGCTGTAAAGCGTGTACGCGCAGTAAAGCAATTCACACACCGGAGGTTTCACCCCTGATACAGCTTCACCGCAGAATGCAGCAACTCGTCAAGGTGTCAGCGCTGTGTTTAGCGGACGGCTTGGAAGGCGTGGAACAGTACCTTCCTTATATGATTTCCACGTCGTGCTCGGACGTTCGAGTGGGCACGGATATCGCTTTGATAGGCAGCCAGCCCGAAAAGTTGTGGGCCATGTGTTGGTACCCATCCATCATACTGGAGGGCACGTTATGGCTAGGAAGAGCCGAGCAAGGCGCCAATACTTTGGTACTGTCCAGTCTAAAATTAACGCATTTAATTGTAGTGGGCCAAACACGGCCCGCTTTAGCGTTTCCTGGTATGACGTGTTTGACCATTCCTTGGACCGACTCGCTCAAAAACGCCGAGTTAAACAAAGCCGTGCAAGGAGCCGTAGCGTTGGTGCAAAAGGCGGTCAACGAAAAGGGACGCATTTTGGTCCTTGGGGACCAAGGAGTTAATAGAAGTGCCACTCTGGTGATGGCGTCACTGATGCATTTGAAGCATTGCACCTTGGAAGATGCGTTTTATTATGTGAAAAGCTTGCGATCAGCTGTTCAACCTAGCAACCCGCATCTGGAATTGTTAAGCCAGCTGGAAGCAGAATTATTTGGCAGAAAAGTTACCAGTGTGGAGGATCTGTGGTAGATACAGTGATTTGGTCCGTTCTGGGCGACTTGACGCCATGCATAGCGAAACATTTTTATCGAAAAATTCTTCATGTCAGTTTTTGACACTTTTGCTTGGGCTGTTCCGCTGTGGTTCGAAGGGGAAGTGTTTATTTGCCAAAATTATTATGCGTGTCCTACGCTTAAGAAAGGTTTCTATTGTGTCTCTTCTTAACGAGGGGACTTTACCCCTTTCTTTTGTATCCGAGAAACGCCTTAAAATACAGAAATACTTAAACGAAATGACATCACGCACTGGAAGGAAACATTAAAACAAGTTCCCCTTACTGTATGCTTTGGAATATAAAATCACGTTTAGGACGAGAATGAGGTGGAAAATTTTATCCTTTCCGTTACATCCTGGAGGGCAATAACAATGTGTACACCTTGAAAAGACCAGTTGTGAGTCTGTAGGTGCTTTGACTCTTCCCAAGACGAGCGAAGTGAAGGAAGAGCAAAACCTTCGATTTTAAGTTCTGTGTTTGGTAAAACTCAACACAACGTAAACTAGGATACTTCAGTTTGCAGTGTTAAGCAATCAGTTATGGCGATCAACATTTCTGGCGTCGTTTCGGTGATCGTGTTCTATCTGGTCATCCTGGGAGTGGGAGTTTGGGCTGCGTGGAAACAGCGAAAAAAGGGCAATGACATCACTACTGTCATGTTGGCTGACAGAAACATTGGGGTATACGTGGGTTTCTTGACCATGACAGGTTTGGGAGAATTAATCTCACGTGTTCGATGTAATGTTTATGTGTTCCTTTTAGCAACGTGGGTAGGAGGCGGTTTCATTAACGGATCGGCGGAAGTTACTTTTACAACAGGACTCGTGTGGTGTCAACCACCAATCGGGTATTCCATAAGCTTGCTTTTAGGTACGTTTTAATACTAAGCTTAGGGTTTGATACTATTGAGACACTTTTTGATTAGGAGGGCTCCTTTTCGCCAAACCTATGCGGGAGAAGGGCTACGTTACAATGATTGACCCATTCCAAGAAAAATACGGAACACGCGTTGGAGGCTTACTATTTCTACCGGCCTTGTGTGGAGAAGTGTTTTGGTGCGGAGCAATTCTCTCTGCTTTAGGTAAAATAACCATGGAAAGCATCGTTGACGGATGTTTTAAACATATGATTTTATTTGACATATTTATTAGTTTTTATTATCTGTATTTTGTGTGCGTTTTTCCTTCAACCTTAGGGTCCACATTAGCCGTTATTCTCGATTTACAACACACAACCGCTATTCTTGTCAGTGCAGCAGTGGCGGTTGGATACACTTTATGTGGAGGATTATACAGCGTCGCGTATACTGACGTTGTGCAGTTATTTTGTATATTCTTTGGACTTGTGAGTAGAGTTACTTAAATATCTTACTGACAAAAGGGACGAGAATGATACACATTACCTTCAAGATTATTTGCATTCCTTTTGCGTGGACTCACGCAGCAGTTGACATGAACTTGGCGGCTCACGATTGGGTAGGCAAAGTTGACGGGAAAAGTTTGGGAAATTATCTTGACCTGTTCATGCTACTAATATTTGGCGGAATTCCATGGCAAGTAAGATTGCTTTTACATGTGATATATGTCACAAATTTTTACGTTTTTGGCATCACTAGGCTTACTTTCAACGAGTTTTGTCAGCGAAAACAGCCCAACAAGCTCAACTTCTTTCTTATGCCGCAGCTGTAGGTTGTCTTGTAATGGCTGTTCCACCAATTGCTTTAGGAGTCATAGCCAAATCAACAGGTTTTTTGCCGTAATTCATAATCATACCTATTCAAGTACGATTGATATTAGATTGGGAAAACGGCACGGATTACGGCCAAGCTTTGGTTACAAGAGAGCAAACAACTTTAGTCTTGCCCCTCGTCCTTCAATATTTAACTCCAACTGTAAGAAACTGCCATTATTATTGTAGATACCAGTATAAATAAAATGTATTATACCTGTGTTACAGTGGGTATCATTCTTTGGTTTGGGTGCAGTAAGTGCAGCAGTCATGTCGTCTGCCGATTCTTCCATTCTGTCCTCGAGTTCCATGTTCGCCCACAATATTTACAAGGGCGTTTTGATGCCGAAAGTAAGTTACAATAGGTTCGACGTTAAACGATACTAACAACAAATTTAGGCATCGGAAAAACATATCATCCGCGTGTTTTGGCTGTCAATTTTACTAGTCGCTGGTTTAGCTACAGTTATGGCTTTATCCGTTACGAGCATCTATGCATTAAGGTAACCCTTTTCGAAAAGTTGGAAAGCATTAACTGGAAATCTGTATTTTTGCAGTTACCTTTGCTCGGATCTTGTGTACGTTATTCTGTTTCCACAATTGCTACTGATAATTTACTGGAACAAGCATTGTAATACTTATGGTTGCTTGGCGGGGTACTTCAGTGGCCTACTATTACGTATCTTAAGTATGACTGCATTTAGTTCTAAATGCCCAAATTATTGTGGTATGTTTAGGTGGGGAAGCCCTTCTGAACTTACGTCCTGCGATTCATTATCCTAGTTACGAATACCAAAGCCGGGAGCAGTTGTTTCCTTTCAGAACCTTCGCAATGCTGGTTTCCCTGTTGACGCATACGAGTGTCTCTTGGTTTACTGCCTATTTATTCCGGAACTATAATGTTCCTAAGCATTTCGATGTCTTTAGCTGTTTTCCGGACCCTGTAGAAAAAATAGAAAAGCCATTTGCGACAAAAATGGACGAAACAGTTACGACAAAGGACAAACACGCAGTTTCTGACATAGAATTACAGATTAAGAAGTATAGCTGCTCCCCAAAATCGCACGTTCCGTTCCGCTTGAGACGTTTTGGTGAAAGAACGGAAAACCAAAAGTTGGCAAAGACAAACTCGCAGGAAAGTATTGAAAGAGGGAATGTGAATCTTGGATTTCAAGGCTCCTTAGATGAAGAAATGTTCCGGAATCTGGCGACTAAATGTCCTGCGTTGGATTAAGTGAATAATTTCAGAATGACTTGCGAGGCTACAATATGTAAAGAAGGTTCGCTGTGTAGAAGCAAATGTGAGAGCAAAAACTTGCAACTTTAGTGAGCCCAGCTGGACGGGGCGCAGTCTTCCGTAACATTTGTATTGGTGCAAAAATTTGCTTTCTGGATTCGCCAAATGTGAAGCAGATGTTCATTTCCTTCTTTGCAGGGTTCTCTTACTGAATACGTGTAATTGTTCGTTTGCCATGTACGATTTCTCTTCACGTCACACGTAGATTTTCCCGCTGAATGTACAGTATATCAAAAGTGTTAGATCTCTTGTAAAATATGCGATGTAACATATGTACTTAAATTAGTCTTCCTCCTCACTTAAAAGACGTATGCCATACTCTTTCCTTTGCATATCCGCTGTAGGTTACCTGTCTTTGTGTTATATATGCACACCAGATATTGGCTTCCTATTTTGCACTCATCTATGAATGCTAACACGTCTCTAAAAACGAATTTAAATGGAAAAGAAAATTGATAAAGCAACTATATTTATAGGTTTGCCCATGTCGCTTACAATGTATGGCGATCAACAAATAAATGTTTAGTTGATGTGGCATTAACCTTTACCATTTGCCTTGTTCTTCCTTAGTTCAGTTCCGTTCCTTACCATACACTCGCACTTGTTCAGCGTGCAGTTCAAGGTGATAGAGAACCGAGCTGATTGGCGCCGGTAGAGGGAAGGTGAGGTCAATGAAAGAGGGTGGGAAGTTGGCAGTTTTCTCAAGTCCGAAATTTCACCTTTTATGACTTTATATCAAACGTAACGTAGTCTAACCCACGAAGGTCTTCTCGTCACGGAAAAGTTGGTACGCCGTGTTTCAATGCATTCTGGCAATGGCAAGTCGTAGGATTAGTAGAAAACCTGAATTTCCAGCTCGATTTTAATGTGTAATTTGCAAAAAGATAATACCTCCCGAAATGATTGAAGTTAAGCGCAAACGTAGCATTCAGCTCCAAACACCATTTTAAAGCTGTTACAAATTATGCACTGATGATCGCGTGAGGACGCTGGTTACGTTAGTGCCATGTTTAAAACACAACTACTATGCTAATTTGATTTTAGATTGGGCAGTTGGTTGTATTTGCCAATGACAGCTGATATTACATGTCAAAATAAGCTGTGCATAAACTTAATTCATGTTACATTATATAGTTATAAATTCATATGGCCCGTCCTATACACCTCTTTTATCGCAAGAGTATCCGCAAATATAAATATGCAGGAAACGTGAACGTCCCTATTTAGTTTTGTCTTGTAATACGTCTCTTAATATAGTGGGCGCATTCCTACTAGGAGTTAATTCCATTTCCAGAGTAGGTAAGGTTGCCGCCATAGGATGTGGTGTGGAATGTTCTTCACTGCTTGATTGCATCTATAATTCATTCTTCGTTATTTTAGTGAACTACTGGTGTGTACGAAGCGCTTACTTCTTTGTGTAACGTATCTGAAGCCATTTGCTCGGCTGGTAGCTTGGGAGTCACCTGAGGTTGGGACTCAGCCTGCAGGAACCGTATAAACGCCTCAGACAAAGACTAAATCCCAAATTAGACAATTTGAGTGAAACAATTTCAACTGATTTTGTTCTATGTATACCTTTTCAACGTTTTCAGCTGAGTTCTCCCCGGCCTGCGATGTCAGACGAATTCGATTGGCAGCACCGCGTAATAGCGCCGAACCCCAACCCAGAGCGCTCGTTGTGTTAGCATCTACTCCCGTTTTGGCCCTTTCCTCACCGCTAAAATCGAGTACGGTAGCTATGATGCGTAAAACTTCGGGTCGCTTAGCCGGCGGTGCCATGAAGTAGCCCACGACAAGGTTCTTCACCAAGAAACGATCCACTTTTCCACCTTGATTCGCGTTCATATCTTCTTTTTCTTTGCGCATGCGCTCAATATCCGATTCCTTTTGTTTAACTGCCATAACACAAGAATTATAGTATTGCAAGTCTATCGGAAGATCAACATGAAACAGTAAAGATTCGATAATGGCCACAAAGCATTCCATATGCAATATCAGGCGAATTGGGGGCATACCACGAGGAGAGTGTTACAGAAGTACTGGTGTCCTAAGTTCAACCAGTACCTGATGTAATACTCACGCCAAGGCAGCCATGCACATTCAACAATCATTCAACAACTCTATAATAGATAATCATAGCCAACTCAATACAGCATGCTTTATATTAAACTACTTCCAGGCACTTATGACGTTTAGAAACGCTCTACGAGTTCAAATGTCTAGTAAAGCTAGACACAAATTACAGTAAGTTAAGTTAAAAATCGACCTCACAGCAGATTACGAGGGTTAAATAGTGAAAAGGTTAAAAGTAGTTCAAGAAAGGTAGCGTAGCGTTTGTTTCAATCCGTCATATCTCACGTGACACTCCGAGAGACATACACTCTCTCAGAGTTACCGCATGAGATTAAACGGACATCAACTGGGGTTATTTGGCTCACAGCCCATAGCGTACTACTGATGCGCAGCGGATATGCACAGTATTTCTGTTCAGTTAAAGAAACTTAAAAAGTGCGACAACGAAAAGCGAAACCACAACCAGTTTACAACAGCTTTTTCTTGTTAACATAAGTAAACAAGTAAATGAAAATGAAAACAAAAACTGCACCCCGAAGGACACAACTCTACTACTTCAACCCAGGCACATGCAATAGGTCAAGGCAAAACTAAATGTCAAAGTGCAACTTAAAATACAAATATAATTTTAAAATAATAAAAACAATGCGGTGCTAGGCGCCTGGAACCGTTGCATATCAACGGGTAGTCTGGGATGGTAACAGCCCAGAATTACCTGCTGATATTTAATAGTAACCAGTCAAACCAAAAAGGGATACGTGCAGCACATCCAAAAAAGGCAAACCAAGGTGTAATATAGTAAAAATAAATAAAAACAGCTCAAAACGAGGAAACAGCAAGAAAAGAAAGAAATTACCTTCATCTTTCAAAGCTGCCAATTGCGCCGATTTTACGTCAAACTGTTGTGTTAGCCGAGCAGCAGCTTCCAGTCCAATTTGAGCTTCCGAGAATTTGGTTTTCAAGGCCAGGAGTTCTTGCTTCAACTGCTCTTCTCGTGCTTCAACGACTCCTACCTTCCGCTTCCATTCCAGAGCGGCCGCACACAATTCCCTTTCTTTTTCTGGAATAATATGATTTCAGTTAGTAAAAGAACCAAGTAATCAACCCACAGTAAGACGTGCTTACCTTTCTGGAATTGTTCAAGCACCAGCTGAAGGTTGGATAGACTCTGCAAATTTTGCTTGGACTCATCTTGAGCTTTCTTACGGAACAACTCCTCTTCCGCGATCTTCAGTTTCAGTTGGTGGACTTGTTCCTGTAGAGAGTCAGCTTGCAGAACAGCACGCTGGCTAGCGCTGTTGAGCGCTGTCTGGCGCTTTCGAAGCTGGTCTTCCGCCTTTTCTAGCTTTTGTTTCAGTTCGGCTGCACGTTGCTCCGCCTTCAACGCCTCCTGGGTGTAACTCTCTTCCACCGATACCAAATGCTCTGTCAGACGAGTTACTTCCGTCTCCAATCGCTGTACCTTGCCGCTATTTGTCTCTGCCTACAAATTTCCACGTTAGAAACAAAGTAAAAGCCAGTTTCAATTTCTGCAAATACTAACCTCATCTTGAGCCCGCTGCAGCCGGTCACGTACTTCTGTCACATTTGCCTCGATTTTGGAGCGTTCGTTCTCTAGCATAACGCTGTGCTGCTGCAACGCTTCGCATTTCTCCTGCGCCTTAGTCAGTTGCTCTTGAAGTATCGAAACTACGTGCAAGAAAAGCTTATTAGCAAATTCCGTTACATAATAGTCTTCGGTCAATATATTTAAACGCAAGTATAATTACCTGTTTGATCGTTTTGTTGTTTGTCTTCTAAAACGGACATTAAGCGTTGCAGTTCGGCATGGTACGTCAGTGACTCCTGGTGCTTTTGCTGCACAGCAGCTACCAGTTGTTCTCTATCGGTCTGGAACGCTTTCAACGAAGTTACTAGCTCCTCTTTTTCTTGGCGCAGAACAACAAGTGCTTCTGTAGCGGTTTCCAGACTAACCTTCAACTCTTCCGCTTCGTTTTGCTTTTGAACCAGTTCGGCTTCTAGACTGTTGAATTTTTCCACGAGAGTTTCTCTTTCTTTCGCGGCACTATGCAGCTCTTCGTGCATTTTCTGCTCGCTAGCCTGTAACTTTTGTCGCAAATCGCTTAACTCACTTTCCTTCTGCTGCAAAGACTCATTACCAGCTGCTGTCTGCAAAAGAGTCTCAATCGTCGATTTTAAATCAGCGCATTCTTGCTGCTTCTGGCCGAATTCATTTTCCAACTTCTCCCGTTCAGCTAATAATGCCATTCTGGCCCCGTCTAGAGCTCCAAGTCGCTCAACTACCTCGGCGTGTTGCTCCAGTGTTCGAGTCAATTCTTGCTGTAATTCTTCCTTGGCAGCTCGGAGAGTCGACAACTCTTGATGAAGTTCTGCATTTTGGCAACTCAACGACTCTGTCTTCTTTGCTTCGGCAGCTAACAATTTTTGTAATTTGTCATTACATTCTTCCTGTACCTTACGAAGATTCTCAGAAGTCTGCCATTGGTCACGGAGATCGGCAAAATCGCTTTGCAAGTTCTGCAATGTTTGGGATTCGGTCACCGCTAGCTTTTGTGATTCCTGCTCAAGTTCAGAGCAACGCCTGTCCTTCTTAGCGAGTTCCTCTCGTAGACTATGATATTCGGCTTGTAAGCTGGCCTGGACCTTATTACCGGCTTCGATCTGTTCAATAAGCTCTGTGTGCCTATTCTGCCAAGCTGTCAACTGATTTTCCGACTGTTGTTTGCTAACTTGAAGACTTTCCAGCTGCTCCCGCAAATCAGCGTTGATTGTCTCCAACTTCTTGACGTTGCTGCTGTTATTAGTCGACTGTGACCCAGCCGTCAACAGTCTTAGCTCCAACTCGTGGATAACACAATCTTTCTCAGCCAGTTGGTGCATCAAATCTTCTTGGGACTTTTCCTTCTTCGACAAGGCAGCTAGCGAACATGCCAGATTCAGCGACGTTCCTTCAACCAACCGCAGCTTCGAGTCGACTTCCGCCAGTATGCCCTTAACTTGGTCCAGATCGTTTCGCAAGACTTTGACGGCTTCCTGTTTGCGTTCAATCTCGCGCTCCTTCTCCCAAAGCTGACTTTCTAACGTCTCGACTTTCTGCTCCAGCTCCAAGATTAAATCGGAATGCGGAGAGTCTTCTTCCTCGACAAGAGGCGGTGCCTTAACCTCGCTTAGCGCTTCCAGCAACAGTTTGTGTGGCCCAGCTCGCGTGGGGACCACGTCAATCTCTTCGAACTCTTCGACTATGGGTTCCAGTTCGGACTTCGATACCGGAGGGACTAGACTTTGCGTCGCCATTTCGCTCAACAGCGTTTCCAGCTTTTCTTTTGCTTCTGAGCACTCATTTTCCAAGTCTTCCCTCTCGTGGAGACTTTCGTTAAGCTGGGCTTGTAATTCTGCCATCCGGTTTTGTAGATCATGACAGGTTTCGGAAATCAATCGAAGCCAATCTGCGCTTGATGCTTCAAAACGCGACCCAGGTTCTTCTTCGCTACGCAGTAATGCCCAGATTGTCTTTCTTTCTTCTTCCCATTGTTGCAGAAGGTTCGCGTGTGTCTGGCTCGATTCTCCCACGCGTCGTTTAAGGATTTCAATCTCCTGTTCAGCTTGTTGGACTCGACTTAAACTGGCTTGTAACGACTGCGTTAACTCTGTTTTCTCGATTTGCCATGAAGTTTCTTTCTGCGCCAAATCTTCAGCAAAAGATAGCTGGGCTTCGATTAGCTTTTGACTGAACGTCGCTTCTGATTTGTCCCGCAACTGGCGGACTTGCTCGTGCTCTTGAATTACTTGATCCAGTCTTTCTTGTAAAGCTTGACTTGCCTCTGACTTCGACAACGCTTCCTTCAGTTGCTTTTGCAATTCATGGACTTGCTGCTGAAAACCATTTCGGCTCTTTAGCGCTTCTTCCAAAGCGATCTGGTGTTGTAAGTCCAATTCATCCAAGCTGGACATTAAAGCGTCTCTTTCTGCAGTGGTAGTTTGCAACAATTCCCCAAGCTTGTCCAGTTCCGCTTGCAAGGCATCAACCTAAAGCCAAAATATCCCATTTTTGCATTAAAATCCGGCAAGATAACGCAACTTAGCGTCAAGACTTGGGGACTATAACGAACAACAGGCCATCAAGCCCTATCGGCCGTCAAATACCCCAAACCGAGCGACAAAGCCTTTCTCATTTCCATCCCCACCCGCCTTGCCGTCTTAACCGTCTGCGCCTAATAAGCTCTCCCTAATCTTATCAGGTAGACTTGTTTCCGAACTGATAAAAGTTCTATAGTTTGGCCGCACCGGTTGAAGCTTTGCCCCCCCCCCCGCAATACCACCCACCTTTACTTAGCTCTTCCGTACCCGTAGCGTCGAGTCAATATGGCACCGGCGGAGCAACTGGTGAGGAAAACGCTTTAATTACCCATATGGCGAGTTTGGACCAATAAAACGTCCCTCTGGAGACCTTAGCCCACCAGCTATGATGTTTACGATAGCGATAAGGTAAAAGTGAAATTTCGAGGTTTTGAAAGCCATACCTGGGTCAAATTACGTTTTGAGAATGGATAAAGCTTTATCGCCAAAAAGTTTTTCTTGCATTTTTGATGCAGAGGGCGATTTTTGGTATTCTGGTACTATCTAAATCTATTCCACGAGTGGAGCGCTAACGTGACTGCTAATGCCCCTGCCCGGATTATGCTTATCAATAGCGCGCCAAGCTTTTCATTATAGAGTCAAAGGGGTACCATTAACTAATCATTGGGTTCTTGGGAGAAAGAAGAGAAAAGGGGCTCAGGAGGGTTGTTTCCTTCTGGTACCTGATGCTGATTGCCCTTCGTTAGTGAAGAAACTGTACTCTCGGCAGCGGAAACCGGAACAGACGTGTCGGCCGTCATCACAAGCTGCTCCTTTTCCGTTAGCAATGGAGGTCCTACGAAAACAAAGGCACGTACACGTTATCAGCCAAATCTTGCCTCATTCCTTTTTATTATTTTTTTTTCTTTTCAAAAAGGTTAACGCACGAAAGAGGGGCGTAGGAGGTTGCTCCAAAGATTGTAACTTACCCCATTCGGGCGGCAAATGCAAGTCTACTTCCGCCAAAAGGTAACGACATTTCCTCCATACTCGGTCCCGCAGTTGTGTCTGTAGTACAAAGATATGAATAAGTAATGAAGTCCGTTAACCACAATAACTCAAAGGCTTCTCCCTTTTCCTTTACTGGACCTTAAAATGATGGTTCACATATTATTATACTACAGTCGTTTACACTTGTTGTCAGTCGTATTCAAACTGCCTGCGCAAAAACTTTCTAGGTGGACGATGATAGAGTGGACGCCATCTTGGCGCCTAAGCCAACATAAACGCTCGAAAACAAGAATACCACAGCAGCTTACAGATTTTTAGACCGTTAGTCTCGCTCTAAACTGGGTCGGATGGATAAGAAACACGTCTCGATGTAATATTGGATAGTGTATATTATCCAATCTTGCATGTACTGAATATACTGAATAAAGTACAAAATATATTGAATACAAAAGACGGATGCTACACAAAATGCGCTACAGCGCGAATAATTTGCTTATAGGTACAACTGTAATAATTTTAACAACTTAAGGACAAGCGGAACACTGCTTTTAAGTTAAGCTATCAAGCCACAAAAGAGGGCAGGTAAATAGGTGGTGATGCGAAGGGGCGTATAGTGGAAAAGGGGGATATGAACACCTACAATCAGAAAAGGAACCACCTGTGGCAGGTGGGCACACACATGTGTGTGTATTGGATATTGCTACTAAAACGATTTCAACTCTCCTTACTCGTCCGATCCTGCAAGCTAGACGGCCCACTGGAGCTTCGTTTTCGCATGACTCACCTATACGTCAACGAACAAAATTGCATGCGCAACGTAACCAGCGAGCTATTCACAAAAACTGACCGAAGAGCCAATAAAAAGCCCGCAACATTACCGAGACTTTGAATTATGGTAGTGTAAATATGCTGTCAGAGGCACGTGTCGCTTTCAATTTCTGAACTACCTCCCCTGAAAAACAGAAACGAAAATATATTTACCCGCGATTCAGACGATGCAACCAAGTCGTCCGCGTCCTCGTGCGTATCCAAGCTGGCTGCTGCCTGTGAATATAAACAAGACACGTAAGTAACCACGCGCAAGTATGACTATAACGGGGCGAATAAAAGTTACGACTAACGTCTCGCAATACTAATAATTTCTGGCAAAATTTGCCCTCGCCGAAATGCGGGGCGACCCAGCACGCAGCAAGTTTGGGCATCGAATGCTAGATTTGTCCGGTTTTTGTTTCTGTCGTGCCTGTTTTCATATACAGCTCATTAGGACTGATGAGGTGGTGATAAGTCGACGTGGATTTCGCTTAATGAGCGGATTTTGATGTGTTATAGAACGGTCTGGCCCAGGAGCGCTCTTCGAAACGTGCTACACGGTCAGGCATTTATTTACCGAAGGTTAATTGACTAACTTTGAAAGGATAATACAGTTTCACCTCAGTCTTTTTTCGAACTTTTTGAAATTCTCCCTTTTCGATACACTTTCGTATTTCAATTTTATACGGTGAACTTACGAGTTAGAGATTGATTAGCTTCTTTTTCTGATTTACTTCTCTAGCCGCACTGTTTCCTTTTTATTAATTTTCGTTTCGTTCTATTTGTATTTTTATTTCGTTTGTTAGGTGACAGAATGGTTAAAATCTTCATTTTGTTTGGTTTCGGCAGTTAGGTTTTAGCTAAGAACAATAACTGCCACTTAGACAAAAAAAAAAACTCCGCTCGACGTTTGGAGGGGGAAGCTTATGAAATAAACACGAGCGTGGAATATCCATAAGCACGTTCAAGCTAAAAGCGCTGTACTGAGCAATACTGCACTGGTTAGTTGTTCTTCTTCCCAGTCAATGTCCGTTGTTTGTCAAACTCCTCTTCTTGAAGGGAAGAAAAAAAGGGTCGAAAAGCGAAGACACAATGAAGGAGGGAGCCCTTTTATGATGAGGCATAAGGCAGAACGCTCACACAGGTAGTATTGTGCATACAGATACACACATATAGGGCCATGGCCGGGACCCCGGACAGGAAAACTAACCCAGCCAGCGCATACACACTCACACAAAGAGTCACAATTGTGTACTTTCTTGTGACAAAGGAAGACAAGAGTTGTTACAAGGTCATGTCCCGTAACACCCTAAGTTTTCTTCACCGACGCGAACAACAATTTTCTGGCTAAAGCATCATGAATAAAGAAGACGAGTCTTCCAATTAGCAGCGAAACAAGACGCTCATCAATAAGCCGAGCCAGACTTGAGCCACAGTGTGGCATAGTAAAGAACCAACAAGGTATACGCACATCGAACAACTTTCGCTCCTTCCATTTACGATATGCTCCCTAACATTTCGTAACCTTAAGGTGCTGGAACGCAACAATGGAATGAACTTATTCCCAACGCTAGCTTCTCAGCTACAAATACAGAAAGAATTATTGTTATCTATCCTATGTAAGTATATGGACGTAATGTACGTGCAAGCACTTCACTCAGCGGCTAAGTACGTGCAATTGCACTGTTGAGTACATACACTATATTTACTGTCTCCTCACTGCCAAATGACTTGCTCGACGAGTTTGCCTCTGACTTCCGCTCAAATACGCAAAATGTAAAAGTATAGTTTCTGTAGGTACGTAACGTGCTAGTGCGGTTTCGTAAGTTCGCATGTGAATGGATATTCTACACACTACCCTAACCGTACAAACCGTATTTTTATTTTATTTGTTCGGTTTAAAAAAAAAATATAAAAATGACCGCTTTTTCACTTCGTTGTTGGAAACTACTATGCAGTTCGCTTCTATCCGGCACAATTTCAACTTGCATGAGAAAAGAACTCTCGTCAGGTTTCAGCAGCATTCACACTCACGTGAGCTTAGACCGATAAACTCAAGCTAGTTTTTTCCTGCCAGGAAACTACCTTCGAAAATATACACGAAAAATAAAAGAAACTCCTTCTTTAAGAGCTTCACACACGTCTTGCTAGACTTGCGGGATTTTTCGTTAAGCCAGAAACATTTCCCATCGATTGTTATGCCTGTTATCATTAAGGTGATCGTGTGTGAGCATTCAGAACGGGCTGATATTTTAATACCAAGGCGGAGCTAAGATCTTGAGGGGTTTCTGCTGGCAAAACCAAAATGCCTTTCTTCCGTCGCCCCGGAAGTCGCCAAGACACGGCACATACGTGGTGTGGCATACTAATGGTGGCAAGTCAAAATACCTACTTGGAACACCCAAAAATGCACAACTTCGCAACGCAGCAACTTTACCCCACGTCCTACACACAAAATCCGAAACAAATCTCACCTTTCTTCCAAAATTCTAAGACCACTTTACATATTCGCCCAGAGTAGAACCAGGAAACTAAAACGAAGCTCAAATTCAAACTTGACTTCCCCAAGCTTTTAACACTCCCTTTGTTTCACAATTTTAAACAAAGTCCTTGTCTTTTTCCGCTTTTTTCTTCCTCATCTACCGCAATAAGGAACGCAGTGCACAATATGGGGAGGATGCGTGCCAACCGTTCATATTACTTTTCCCCGCTAAGCAAACAAAAAAAAAAACACTCGTGCAGCCTGCTGAGGACACAGGAAAACCTTAAACCACGATTTCCTTTGAACTAGTGAGATTAAAGCTCGAATGTCTTAATTTTCCAAAACTGATAAGCGACAAGTTTCTTTAGCGAGCCTTCGCTCCCTGACTGCCTACGCTCCTTTTACTCCTACTGGTTCCACGTATGAATATAGGGTGAAAACCGACTGATAAGCCAGGGCTCGGATACACCGGGAATCCGTACAGTTCCAATTGGAAAAAAAGGACACTTTTCCCCCCAAAAAAATTAATACATTAGAAAAGTCTTCGAGGGAGAAGCACTTACCTTTTAGCCTCGGCGACGACCATATTATGGGGAGGTTTAAGGTGGGGTTTAAGTATCTCTATAATATACAAGCTTTTAAAAGAGAGCTCTGGAGAGAACACACCCGCTTGACACGACGTTTCTAGTGGCACTGACAACTGCTCTGGCAACGGTCTGGACCACACTTCGTTCTTCCCTTTTAACGCACACGCTCCTGTATCTCAGTTCCACAGGTGTGCAAGCGCCATACGTATGGTAAGAGCGGTAGTCTACATGGGGATCTAAGGTGGAGCAATATGACCCTCTGTCTCGTCACCTGTCCTCATTATCCAACCCCACACCCCCTTGTCCCCCTCATTTTCTCCCTTAGCCGCGACTTCTACATAACACTCTCTCGCACCTAACACATAACACACCCACCCACCCTCAGCTGCATTTTCGCTGAAGCTGATAAGGTCCAAAACAGGGCCAGCTCTTAATGACACATCTACAGGTAAGGGGTACTGCACTGTACAGTGTATACCGTTTTTCACTGGAGGGAGGGGTGAAAAGTCCAAAGTTTCCACAAAAACGCGGATCTCATAACTAATAGCATTACGCGATCTGACTAATCAAACCACTGCTTCGTTATGTATACAACCCGCCAGATTAGCATCAAACACTGGCTCTTGCTCGACTCCCCTGCACGATACATGGTAAGATGTCCAGAAAGAAAAATTCAGGATGTGACGCCCTAACCAGTTGGCTTTGGACAATAAGACAAGCCACCAAGCAAGAAAACTCAGAAAGGTCCCCAGCTTTCCCCAGACCATTTTTCTAATTAAGATGCGATGTCAGGGAGATAAGGTTAATTACCCCTCGAAGTAAAAGAATATCCTATCTGCTTTTCGACATACTGAACCAGCTTAAACCTGAGCCAGGTCACACAAACCTCCCTAAAAGCCTCTAGACGTATTTTTCAAAGTTACCAACTTGTTTAGAAAATTCTCATTAAACTTTCAGATTCGGTTATGACTGAAAAATCAGAAAAACACATTTCCCTCGCTCCAAAAGCCTAACATTTTTCCTAATCAGAGTGACTTCCTCGCATGGGGTGCATAGTCGACAAGTTATGGGTTAGCATTTGCGGGCAGATAACAAACAGAAAACGCTGATACCGACCGGCCACAGCCATCTGCTTTCTGCTTCCGAACTCCAGCCCGCATGTACGAGATAAAAATTTCCAAAGCCAACATCAGCCAAGTTTTTCACCCGCACAAGAAAACGAAAATATGAAGATGATTTTTTTTTTTTTTTTTTTTTTTTTTTTTTTTTTTTTTTTTTTTTTTTTTTTTTTTTTTTTTTTTTTTTTTTTTTTTTTTTTTTTTTTTTTTTTTTTTTTTTTTTTTTTTTTTTTTTTTTTTTTTTTTTTTTTTTTTTTTTTTTTTTTTTTTTTTTTTTTTTTTTTTTTTTTTTTTTTTTTTTTTTTTTTTTTTTTTTTTTTTTTTTTTTTTTTTTTTTTTTTTTTTTTTTTTTTTTTTTTTTTTTTTTTTTTTTTTTTTTTTTTTTTTTTTTTTTTTTTTTTTTTTTTTTTTTTTTTTTTTTTTTTTTTTTTTTTTTTTTTTTTTTTTTTTTTTTTTTTTTTTTTTTTTTTTTTTTTTTTTTTTTTTTTTTTTTTTTTTTTTTTTTTTTTTTTTTTTTTTTTTTTTTTTTTTTTTTTTTTTTTTTTTTTTTTTTTTTTTTTTTTTTTTTTTTTTTTTTTTTTTTTTTTTTTTTTTTTTTTTTTTTTTTTTTTTTTTTTTTTTTTTTTTTTTTTTTTTTTTTTTTTTTTTTTTTTTTTTTTTTTTTTTTTTTTTTTTTTTTTTTTTTTTTTTTTTTTTTTTTTTTTTTTTTTTTTTTTTTTTTTTTTTTTGCCTTTGGAGGAAAAACCTGACGTTTTGGGTGGCGTTGTCTTTAGAGAAGTTTACCACCGGAAACGGATATGTCACGCTTGTTGAGGGCAAAAGAGAAAACCTTTCGACTGTATAAGCGACGAGGTGTACCGGATTGCTCTATGTATGTGTGTGTACAAGTATGGCTATATGAAAACGAACGCCATAATTTCCACCCAGCCAGTGTCAAAAAGGGGTCCGACAGGAAAATGTGCAAGGGTTTTGACACCATTTGACCCTCTATTCGGGCCTCTGGACTTTTGCCTTTTACAAAGTTTCGGCATGAAAATGGACGGAGGAAAATTGTTAGCAGGTGGACGACCTTCTTCATTTGCATAAGGGGAAACCGACGCCCGGGACGCTTGCTGTAAGGTGCGGGTCCCGCAACTGACTCTAAAGAGTCTATACATCGAACTGCCCGGAACCTGCGAAATTAGCATATCTAAGAGCAGGATCATCGTAGCTGCTTGTTGCACCTATTTCTTTGCTACCCTCCCCTATTTTTTAAAAAACAGAAATTCATGTCGCTATTGATTTTCATAATGGTTCGAATAGGGAAAAGAAAGAGGCGATAGTGTGTCAGAGTCCTGTTTTCCTGTAGTGCGAAATATACATCGAAAGGGAGGACCAGACTGGAATGAGGATGTGGTGACACGTTTCAACCGTTTTCCTCAGAACTAGGAGTGGGCCATTTTCTACAATTTTCGAGCTACGTCAAACCGGCAGAATGCTACGCTCATAATTATACCAATTATACATTTGGGGAACGCAAAACCAAAGTAGCCCTGGCAAGTGTTAATATACTGAATCAAGCCCGGATGTAAGAGATACGAGCACCAGTTAGAAAAAAAAAAATACTCCGCGTTTCTGCTCTAGTTTGAGTTTTACTGTAAAACCTATAAATTGTCTTAGCGAGGAGATCTCGTACAAGACGTTTCCTCCTACATCTGTGTTTGAGTGTGTGGTATTAGATGAAATATGAGCATTTACCCCTATTAGGGCCATTAGAACCCAGTATGTGGTGACAAACACTTCTTACGTGGAACTAACGGAGTTCATGGATCATTTTAAAGAGTATATTCGTATAAAAAGCTGTCGACTGGGGAAAGTCGTACACGACTCTTCTCAGAGGCAAGGCAACAAACAGAGCTGATCAAAATTCAAATCAGTTTTGTAAATCGGACTTAAATTAGTTCCTCTAAACTAAATTGCATCTGATCTGGAACACGGTTTCCATTTTTGGCTGGGCGAGAGTGAAACATTACTGAATTAAGAACAAGTTTCGTAAAAATTAGACACTAAGAAGTTGTGTTGTAAAGTTTTCCACATTTTTAGGAAACATACAGAAACATACATACTTTTCGTTTGTTACTTTGCCCGTTTACAGGTGTTCTGAACCTATATTTTACAAAACTTCGTGCGCTTTTCGTACTAAATTTAAGCTGTATGTATTACAGCGTTAAATTTAAGAAACCTTAACAACTGAACTGACTTCGAAAGTTCAGATCTCAAAATAGTCAGAATAGATTTTGACTTTAGAAACAACCCAGGCGTTATTTAAACTGAGTTTCACTTTCCTCGTTTTCCCCTAATGTGTGTAATGGATTTTACCGTGCTCTACCTTATTCTGGTTGTTTTCCGTCTAGTTTTATCAGAGTTTATCGAAAGGAAATTCGACTCCCGTGTTACCGTTCATGAAAACCCACTTAGCAGATTTCAGAAAGACACAAGTTCTACAGTGCGATTTTTTCAATAAATCAACAGTAAAGTTCTTGTCATTGGAGCTCAGCGTCCGCTCCATTGAATACTCAACTGATGTTTTTCTTTTACTATTACGAGTATTGGCTAGCCAGTACCAACAAAAGGTAGCAAATGTCTACTTGTAAAACTGGAAATAAATTTCGAGATAGCGTATAGCTTGTTAAATGAGTCACATGCCCTTCTTCCTTTAGTGCCGACGTTTTCCCCAAAATTCACAACGACAGCAGTTCACGGGTTTACTCCAACAAGCCTTCAATTTTTATTATTTTGCTATTGCAAAGCCTGTGCTTTATACTCAATCAATAACCATAATATTTACGTGAGACAATGCTCATACCGGGGAAAATTTTGGAAGGCAGTTGGGATAATTTTTCATGTTCTCGACAAACGAGACGCGCGGAATATGAATTTATCTGCCGCGATTAAAGAAAGCGGAAACAGTACGCAAACACTGATGCTGCCAATAGGGAACTCTGGCTCAGAGCAGCGTTGTTTTGTTGAGTGTTGGAACTTCAAAGCGGCTTGATAGGCAGAATTCCTCAAAAAAATAGGAACGTACTTCACAGACGTTACGTAAAGTTGCTAGTTTGTGCATATTTTCCGCAATAACCATTTCGTCCAGGTTCGTAAGACTTCGACCGAATTGACAATGCTTGTATGAAGTAGCAGGAGATACATGAATCATCAATGCTAGTTGGTAGCTTCCGAATTGCTGTTGCCTTGTTTGTCATGCTCCGACATTTTATTCGCACTTAGTCACTAGGGCTGCGTTTCCACTGCCATATTAACTCAAGCTAAGGCCTCGGTATATAAGACTTTCAGTATTTTTCAAAAGTAAGAGATAGGAACACACTTTCTCTAATAGTAACTAACATCAAAGGTTGAATTAAGTAAAATAGAAACTCTGGATACAAAACCTTAAGCTTTCAGACATGATGTTACAAAAAGTATCTATCTTACTTTGTTTTTCTTTTAACCTTAAAATAAAAAAAAAAAAACTCCAACTAAATGCACCAGTTTGCCTGATTTTTGTTTTTTAGTATAACAAAAAGTAGCTAAAATTCACCCGTAATTTATAATTGGTAGTAAAAGCCTTTTGAAAAAATCAAACCGTTGCATTCCAGATCTCTAACACCAACATTACTTTCACATCAGTTTCTTTGATTTTCAACCATTTTAACAATAGATATTTGAAAATTCCCCACGTATTTCTCCTATTAGGGGTTTGTGTATACCGGGGCCTTAACAATCAAAACGTTATCATCCTATTTTCACTTCATAACCTACATTTAAATAATGACACTCTTTTGGATATTTAGGTATCGTCAAAGCGTGTGACCTAGCGAATGCAGCACGGCAATCAGCGATATTTTGCTCGGTACGCGAGTTAAGATGGCAGCAAAAATGCAACCTAAGACGTTTATATTACGTGCAAAAAAGTCTACCCTGGTGCTGTAAGAGAGCTTCACTGTTGGAGAGCGATTCACACTTTCGAGTCCTAGTAGCTGTCCAGAATTTCAGCTTACCCGAAGCTATTAACCATTACAAGATAACCACTACGACAAGAAACTGTATTCAACTAAAGAAACATTCAAGTTCAACGAATAAGAATGGGGTGCGCAACCTTTCCCATTTCACGGGTCGTTCAAAGCCATGAGAGGTGACTGCGGGCCGATCAAGACATGCCAAGTGAACACCGATCACATTAGCAAAATGAAATACTTAATCGGATATTGCTTAACCAAAAGCTATACAAAATAATTACATGCATAATAATTAATAAACCGTTATATAAATAGATAATAAATAAATAATAATAAAATTGCTATATTGAATAAATTTAATTCTTTATTTAAGTACCGCGGAACGGATAAATGGGTATGCGGGCAGTAGATTGCCGACCACTCGCCTAAGCAGAACTTCTTTTACACAGAAATAAATGGTACCATGTTTTGATTCTAGCTAAGCGAGTTTTCGCCTTATTGGAATTTTCTACTCAATTAGATGAGTCCACTGAAGGCTAATTGTGTCCTTTAATTACACTCTCCGTGTACAAGCGTTAATGTTTCCAACAACCTCACCAACGCTGAAGGGGTCGTTTTAGATCATACAAGTCGCTGCAGAAATACTTCCCGAATTTAAAAACTTTTTTAAAAACAAAAAAAAAATGACAAAACAAAGATAAAAAGAAAATCTGACTTCATGTTTCATTGCTCACTCGGTGACATTTGGTCCTGCACTGTTTTTAGCGAATTCTATACATTGAAATTTCAGATTGATAATGGATTTAAGCAGGACACAAATTTTTTTCAAATTTGTGCTGCGAAGCCGTCATTTTGGCTGATATTGCTGTACTTTTCGGCAGATGAGAACCTTGTGTTAAACAGTGGTACGCTGTTTATGTTTTAACTTAAGTTACACAAGAGGCCCGGGAAATCATAACGTTCGAGAATGGGCGAAATAAATGCTATCTACCACTGTTGCACAAAGAAGGTGGGGACTCGAGAAGAGCTGTAACTTCTTTTCTAATGTTATTAAAATCTACTGTGGACGATAATGCCACAAAAGTATACTGAAACAAAAAATGGCATTATACACACTTCCAGGTTCTAAAGAAAAAATGCATAACAACAGCTATTACATTTTTTATTTAACTTTGAAAATAGGGTATTTTTGCTGCAATCTTTATAATTTCATAAGCTGTAACAAGAAAGGAGCTTCTAATTTTCTGGTTGTGAGTCATGACACAAAGCCGTAAGTTCTCTGCATCGCCGAAAGCAGGGGGATAGGAAGGTTCACTCTTTCTCCGGAATTTTTACTTTAAAATGAAGAAGACAGGAGAACATCCAATGTTTTTAAAAAAAATGCATGCGTTCCCCCTCCCCCTCTAGAACGAAAATCCTGGGTGCGCCACTGGTTACCTGCAACAACCCTCAACACTGGGGTGTAATAGGATTCATAAAGCTCCTTAAGAATGCACAAAATTCGCCAAGTATGCCACATCGAATAAATGGGTGTGGCTCAATTTACGTGCTAATTCAGCAGTTCGGTGTTTTGAATAATAAGTGTGCCCGGCAGAAATATAACACTTGCTAGATTTCCGTTCCCAATTTTGTAGTAATCTATTACAGTAGTTAAGATACATTTATTACTTACCAAAGGTATATTGACGAAGTCTCCGTCGTTGTCTTGACTCGATTCTTCATTATTGGACGAAGCACCTGAAGGAAACTCGTAGTCTTTGCCTGAATTGGAGCTTGGCTGGCCTGAAGATACCTTGTTCAAAGAAAGATGATTTTCGGCTGCCAAAGCTCGCTGCTCCCATTGTCTAGCCTAACACGTAATTATTGTTACTTCTCGTCATTTTTCCGTGCCAGAACAAAAAGTACCAGTAATTCTTGCTGTAACAGCCGCTGCTCCAGTTCCTCAATCTTTTTCTTGGAAATCTCCGTTTCCTCTTCGTCTGAAACAGACAACGATAAGTAAAAATCCTCCTGCAGATTTTCAGTTTTGTACATTACCTTCAAGCGGTGCAACAACTTCGCTCAAGACTTCCTTCGTTAAATTGGATATATTTGAAACCCCGGATGAGATTTGACCTTTGATCGACGACAGTGACAAGCTACCCCCCAGCCACGACATATTGATGATGTATAATCTTTCAGTATTAGGTTACGATGGCAAATAAACACTTTTTCTTAGTTCATCGTCCACATTAAAAGAATTCCAAATAACGTTTAGTCCGTATATCAACCGATCTTTTATGACATAGAAGTGTATTATACACGTTCTGAAATCTTTTATTGACTTATGCAAACAAATCTCTGGTCATTATGTTGTGATTTGCCGAAGGTAAAGCAATCTTGGGACAGTTTTCACACCCCGTGTATTGTGGTGGAGCACCGTAAAAACAAACACTGCCACGCGGGACTTTTGCTACGTCTGCAGTGGCATTGCCACAAAATTTAAAATGAAATTTGGATCATGCTCCAAATTTATAAATATATTTTTATGCTATACTTAATTCAACAAATTACTTCTAGCTCAGTTGCTTGACTATAAAATGGTGTGAAAATCTACTAATCAATGTGGCACTGCTGTGTGTCTGTTTACGTCTGTTTTCCTTTCCGGCCATTGTATCTTGCATATTTCCTCTGTAAATTTTTATCGTATTCCTCAAATAATCCCAGTTTAATGTTTGAAATTTCTTAGGTAAGTAACTTGCATAATGGCTGCTGATCAAGGTCGCGTGATGAAATACCCATACACCCTGACCGCCAAGATTGGTCAGTTTCCATGGAAGTTTTATCTTAACAACCATTGGCAAATGAAATATTTTCTGATCGGAGTTGGTTTGAGCCTTCCTGTGTTCGCGTACTTCAACAAGCTTGGTAAAACCTTACTTCAGAAGAATCCTATCCAATTGCTTATGTATTATATTATCTTCCTTATAGCCAATTCTCCAGCTAATGTAAAGAAGTGGCAAGAATCCAAGGCTAAGGAGGCTGCCGAACACCATCATTAGAAAATGTCATCAACCTCTCCCCTCTGTAAGTTACCATGGCTGGAGTTTTAGTTGAAATGTAATAAGAAAAGAATACACGTGGAAAGTGACACATTTATACGACAATTTTTTCCTTATGGAAGCTTGACATATCATACAAAGACTTGCTGGCTTGCCAGAGTGTCGGCAAAGGGAGCCACGATACCGCTGGTAGCAAAATAGAATATCAGACCGAATGTCACAGAAATGGGCAGCGCAGGAAGAGCTTTTCGGAAAATAGCAAGCAGCAGTAGTGTCAAACACAAACCCTGTTCAAAGGATAGAATCATAAACAAAATTCGGTCAAGGAACATTCTGTTGTGAACTGGTCTGGTCACCATTTGAGGTGAAAGGAATATATGTCTAAATTAACAAAATGAAAGTAAGTCGTTCCTAACAGCAAGCTTTGGACTTTTCACCCCAAACTGAACTCGTAAACAGTCAAACTGAAAAACTTCGAGTTTTTCTGACACACTCCTTGCGACACATCAAGTAGAATTTGCTTTCATGCCTAAGAAAAGAGCTCTAAAAGTCCCCTAAAAGCGTTGCGAAGCCGTCCAGTCAACAATGCTCAACAGACCAAACTCGGTAAAATGCCAATGAGCTCGACGGACAACAGATCCACTCCAGTTCACAACAAAACAGATCCCATGTAATATGGCTCTGCACTTACAATAAGAATGGCTACGAAGCATGCCAAAGTTGTGTTCCAGTCACCGTACGATGAAGCTTTACCCACCAGCACGCTGTAAAATATAAAATCACCTAAACCAAGTTTCACTCCTCCTGGAAGGGCGAATAGATTAGAATATTATGCAATAATAGAGCGTAAAATGACACTGTCATACTCTCTTCTTCCTCTAACTCATCCTGGAAACTTGGCCGCTGCTGAACGGTTCGTCGTGCCGGGCCATTTTCGGCAACATCTGCGGCAGCTATTTGTCCGCGCCGTTGAGCTACTCGTTCTACCACTCTTTCTTCCCAGCCGGGCACAAAGCCGCCGTCATCGGGGCTCGGCGGGCTCCGATTAGACATTCTAGGGAGACGGACAGGTTCTTGTGCAGAATCGGTAGAACTCTCACGGTCGGCCATCGTGACACCGTACATAACCGTTGCTAAAATCAAATAAAATGGATAAAAGTTTCAGATCTTCTTTACATACAAATCGAAAAAAGTTACAAGAATAAATCAACGCTGGAAAAATCTGCTCATTGCGCGACTGGGCCGTCTCCACTAAAACCTGAACAAAGAACAAGAAATCAGCAACACGAAAAATAAGTAAAGAAAAAAAGAGAACTCCGTACCCTTAACGGTCCTTTGGGACACAGGACAGCTACAAGATCTGCAAAAATAAAAGTTTAGTTAGAGAACTCTTACTAGCATATTGCCTACTAAAAAGACTTTACCCCAGACGGATATGACTCCAAGAACTACCCAAGTCGTCCATTCGGGTAAATACTTGATGAATACAAGTGCCATTAAGGAGGCAACGAAAATGAGATATGCCTGCTGTAGCAGCAAAGGCCCCTTCCAATGGATGCATATCATACCGACGACACCAAAATTCCACATAATAAAAGCCAGTGAGAAGTAGTCCATTGGTAAGTTATACGTGCGCAGAACCTCTCTAGAAACAGAGCTCACAGTTTTACGCAGTAAAAATGAAGGTAAAGGAAAAGTACCCGAGGTATAAGTAGGCAAAAATAAATAGCAGCATCAGTGACGATAATATAAGCCATCCATGTATGACCTTGTAGCATTTATATTTGTAGAGTAAAATAAGGAGCACGGTCATGACGATGATAACGGTTAAAAGGATCGCAGAGTTGGCAAAGGCTTGCCAAACTTTGGTGCCAGTATCGGTGGTGTCTTCGTGGAAAGGGGTGTATACTCTAAACAAAAGGAAGAATGCGTTTTTCAAATGTAGGTACAGTGGATGAATAGCTTACAAGTAAATGCCCTTCTCAGTATAATAACTGACGGAGCTGATTGTGGCAACAACAACCATCATGCAAAGTGACACAGGTGCGAAGAGCTTGATGACATGAGCAGCTCCGTATTTAAGTTCTTCTTCTTCGTTCTCTTCCCATTCTTCGACGTCGGTCGGGATTTCGCATTCTGCCTCTGTTTGTCCATTGGCTTGGTATCTTCTTTGATGGACACTGGGCGGAGATGTTAACCCTTGCTGAGATATCGTGTCTGATGCAGGAGAACTCGGCATAATGACACAATATTATATAACAGTTTTTATATAGGACATGTAGAAGCAGAAATGCAACAATACGGTGTCAACAAAACTTTTTTGCTGGTCTTGGCAAGTACTGAAACGCGAACTAGATATACGAGGTGTACCTCGTCAGACTTTTTCGATGACACCCTTACCAACTCTGCTGTGTGACTCACTCGGTAACTCTCATTGACGCGAAAATTTCGTACACTCAATTCTAATTGCTTCGGACGCACTATTTTTAGCCTGGTACCTTTCAAATCTTACCGATTTGTCACAAGCTTTTATAAAAGCGCTAGGGTACTTTTTTATTTACATTTCCCTTGAAGTCCCCTGTACCGTCCGATGGGTTACTCAAAAAAAAAAACTTTTTTCCGCTTTTGAAGTTTATTTAGGTTAATTTTGAAATAAACTTGGGGAAAAAATTACAATCATTTCTTTTTGACAAACTGATTTGAGTCGTTTTGGATAAAGTATAAATGAATAGAGATAAGTCAGAAAAAGAGGAAAGTAAACTTTAACTCAGCCCTTTTCAGATTCGCACTTCGCGCTCACTGCGATCTCTATTCTTTCTTTAATCTTCTCTGTCCCAGTGTGCTTAACTCTGTGGTAGCATGGGAAGAGAGAATTAATTCAACGTCTGATTTATGAACTGAGTTCTCATTGCCTTTTGTTATCGTAAGTCGTGTCCTCCCAGACCCTTTTACGCTCCTCTCCAATACCACACAAATTATAACACTGAAGAAGTTAGAGCTCGCTAGGAATTTTTTTTATCGTATATGACTTGAGACAAATGGCAGTATGCAATACTCGAAGAGCAGCAGACGGCCTACCCCCTACCCCCCCCCCCCCCACACACACACACAATGTTCAAAGTAGTTCGGATATTCAAAGGAACCCCGGCGTTTGGTATGGAAATCATTTTTAAATTAGTGATATTTTTTCAAGCACTACACAACTTACTAAGTAGTACTTTAAAATGCAGGATCACTTCATTTTAATCCCTCCAGGCCTTTCCCCCATATAGCAGAGTAAAAAAACATCGAGAAAAATCTTCACTAATGGCGAATCGTTTACCCTGTCGTCGCACTGTTTTGACTAGACTTTGAACTAAACTTCACCATTCCACTTAGGATTAATAGCGCACCTATATCATTATAATTAACTAAATCTTCGAAATATTTCTCTAGTTCAGTTTTTAAATACAGTGTGTGGCGTTCATTTTACCCAACAGTCAAATTCATTCTTACCAACAATGAATCCTAAGATTCATTGTTGGTAAGAATGAAATCCCCTGCACGCAGCCTGTAATAGAGAGTTCCTTTTTGACCTTCCTTTGAGCCAGTTCCGTTTCTTGAGCGTGACATTTGATTTTTGTAAACTTAAATTGAGAGTTAGCACGAGAAAGAGTGTTTTTGTGTAATTTTGCATTGGAGTTCGTTTTGGTATTGATGTAAATTGGAAGTTACGAATAAACGGAATTTGAAAAGGAGTAGAACGTAACAAGTGCTCTCCGCATAGGTCAGTGGTGCCCAACCTACGGCCCGCGGGCCATATCCGGCCCGCGAAGGTGCCTCATGCGGCCCGCTCATTTACACCGCTCATGTATATCACTGCATAATTTCATTTTTAACGTCGGCATGATTCTGGCGAAACCGGAACATTCAGGCCCGCGAGATTTTACATCATGTCGCGCGCGGCCCTCGGGTGAAAAAAGGTTGGGCACCACTGGCATAGTTCATAGGGTTCGGACTGAGTACCTGATCCCAATCCCGAAAGCTTTGTGTTACACGGAGCTTCAACTTAACTGGACTTGTCTTTACATAAGGATAAGCCAATTTCACTCTTCGCTTTCAATTATTGGTTTGCACTTACATTTTAGCTGTACTAAATGTATCGTGCAGTACATCGGTGTATTTGGTACATATTGTCATCAAGCAATGCCAAAGATGGAAAAATTTCAAAGGTGAAACGGATTACGGAAGCCTGCTACAGAAGTAAACATGCAGGTTATCATCTTTTTTTTGTGTATGCATGTGTGGAAATTATCGGTTGCAAATTTCAGAAGCTATGAAGCTATTAGCACAGAAAAATACGTTTAAAAGCGTTAAAAAGCGAAAAAACCGTTAAAAAGCGTCTAATAGCTGTTCAATATACGTAAAATGAACTTTAAAAAGGTCTTCGTTATTGATTGTAATGTAACTCATAAAGAGGTATATTTAACTGTCACTAGCCCAGAAGTTCGGTGTTTCATATTTCATTCCTGTCTGAAAACCGGTGAGGTCCTCAGTTTTCAGTCCTGGCACGAGGTTATTAGAAGCAAGGCTTAAGTTTAGTTGTTGAATTGCGTTGCTGCACTGTGGACTTCCAGACAACGTAGACTATTCAGAATTTCTTGTAAGGGAAAATTTTATTGTTAAGAGTAGCAAGAGGATTTTGCGAATCTCAGAAGGGATAATCCAAAATGGCCACGTGTTAAAACAGCCGTAGGAAGTATGAGAGAATTCGGGAAGTTTCAGCAGCGTATATTCAAATCCAGGGGTTCCTTCGTCAGAGTGAAATTATTTCTCATTATTTTAATACTACTGTTTGTTCTCTTGAAAATTGTTGTGTAAAAATGACGAAATGTACTTGGAGAGATCGATAATACAGAAAACAAATTTATAGAGCTCGAGTTTCTTGTATCTGCACTTAATTTCCATCACAGTAATTAACATGTAAAAATAAAAACTATATGGATAAAATTCGCATAAAATACGTATATTATAGGTTTTTCGAATGCGTAAACGGCATACCCATATCTCTAACCGGAAAGAAGGGTTTCCTTTGTTTGATTTGGCCTAGAAGTCCCCGAGCAAATTGGAAGCATTACATAAAAGAACTACTGTTAGATCAATAATTCAGGGCTGCAAGGTAGCAGAAAGTAACAATGTCGGCGGCTTGTCGATTATCTCGTCTTTCCGTTACGAAGAACACACAAGAATTGCAACGGTTGATTTGTGAAGGATTCCAAGTATTTGACCACGACAAAACAAAAACCGTAGATGTTCGCGAAATCGGGACTATTATTCGCTCTCTAGGTAAATTACATAGCAGTTACATAAATTAGATTCTCAGCTAGGAACCCTTGTCATAGGATGTTGTCCCTCTGAAGCAGATTTGCAGCAGCTTATGTTAGAAATAGAAGGAGACGGAGGTGCTACAACTGGGCAAATCCATTTAGACCGATTTCTTCCAGTAATGACTGCCGTTCTTCAACAAAAGAGATTCCAAGCGGTTTCGGAAGACATGCTACTCCATGCTTTCCAACGCTTGGATGACTCCAAGACCGGCTTTTTGTCAAAAAAACAGTTGGAAGATGCAATTATGGGAGCTGGCGAGCCATTTACTATGGAAGAAATGCAAGAGATGCTCGCAGCGGCTTCAACACTCATGAACGCAGGTGGGGACACTAACTCGAATAACCAAGACGCCATAGCTTATGCAGCTTACACAAGATTTATGCTTCAATAGTCTGTATTATTCATCGAGCTTCATTACTCAATTACATTCTAATACCCGTAAAAATATAATTTTTAAAATCACAACTTCGCGAAAGTCGGAGCAGGTGCCTTGCGATCCATCAACGCCATGGCTGACTGGCGCAAATCTTCAGATTGCAGCATAGTCATATTCCACACGGCCTATAAGATAATTAGACTTGAAAGTCTCACAGGGCTCATCTAGGACAAAAACTAAGTAAACTGTACCATATACTCTAACGCCTCCTCAGTCGTATGATCCCTTGAGTAATTAAGATGAATTTTTGTCCCTTGGACAGCAACAGGGGACTTGGAAGATATCACCTTTGCTAGTTCCACACACGCATTTAACATACTGTCAAACAAGTATTCATCAATACAAAAGGGAATTATTGTAAATTTCGACAAAGTATACCTTTCCTTGTCGGGAAACACCCGACTTACCAATCCGGCTGAAAGCGCCTCGGAAGAAAACATTTTCCGCGCAGTAAAAGCCAACTCGCGAGTCAAACTGTCAGAGCCTATAACTTTAGGGAGTCGCTGAAGAGTACCTACATCAGCCGCCAAGCCTATGTTGCGTTAAAATGTTGTACATTTCTTGTCCACTGAATTTCATAGCATAGTAACCTAAATCCACTTCTTTCACTTGAAAGGACGCATCTTGAGTACAATATCGGATATCGGCCGCGGTAATTATATCTACTCCAGCTCCAACACAAGCGGAATGAACACCGGCAATTACAGGTTTCGGACACTAAATAGTAGCAATCGCATTCATGAGCTTAAATAACACAAATTATTCCTTTCAAACACTAATGTGAAAAAAAAAGTTCTAAAAAGCTAGTAACAAATTAAAAAGACAGTTCATAAGTCGAAAAACAGTATGGTTCGTACATGGTATGTACATGTTTCGTACATTTAAGAAACACTACTATTGCACAATATTACTGAAAAGTATGAAATTTCATACCTTAACTATATTTATGTGAGACCTGCACGGGGAAAATTTCATACTATCCGTAAGTAAAAGCTTAGAAATGAACGTAAAAACTTATCGGTAAGGAAGAACAACACCTGCCAAAGAGGGTGGCATTGTGTGGAACTTCTATGACTGGGATTTCAAAAATTGGATCCCAATCGTACTTTTACCAAGTAAATTGAAAATTGTACTGCTGTCCAGTACTATTTTACTAAATTGTGCTCCACTAGCTAAAGACACCATAATGACTGGATGTTTTCGAAACCTTAAGAAGAGGATGGAATGTGGTTTACTTCAAATCTACGGGCTTAAATCTTATCTTAACATTTTTTAGCGAAAATTCACATTTCTTTGCGCTACGATTTCTGTGAACTTATTGCAAAATATCTGAGAAAGGAAAAGGGCGATAAAGTAAACTAGTCAAGTTAAAGAAAACGGCATTTGCGCTGTCTTTTTTTAGCAAAAACGCGCAAGCCGACTAAAGCCCTTATTTATTTTCCTCTATCATTTTGCTGTTCTCTCTGCAACGCCCAATTTCATATAACGGAGTAGACAATCAGCTAGCAATTTCACCTTTTCAAGAGCAGAAAAAGACGTTTGGAAACGCTTAATTGTCTGGTAAACTGCCTTGCATTTTCGGGCTATGTCCTGGTCACTCATTACCGCCCCGACGAGGTCACTAACATCGGTGAAATCCAAACCTAATAGGTCGAACTTTGTCAATGGAAAAGAATCCAAAAAGAATCTTTTCTACCTGCAGTAAAGTGTTTCCCTTTGGCGGACATTACTACGGCTCTACAATCCGCATCATCGGCTAATGCATTAAAGCACTCGCCTATTTCCCTTAAAGATGAAGAATTTTAATTTGTCATCTTTCAACAATCGTTACTTTGGTCATTTAATCCTTCCTTCAGTACCTCCAAAATGTGGAATTCATGGCATTTAGCTGCTCTGGGCGGTTGAATTCCACATGGAATACCCATGGAGCTGGAGAGGACACCTGAAGTGTCTCGAATTTATAAGAACTGTTAACAGCTTCACTTGACATTCTCTTCGTCATTTGGCGAAAAACATTAACACTCGATAATCCTACAAGTTTCAAAATTAATCCTACAAGCACTCAATGCTCTCATTCATGTCGTGCCTATAAACTTACGTAATTTATTTAAATTCATGGCTAGAGTAAACTGTTTACAAAGTGATATTCACAACTTTCTTCCCTCTCACCCAGGTTTCGTGTTGAAACGTAGGCCAAAGTACACTCTTTTAGCATTACATTGGGATATAATGCAAAACGCTTCTCGGATCCATTTACAGATGGCACTGTATAGTAAGTTCATTCAAAATCTCACTAAAGAATGACGAATTTCCTTTGACGAGTTGTGCAAGTCATACGAGTAAGAGTAGACTCACAGACACACATAAAAGTTCTAATTCAAATTAAGTGTAATTCAAATCGAGTTAATGATGATGCTTGATGAAGACGATTGACACAACTTGTCGGCGGAGGCTCGGCATTACTCCCTCGACTGTTCTGTCTTTTTTCGAAACGTCTTCCTGCAGTGAGCGAAAGGTGTCAGGTCTCTGCTGGCCGTAGGAGCTTATTCAATCGGCGAACACATAAGTCCGCCACTTCCGAGAGTTCATGCTAAAAATGAAATCAATCATGAGGCTTTCGGCCAAATTATCATTTACGTACTTGAAGAACCTGCACACCGCGGGTAGTCATGACGATTAGCTCGCGAATCCCATCCATAGTAACATCCTCGTAATAAACGGACAACAACGGATGTGAGAAATTCTTTTGGTACAGGACACTCCAAGTCGCTTTGTCTGCTGCGTCGGAGTTCTGACCATAGATGAGGAGTTCCTGACAATAAAATAGTATTATTGTAAAGAAAGTTTATAATTATAACGCAAAGGCGCACTTGTCCGTATGTTCCTAGAATTATTTCATTTGTCCCGTCCATATTTATGTCAGCAATAGTTGAGCATATCACAGCATCAAAACTATCTGAACCCGGTAGTACCGAATAGCGAGCTAAGCCCCATTCACTTACTGAACTAGAATGTAATAATTATTCAATGTAATAAGTTCATACTATGGGAAAATTATTCCACTTACTCGTAGACTCGTGAAGGAAGTAATGTATTTGTAACCAATAAGTGAAAGTCCTGCAAGCTGCACGACGATTTATCGGCGGTGCCAAGTCCTTCCTCTAAAGATAAATGTTGAACAAGCCTTCGCCTTTGAAATTACCTTCCATTATAATACTACCTTTTAGAAAGCTTGGAACAGTTACGTGATTCTGACGTGTAAAAAAACGTACTGAACTTATTGGGTTAGCAAGTTCCATGTTCCATCGCTTCAAAACTTGCAAGCTACTGGCGTCAGTTAACGTTAAACGCAACGCTCCACACTCACACCCCAAGGCAAATAGTCTCCTAGACGCACAATCCCTTAACACTGAAATTTACGAACGTAATACTGAATTACGTGTTTTCCAATTGAACTCCATCCATCCACAACACAACGCTTGGTGTTTCGGAGTCGAATTCCGGGAAAAGTTCAGTCACCGGGACTTCGGCATAGACGTCAGGAATGTTGCTGCCTTCTCGGAACAAATGTATTCTACGATCGCTACCGCTTAGTAACCACACAACCTAATCACATAAATTTATAATTTCGGGTGAAAGTCGCGGTCTTTCAACTGACCTCTTTGCGGTGACTCTTTTCACTTAAGAAGAAATGGTACAACTGGTAAGGAACAAACTTCAAGTCTATGACATAGCTGTGTAAAAGCTCTTCTTTCATTATATGAACGCTTAGTGCGTGAGTACTCTCTCCCAACTATAAAGGAAAAAAATAATCCAAAAGTTTTACCGCATATGAAAAATGTTCCTTACTTTGAAAGCTGCTATTCCTACGACGAAGATATTATCCTGATTAGGTTTGTAAAAGGCATCGATGGATACGATATCCGCATTGCCTAGGTACGACAGAACGTTACTTCTGCAATAAAGTGTAAAGTATTAAATTATAATTGATACCAGGAAGACAAATGGCCTGAAGTTCCTTCATAGACGGTAGTAGGTTATCTTCCGAAGTATGGCTGAATCCCATAGAGAAGATAGGTTTGGAGAGAGGAGCGGCAATAATGCTAGTTGGTGGATCGTTCCTGTCGTCATCTTCTGTCCGCAAAATACTCATGGTATACATGCTACCCTGGGAACGCAATGTAAACAGATGGCAATCGACCCAGTTTTTACCAATATTCGTGGTGGTATCTGACATTGTCTGAAAGCTTCACTCTTGCTGTGCCGTAGCAACAGACTTCACAAGTATTTGCGTTACTTTTTCCCCTTACCAAGAGCACAGGAGGCTTTCGGCCACGTTTGTTTATATTTACGACCGGTCAGCACTAACTGCCTGACTCCAAGCCGGTTCGGGAAAAGTGGCACTAACGACCGATTCACACTGTTGGCTAGAAATCAAGACTTCGTAGGTGTATGAAAAAAGTTCCTTGCCTGAGTCTTCCGCTGTTCGTTTATAGAGTATTATACCGCATTTCGCATTAAACGAAAACATTAACCCGCGTTTTTTTAATAAGAGGATGCTTGGAGTGGACTTACTGATCTAAAATTTCGACGACTTCGTGAGTAATTTTGTTTTGTGTCTCGGATAGATATTTTCGACGGGAAAATTAGTTTTTAGAGATAAAAGTGAAAAATCCAATAACTTTTTTCAGTCTTGATGTTGTGTATCGGATAATCGGTTTTCAAAAAGGTAAAACTTTCGGTGGAAAAGGACAGAATTCTGCAGAAGCTTCTGAGCTAACTTGACGGAAAATAATGGTTCCCATGTTCTTGAAAGGTCACTGAACTTTCCGACAAAAATGTTGTAAGTTTTGAGAATACTTAGACTTGTTCGGGCTTGTCAAGTATTTGTTTAAAAAGAAATTTCTTGGCACCTCAAGCTCTTGCGCGCCGGCTCTTTCATCACATTTTTCGCGTAAAAAAAGCGAGTTAATATGGGCCACCATTTAAAAAAATGCGTTTGAATGAAGGTATAGAAAAGATACTCAGACAATAGAAATTGGATACTTAAACAAATAATCTGAATGAAGACATAACTCCTTTTTTTCGCTATAATCTCCGTTTCTCAACTAAATAACTCTTGTTTTCTCCTCATTTAGTATATTTGTTGGCCACCACCCTCGTACCCAGGGGAGTTGTTTGTAGGGTTTTAACCACCTCCCCCACGAAATGTGAGATTTATAATGGTAAGCATAGACGACTACAAAGCGTCCAAAAAATGCATTACGTAAACCACCCCTCGAAACTCCAACTCCCCCCCCCCCCTCCCGCGAACCAAAATCATGTGTAAAACCCTGTTTGCCATTCTGAACTTTTAGTCTGCTTCTGGAAGAAAAAAAGAATGTGCAGAAAAAAAACACTTGACAAGATGACAAGTATCGAAATCTCATAAAGGAACGTTTTAAAAAGGACAAGGGCATATAACCTGGTGACGGCATAATGAGAAGTGCTCTCGGCTGTAAAAACTCCGTAAGGGTAGAAAGATCTACACTACACAAACGGAGAACATTATTATTTTCATTACGGCCTAGTTACGGGATTTTTTATTGCATGGGCGGAACTAAAAATAGTAATAATTGGACGTTTTGGTGATCAGTGTAATTCTAATGCAGGGTGATCGAGGAGTCCAGTGAAGTTCCCACAAGTTGCGTTTTTTCTGTGTCATACTCCAACTAAATGGAATACTGCATATTCAACTATCACTTGAGACACTTTTAACGATGGAATTAAATCGTTCATGGCCAGCTACTTGAGGGATTCGCGCGAACGATCCGCAAACAGGTTACCGCGGTTCGTCATTAGGAAATAAAATCTATAGCTAAATAGCATAGAGAAATTTTTGCGATGCAACGGAAAATTTTTCCTTAACCTTGTTTTTGTGGATGTTTTTAAGAGTTTCCCTAATCATTCATTGATATATTGGATAAACTCGGCTGATTTTTAATGCATTTTGAACAATTTTAATAAATTTTTTAATACCTCCAGTGCTAACTAGGAAGAACCCTCCTCGGGCCAAATTGCGCTACTTGCGATGCACTCCCCATCTGGCGTCAATTTTGCTGTCTATAGCAAGTAAACAACATAGCCATGGAGGACTTTACCGAGAAGTTAGCCATCAAAAGTAACTCAGGGAACGTATTTAAAAAGCCGGTGATTTTTGGCAAAAGACCAGGTCAGGCCAGAACTGCGTCGTTAAAGACACTACCGTCCGACGCAGACCAACAAAGCGAAAATGAAACAGAACATTTTCTGCCGGTCGCTCCAGCAACAGTTGATGCCAGTGTCACACCTGTGGAAGGCAGAATTCCAGTCACCTTGCCAGAAAATTCAACCAAAGATCTGCCAAACCCCAAGGAACAATCCAGTCCTATATCGGAGAAAAAGTCAGTGTCCCGTTCACCTGCAGAACTATTGAAAGAAAAGCAAGCAGCTCCTATCCCTTACAAAGAACCTGCTTGGAGTGGTCTCTGTGAAGAAGCCTATTCCTTGGAAGTACTAAAAAATGGGGCTATCGTCGGCAATGAAGACATTACCAAAAAACCTTTTTGGGTCTTCGGAAGACTGAGCAACTGTCACGTTGTTCTTGAACACCCATCCATCTCCCGGCACCACGCGGTTCTGCAGTACCGGCTTCAACCCAGCGAGGACGGTACCAAGCAGAAGGGCTGGTATTTGTACGACCTAGGAAGTACGCACGGTACCTTTTTAAATAAGAATCAATGTCACCCCAAGACGTACTACCGACTTCGTGTCGGCCATGTTTTCAAATTTGGCGGGAGTACTCGCTTGTTTCTGGTACAAGGTCCCTCCGAAGACCAAGAAGAAGAATCCGAGTTTACCGTGACGGAATTAATTGAACAAAGACGGCAAAGAGAGCTAGAATTAGCGCAAAAAGAATTGGAAGCAGAAAATCTACGAAAAATTCAGGAAGCAGAAGACGAACAGAAACGTGAGGAGCAAGGAGTCGATTGGGGAATGGGTGAAGACGCGAACGAGGAAACTGACACGAAAGAGAACCCGTTTGCGGAGGATATTGCTGGTGTTCATGAAGAATTATATTTAGACGATCCCAAAAAGACGCTCCGAGGATGGTTCGAGCGAGAGGGCTATGACATGGAGTACGTTGTCGAGGAAAAGGCGAATGGGCACTTCATTTGCCGCAT
>JAGQDJ010000106.1:49851-189130 GCA_022885665.1 Triops longicaudatus | reverse complement strand
GGGCTCGTGGTTATCACTTTTTCCCCCCACTGTAGTCACAGACTACAACCACTGGACCTTTCAGTCTACGGCCCACTGAAGAGATTCTACAACGACGCCATGAATTCGTGGATGATGAACAATCCCAGAAAGCCTGTTACAATTTATAATATTGCCGGCCTTGTGGGGACTGCCTTCCCAAGAGCCTTTACGTTGAGCAACATTGCAAAGGGCTTTGCTAAAGCAGGCATTTTTCCTTTCGATAGGAACGCTATTCCCGAGGAAGAGTTCCTATCTTCTTTTGTAACAGACAGGCCTGTTAGTGAAGTATCAGAAAATCAGCAGCCCAGTATCACTGCAAATCAGTAAGAAATATCAGGGTCTCCGACACTCCCAGCCTTAGTTGTTTCACCTGAGGAGGTAAGGCCGTTAGCGAAGGCAGCACCACGACAATCAGTAGGGCCTGGGAAGAGGAAGCGAGCCAAGAGCAGAGTTATTACGGAAACTCCAGAAAGAAAACAACTGATAGCTGAGATAGAACAGAAGAATGGTAAGAAAATGGCTGCAGCTCCTCGGCTGAAAGGAAATAAGTCTCCTCGTGCAAAGAAAACCTTGTTCAACGGCGCATCTTCTTCGAGCGACTTCGAGCGACTCGAATGAAAATTCGGAGCTTTAACTTTTAAAACATAACCCATTGTCTCCCATTTTAGCTGCCCGTTTTTATTTTTACATAATTATGTTTTTCTGCGTTACAATATAGCAATAAACGGCTGAAATAAACAAAGTTTAGTTATGTGTCATAGCTCACCCGAGGTGTGTCATAGCACCCTCCAAGTTCGGGTATTATGACACACAGACGACGTCTGGGAAATCTTTTTTTACAATTAAACGGTTTTTTCGAAGAGTGACGAAAAATTAGCACAAGTGCCGGAAAGAGTTCCCTATAGAACAGCGTTAGAATAATTAACATTTGTTCATAACTTTTGTAAGAAAAAATGTTTGAGTGAAAAGTGTGTCAAAGCACCCGACTCTCCCCTATTTGTACAGAACGATATCCGTCTGCGATGGGCTTGGTCGCCATAAACGACCATTGATGACGACCACCGAGCGTTGACACTTTTCTAAAGAAAGAGGCTCGAACCCTTTCATGTGAACTATTTCGAGAAAAAGTGTCAAGAGTACGATACGTTCTCGTTAAATATAATCCTGAAACACAAGCTTTATATTTATTTATCTCTATGACCCCTACTACCTAGTGAGTGAGTAGTGTTGAAATTTAACAATTTCATCTCTCAATTACAATGATGAATGCAATAAGTAAAAACTTGTTTCCTGAATAACTCTATAGCCACTTGCACTCTTGTAGGACCGTGTTCACACTACAGAGCGTATTCAGAATGACTTTCTTTTGAATTCTGATGAACACAATCGAAAAATTTTTAAGCTCTTAGATAATCGCACTGCAATAGGTTAGTGTAGATCAGGCTTGTACGGATTGGAGTTGATTTGCATTTAAGTCCGGATTAAGCCTATTTTTTCAGTGTGTTAAGGAATTGTCCAAGTTTGACAACTCTTTTTTTTTATAAGAGAGTTGAACTTGCACTTGATTTGACATCAACTGTTTGAGATGAACTTTGGACTTGGATTTTAACGCTAGGGGGTTTGCTTGTCAAAAGATGGCAGCTCCTTACTAGAAATGTCAATGGGAAAATTAACATTTTCACCAGGAATCTATGACGCAGTCTATCTTTTTCACTCTAGAAAGAGGCGAAAGTTGAAATGAGCTTGTTAGGGTAAATAAAAGAAAATAGCATATAATGGAGTGCTTTCAACTGAAGCTTCCAAGAATGTAGCTAACGGAAAGGAATATGAGCCTTAAATAAATGAATCCTATATAAACTCTGATTTGTTTCCAATCAGTCTGCAGCGAAGTCTGCACAAACAATGCAGTCCTGCGTTTACAGTTTTTAATGTCTCATCTTTGCAAACGGTTATTCGTTTGAATCAATTGTCTTGACAATTTCTTGTTTTTTGAGATACTATGCAAAACTTATTCAGTGATGAGCGAGGGCGTAAATTCATAGTTTTTCAAAAAGTTGAAAGTATCGTAAATTGTTTCCAATTTGTACAGAAATCATATTCAAATGGGTGCTATTCATTTCACTGAATTTTTTTTTTTTTTAGGGTGAGGTCAGTTAGTGTGAATGGCGCATTGACATAAAGATAAGGAAGGAATGACGTGCTGAGGAACTGATACAATGAATGCGTTCACACTGCAATATGTGTACACTGGAATTTTTACTAACCCTCAGCTCTTGGTATGTACGCGCAATCGTTGTTAAGATGTGCAATAAAACACACAGTGGAAACTTGATAGGTCGTTTCTGTTTGTGTCAAAAATTGTTTGTATCATGTTTTTATTTTATAACAAATTATATTGAGGCCTTTGTTGTCAGAAGTTTTGTACTAAGGCGCAGTTGCCTCGCGTTAGATAAACGGTATCGCAAGATTGACCACTTTAAGTCAGCTTTGTGTTTTATTGCACATGTAAAAGCGAAAAAAAAGAACGGGAAATGTGATACCACGACAAAAAGCACGCAGTTCTGTCGTAAGGCCAGCCCAATTTGGGCAACGTATATAAACTCATGCGTCGCGTTTGTTCGAAACAGTCTGTTCTGCATCACCAGTGAGTGATCCGAACGGTTGCCCGAATCCCTAGTCTTTAATTAACTCCTTAATTTAAAACTTTAAGTTTTGCAACCCAACACCTGCAACTGCCATGGCTGGAACAAGGGCGCGCCAAAACTACCACGAAGAAGTCGAAGCTGCCATCAACAAACAAATCAACGCTGAACTCTACGCCAGCTATGCCTACTTGGCCTTGGTAAGTCCCGATTCCAAGGAAAACTACGTAGTTCACTAGAAAACAACAAGCTAGAATTAAACATGTTTTAAATAATGGATACTTTTAGCTTCATGCACTTTAAACACGAGTTTTCTCTTTAAGGATTTTTTTTAAACATTTAACTCAATTTTTTGAATTTAGGCTGCTCATTTCGGTCGCGACGACGTTGAGCTGAAAGGTTTGAGAAAATTCTGCCAAGAAGCTTCTGAAGAGGAACGTGAACATGCTGAGAAATTGGTCAAGTACCAAAACCTCCGTGGTGGTCGCGTTTTGCTTCAGCCGGTTGATCGTCCTGTGAAAGATGAATGGGACACTGCATTAGAAGCCATGGAGTACATCTTGGACTTGGAGAAGCAAGTGAACCAGTCTCTGTTGGGCATCCACAAGTTGGCATCCAAGCACGAAGATCCTCATCTTACGAACTTCTTGGAAGACGAATTGCTGAAGGAACAAGCAGAAGCCATTCGCAAGATCGCTGGTCATGTCACCAACCTGAAGCGAGTCGGAGAAGGCTTGGGTGTCTTCGTTTTCGACAATAAACTCGAATAAATATTTGGGTTAACATGACCGCCAGTTCGAGTTCATGTAAAGCTTGAGCTGCAGCGTCGTTTCTTCGTGTTAGTTTTCACACAGTTGAAGCCTGGTTCGCTCTAAGATTAAGACTAAGTTTTTATCTTGGGGCATAATTGGTTAACGCCCACTTTTTAAAGCCAGATGTGATCAACACGGCATTTTAAATTGTTATGTGGCAATTATTTCCAAGATTAGAACTTGTATTTTCTTAGATTAAACCAGGTTTATTGTGTAGTTCCTGTGTATACTGCCATAGAAGTGCACTGCAAACTTAATAAAACTTTCCAACAGAAATGCTTGTCTATTAGTTATTAAGTTAATCTTACCATTCTTACACAATTAAGAGGAACTCAAGTAGTTAAAAAGCAAATTAGTTTGAATATTAGGCTTCGCGACTGAAATTCTACAATATTTTCGCATAACGGTTCATTTCGTTTCAGCCGTCGGCGAGAAAATATGTTGAAATACAGGAAATGCTGATAACATCAAAATAATAGATTAAAGTGTTACTTTTTTTGTTCAGATGTTTTTATTACTATGTATTTATGCTGTTCGCAATATTGGCCAACAACGCACTAAAAAGTTCGTGAACTTGGGCAAGTACTTTTAAAAACGCAAAATGTGTTATGTTCTCTACAAGTTTTGCACGAGGAGTCAATAATTAGTTTCAAAGTTAATTATAATGTATTTAAGCTCGAACAAATTCTGTACACGTGAGGAGTTTTATACATTACTATTCACATTTCGTCATTTGAATATTCGCCTAGTGTGAACCTTTCGCAATACATTCACATGATTTTTTTTAAAAGTCTCTATTGTGAAAGAGCGTCAACTCGAAAACAGTGCTAACCTTTACTTTCTTATCATCCAACTGATTATATAACAGCGAACGCTGTTGTTCTTAATTCACTGCGAGTGAAAGCTTTAAACACAAAATTTAATTGCTTCTGGGACCCGATAAGGTAAGAGTTGGTTCATTAAACGCAGATTAAAACAAATGATAAGAAATCAGTTGAACATTTATTTCTCGTTTGCTGCGCATAAGCCGTGGAGCAAAGGGTGGAAACCGAATGATAAATGAACTGGTGAAATCCGCCGTTCACGTGAATCACGCGGCACCGACTGCATTCCTTTGTTTCAAACACGCCAGGCGTTTATATGGTTATTTATCTCGCGATTAGCGTCATAGATGTACTCCTATATTACAGGATTTTTCCCCGGGAGCCAATGTTCCTACCTCAGCATGACTATGCATCTTCTGCGGAGCAAAAAACAACAATGTATGTCAACTGGAACAAGAGGAAAATTCTATGAAGCTTCTACGTAAATCAGCAAACTGCAGAAAACTGGCCTCCTTGCATCAGCACTTGTTTTTAAGAAAGAATGTGATGTATTCTCACGGAAGACATCCGTTCCCAAAATATCTTATCATGCTGAAAGCTGTTGTGAACTTTTCCAATAATACAGTAAGATTAATCACGCGATGAAGACAAATCGATGTTCCCATGGAATCCGTTACAGATAACAATAAAAAGGTCAAGATTCGAATACTCCTAGTTATATAATTAATTATGTGCCTGTTTCATTCCTTTTACGTAACTTTCCTAATTTTAAGAGTTGAAGACGAAAGCAAACATTTTAATCGCCCGGACCGAAATCTGCAGCGGTAACAACGCTAAATCACAAAGGAAGGGGAACGCCAATATAAATCAGCTTATAAACATTCCTATTTTTATTATTAATTGTGTGCCCTTTTTCATAATTTTAAGGAATTTTAGTAAATTTTCATAGGCAAAACGGATCAGAATTCTGCCACAACGCAAACATTTTCATCTTCCGGACCGAAATTTGCAACGGTAACAACGCAAAAACACAAGAGTAACAAGAACGCTGCACGCCACGTGACCAAGCCGGGAACCCCGCAGCTCCTTCCGTTTGCTCAATAACAGCAACAGCGCTGGAGGGCAAGGCTATATAAACGCTTGCTACACTGTTGGGGCTTCAGACTGTTCTGCATCGCCAGTGAGTGATCTGACAGTTGAGCGCTTACAAAATTATCCAGGTTTCGTACACCCCGTCCTTTCTTATTTTCTTACAAAAAAAGCTTGTGTTCTTTTGCAAAAAGCAACTATGGCTGGAACAAAGGCCCGTCACAATTTTCACGAAGAGTGCGAAGCCGCTATCAACAAGCAAATTAATGCTGAGTTGTACGCCAGCTACGCCTACTTGGCTCTGGTAAGTTCTACACCCTTTGTGACTTGTTTATTGGCAAATGGCCTAGTTTCAGTGTTGCGCAATACCTTACGTGTTTGCATGCTGTTCTTTAAATTTACTCTCAGAGGTGCATTAATATGATAGAAAAGAAATAAGTAAAATTTGGAAATAAATTAGTTTCAGAGTTTTAACAATTAATTTTTCTCAATTTTTTTCTTGTCTAGGCTGCTCATTTCGGCAGGGATGACGTGGAGTTGAAAGGCATGAGGAAATTCTGTTTGGAATCCTCTCACGAAGAGCGTGAACATGCTGAGAAACTGATTAAGTACCAGAATCTTCGTGGAGGTCGCGTTGTACTTCAGCCCATTGATCGTCCAGTCAAAGACGAATGGGATACTGCTCTGCAAGCCATGGAATACATCTTGGACTTGGAGAAGCAGGTCAACCAATCTCTGTTGGGCATTCATAAGCTGGCTTCTAAGCATGAAGATCCTCATCTGACCAATTTCTTGGAAGGAGAGATGTTGGAAGAACAAGCCGAATCCATTCGTACGATCGCTGGCTATGTCACCAACTTGCAACGTGTTGGAGACGGCTTGGGTGTTTACATCTTTGACCAGAAGTTGGAGTAAAAGGAGTAGAATTCCGTGACGTTGAAAACGACGCCGGTTTTGCCCTTTCTCTTATTTCATGCCTAGACTGCCGCGTCATGTATCCACGCTTTCGTGTCGTTCCTGTTGGGAAGCAAATCCTCTTTGTATCTGGTTTATAGCAGTCTTTGCATAAGTTGAAATACACAGTGTCTCATATCTAATCACAATGTCTTCTGTAAAGTTTGTTATTACTACCACCGAGTCATGTTTTCCAGTATTGCGCATTATTTTATGACTCATGCCAGGACTGACCTTGGGGCGTTGTTGCTGAGTCAGAACATATAGCAATAAAACTTTGAAGCCAAGGTGTTTGCCATATTACAAGAATCTATCGGTTTAGTATAAATTGTACCATAGTCCAATATGTAATACTAAACTTACTGTTCTACTTCCTAATAGCTTTTGGGAACTATTTCCTAATAGCTCTTGTAATATTTAGCAGGAAGTTACGTGCTTTTGATCCACAGTGACGAGAGAAAAATTCTCTGAAGTCATTGCCATGCTGCTTCTAAGAAGTTTAAAATAAAGGAACAAATATAGAAAAATTTGCGGACGATTTGCAGGAAGGGCTACTCCCAAAACGTGCTGAAACCTTTTTGATCGTTTTTGTTCTGATCTATCCGCACATATTTTAGTTTTCTTACCCGTTTATTTTCATCAGAAAATAGAGTACAGATCTCGATACAATATATGAATGTTAGAAAACTTTTAATACTTGGCATACCATAATTAAGGTCTGTGTTCAGAAAACGTACATCATTGTCAATACACCGAAGTATACAAGCTTTATACAATACATTAGCTAACACTGATATGCGGTAGCTGCTCTTTTAATTAGGAAGACGGCGATGAAGTACGGGCTGTCATTTCTTGAACGAACCAATCAGGTAATGTCCGGGCACCAGGCGCCGGACTGGCAATAATTCGACTTGCCTGGCCTGGCACGCGTTTAAATTCGATGACAATTTGTGGATCGTCTTCGGTAAGGACGCTTTTGATGTACGTTAACAAATCGTTGCAGAAATTCATGCAAACGTTTGCTTTCCACATTTCACGACCGTATGACGCCTGCAAATATACAGAAAATAATAAGCAACAATCAAACTACTGCACACAATTAGAAAAAAACAGTATACGGTAGCAATCACAATACTGAAAGAAATTAGCAGCAATTCAAATAATGTGGACTATCGTTGTAATGAACTTCTTGGGAGATGGAGGTTCGGTATATACGAAGTTCGCTATATTCAGCGCTTTATTGGATATTTAAGTAGATCGAGACCTTTCGACGCCTTTACAAGGCCAACAATTCATCGTAAAGTGGTTCATTATAGTGAGATTTCTATTGTGTTTGTATAACTAACAAGCAAATAAACAAAAGATTAAAATAAAAGGAAAAACGCTAAATTAGCGTAGAAACAACACGTATATACAGTAAATAAGATCACGGAACTGAAAATTCTCTACAGGAAAACATTGGAATGAATGGACTTCAAAGGAAAATTACCATTTCCTGCGCTAATTTCGGTAGTCTCATAACGTCATACATCTTTAACTTTTCTACCATTCCGTCATCGTCCCGAAAGCCGCACAAAATGCGCGGTATACCCACTAAAAAGGACTGAGCCCACCACTTTAAGCATTTGAACCTAGAATACACACAGTAAGTAAAAGTGCACGTGGAAACGTACTCTTAAAACAGAATTACTTTCTGAAGTTAAACTCTTGCCGTTCTGTTTCAATTAATCGACTGGTTTTCAGTTCCACGAAGTTTTTTAACGTCTTAAACGGCCACGGTGAACCTTAAAAGGTAAAATGATTTTTTAAAACTATTTTTAAATTTACTATCATTATTATGTTTGTTTTTCGGTTGTGTCAAATCAAACACTGACAGAAAATATCACGTTACCTTCTGGTACTGGAGCGGTCGCATCAACGCAATCAATTTCGGCGCCGTATAGTAAACGATGGCTGCCCAGCTTGGTACTTATCATTACATTCAATTCTTCATTCTCGTTCACAACTTCTGAAGTGCGGGGCTTTTCTGTCGGACTGGCTAAAACAAAACTCTTTTAGCATGACAAAGTGGTTGAAATTTTAATAAATTGGAAACCCAATTTCATAGAAATTAGCATGGAAAAAAGTAAAAAGAAAATAAAGAGAAAATAGGGGAACAATTTAATTACGGGATACATCTTACTTGAACATAAATATTGTTCGAATTTAAAACCCCAGGACGTCATATCCTTTTGTCGCTGACTTTCACTGGCTTTGGCTTTTTGCTTTTCTTCCGTTTCGACGGCCCATAAGTAAATAGTTCCTCCAAAACGGGTGGCGTGGATAATCCAACCTTCTTTCCATTCATACGGAGTGGCAAAGATGACGGTAAGAAGACCACGGAAGCAAACAAACTCAGCTTGGGCTAAAGATGGGTTTTCCAGAATCCAACGTAACATATTGCCCAATCCTTCTTCCTTGATTTTCTTTTCATCTTTCTTGATTACACCATCAATGCCAGCGTGTAAATCAAAGTTCAGTTTCGACACGCTGAGCTCGTCCTTGAAAGGAGACGGTAAGGACAAATAGCGTAGTGCGGAGTAATCGCGAATTAAATTGCGCTGCTCGTCCAAGCTAAAAACCCCGATGCATTGTGGTTGCTTGAACTCTGGACAAGGTGCCCTTTCCGCAGCTGAGAGGTTCCAGTTAAACCTTTCTAAGGGAAAGTTCTTGGGCTTCTTCGCATGATGAATCGTGTCGTTTGCAGGTCGTTCGTAATCATCCCTCAAAGTGCGCTTCATTTTTAATTCTGCATGAACAAATTTAATAAATTAATTAAAAAACTGATGAAGCAATCACGGAAAATTCCAGAATCACGATAACACCACGGATTATTCGATAAAAGATAATCAAAACTTAAAAAGTAGACGCAATAACAATTCAACAAGTTTTGTTGATGGAAAAGAGCGAATTCTTGAAAAATGTATACAAATGAGTCGTGTTTAACTAAAAACACTGCTCACGACAGTTACTTACCAGCTTCGTTTTCAAACTTCAGCTCATTTACGGCAGAATATTATTTTAATACTTTTAAGTAAACTTTGTTGTCAACCTTCAAAGAACCGCTAATAGTGTTCGTGGTTCCTTGATCACATGGGTTTTGAACGGCGAACGCGTCCCTGCTAAGCCATTGAGCGATCTTGGCCAAGACCCACCCTTGGCCACGGTTCACTTTTTCCTTGCTCCTTTCCTTTAACTGGGTAATATTTCAAAGAAAATTTACGACAGTAATGTAACAATTTAAAATATCTAGTAGATCACAACGATTTTTGTTAAAAAAAAACAGCAAAATAAATTTGCAAACATGAAAGGAATTATTTTTTTTTCGGAAAAATATTATGAAAAATCGGCCTTTCAGGTGCAGAAAATTATTTTTCAGTACGTTTTAAACTAAATTAATTAAAAAATTAAAAATTAGCTACTGAGCTGTTATCTGATGAGTTTAGATGGTAGAAAATAAATTTTATGGGCAAAAGAACTTCAATTACATAGTACATCGTAGCATAGCACTTCCTTTACAGAAACGTGACTAAATTTTCAGAAATTTCTTATCAATTTAAAATGTAATATTCACAATGAATTTTATTTTGTTTTTTATTAGAAAAATTAAATTACCAATAACAAATGAAAGCTGAAGTTTCTGTGAAGTTTAAGAGGCGTAAATTCACTCTTAAAATGTTTGAATGTACCGCTTAAGCCAACTAGATGTCAGTGTTGGGCATTAAAAACAACAACACGCGTTTTGGCCTTTTGGTTGCACGTTTTTCCAATGGCACTGTTTACTTTGAAAAATTCTGTGAAATATTCAGTTCAAGTGCTGAAAACTTTTGTAAGACACGATTCACATTATAATGTATTAAGAATACACGAACGAGGTCTTCTTCAGGATATATTTCCGCCTAGCAAGTAAATTCTTTTAAGATTTTACGTCCATATTTTTCCTTTAAATGTTGTATTAATTTCCTGTAAATAATTAATTAAGATTACCCATTTTACAAATTTGTCAGTCCTTGTAAACGCTGAGTAGCGTGCTTAACAATAATGTATTCTTTTTTAGTGTAGCTTTGCAAAAACTCCTGAACGGACCACAGTGTTTTTATGCTGGATTCGATCCAACGGCTGAAAGCTTGCACATTGGTAATTTACTAGTCGTGGTAGCGTTACTACATTGCCAACGAGCTGGACATCAACCGCTAGCAGTGGTAAATTCGATATTATCTTTCTTTTTTAAATGCCGGTGGTGACTCTCACCTATAGACTCCGTTATCACTTAAACTCATTTTGAAAAAAACACTGATTTTACTTTTTGAAAGGAAACAAGCTTTTAGCCATTTTTTTGTAAATATTTAAAAAATTCGTTACTAAAATATATTTATATTTCAGATTGGTGGTGCTACAGCGCAGATTGGTGACCCGAGTGGGAAATCATGCGAAAGACCGGCATTAGATCTTGAAGTAGTTCTTAGCAACTGTAATTCCATCGCATTAAACATCCAGAGAATTTTTGAAAATCATAAACAATTCATATGGGACAAACGGGGCCACAAGGCTAAGTTAGCTCCGATACGGTAAATTACCCTTTATGCATTTCTAACCTTTTACGTATTTTTAATCCTTTTATCTTAACATAGTGTAGTAAACAACTTGGAATGGTACCAGCACACCAGTTTTATAGACTTTTTAAGCAAATATGGCCGTTATTTCCGAGTGGGCACAATGCTTGGCCGTCATAGCGTTCAGACGCGTTTAAACACGGAAGCTGGCATCAGTTACACCGAGTTTTCGTACCAAGTCCTGCAAGCTTATGATTGGCTGCATCTCCTAAAAGAGTACCAGTGCAAATTCCAGGTACTATCGTTCAGTAAATTGCCGGTAGTTCTGAAATTTGGCTAAAATCTCTTAACTCATTAAGATTTTTGTGTTAGAAATTATCTCACAGTTACGTTCTAGTAATTTGTATGTTTTTGTCTTTTTTTTTTACATTTAAAAATATTTTTTACTTTGAATTTTTCTTACTCTACTTGTTTCTTTTCAATGCATTTTGGTAATTTTTTAATGAACTCGTTTTTGTTAAGCTTTTCTTTATTTTTAATGAATTTTGCCTCAAATTTTGTCTCTTAATCTTTTTCAAATTAGTTTATTCGTCACTAACGTTTTGGCTGTCTTTTTCCTTCTTTAGGTCGGTGGGAGTGACCAGATGGGGAATATCATGTCGGGACACGATCTCATTTCCAGACTTACTCAAGAGGAAGTATTTGGTAAATATCTTACCACTCTCGCTTTCGGAATGAAAACCCTTGTGTTCCTATTTCATGAAATGTTTGTCTAGGTTTAACGCTTCCTTTAGTGACCAGCGAAAGCGGGAACAAATTAGGTAAAACAGCTGGCAACGCGGTATGGTTGGACGCACTCAAAACACGCCCTTTCGATTTGTACCAGTTTTTCGTACGGACCAAAGACGCTGATGTGGAAAAATTGCTTAAATTATTCACTTTTTTGCCTTTGTCCGAGGTGGAGGCAATAGTCGCTAAAACGCATGTAAGAAAAAACCTAACAAAAGCTTTTTCTTTCTGTCTCGAGTTGTATCTAGAAGATAACAAAGCGAATGTGTAATAATCTTTGAAAAAGGCCAAGCCCGAAAGCCGATTAGCTCACCGAAAGTTGGCAGAGGAAGTAACTTTGCTCGTCCATGGAGAAGAAGGTCTGAAATCAGCGCAAAGAACGACGGACGCTTTGTATGGAACGACCCTGGAGTCCGTTGCGAGTCTTAGCGCGGAAGAAATCGCGACTATTTTCAGCGAAGCGCCCATTTCAGAAATCATGTTATCGGCTGGCACCACCGTCAAAGACATGGCTGTGAAAGCGGGGTGTTTTCACGATGAGCGTAATTTCCACTAATGCTTTAATTTCCATTCCAAGCGGAACTGGGCCAGTGACCATATTTATTGTTGTGGATATTACCATAGGCGACGCAGTGAGGATTATCCTGGCTGGAGGGTTCCAAGTCAACCGGCAAAAAATTACCAACCCGGAAGAATTAGTTATCCAAGGAAAACACATTCTACCGAATAGGTTTTCGCTTGTGCGAGTTGGTAAGCTTGTTTTCCTTTCGAAACAAAATTTACTTGCTTCTAATCACTTGAAATATTCCAAAAAGCAGCAATAAAGAGGTGTGCTTGTCTAAATGACAATTTCATCATCTTAACGTAAAAATGTGGAAAGGAGCTCACGTAGATATTAAGTTTGAGAAAAGTAGAAATTTTAATTTTTTCTCCTTTCGGGTAATGTAAAATTTCCGCGTTAGAATTTCTGTTTCGATTCGATTTTCGCGTCTGTTTTATTAATTTCCTGGGACGGATGAATTATTGGGAGGAGTTTATGTTTTTGTTATTGTCTTTCGTGAGTACGCGGGATATTAAGTTTACGGCACATGGTTTCATTAAGGATGCTGAAGAGGATACGTGTAAATTTGGGGAGCTAAAGTGAACTTTAAGGCTAAAACTCATTCCCTTTCCATTTGTCTTTCTTTGTTGTTTTTGTCTAGGCAAGAAGAATTACTATTTGGTGAAGTGGTCGTAAGGAGTTGTAAAGTTGTAGACAAGTGCAGTAAGCCCTCCAGCTTGGTGGCCGTTTCCGGACTGGAGAACACTCTTGAAGGAGAAAATGGGAAAGCGTCAGAGTTCCTTAGTGCAAACTTCCCAAGCGAAGACCTGTCGGTATTTAGGTAAGTTTACGGGGCCCAGTACTCGAAAGTTCTTTCCTGAACTTTACGATGACGATCCGCGGCCCCTGACGGGCGCTCGACAATACAAAGTTAAATGACTCGCGCCGAAAACTGCGGTGAAAATTGAAACTCTTCCACCTGATAGCGCCAAGCTTAGGAAGCGAAACTTCACAATTTATTTGTAGCAGACGGGAAATAATACTTCGTTTGTTAAGGAAAGATTTGTTAAGATGCGACGTTGCGTGAAGTTCGTGATTGCGTTTAACGACTGAAGTATGCAATCGATTTCTAGGAGATTTAGAGCAATTCTAATTCCATGTGTCTATATATTCGTCGATATCGATTATTTATATATTTAATTTAATTGAAGGATTTAATTGAAAGATTGGATCTTTAATCAGATCGGATCTAAAATTTGCTCTATAGATCTTCATGAAGTTTCTAAAGATCGGATTGGCAGTTGACGAATGATCTAAAAAGATCTTGATCGGCCGAAAAATAAAGATGCGGAACACGGAAACAGAAGCGGTGTTAAAACACTTGACTAATGAAACTACAGTTGTCTCCACGTAATTGAATAGCGGTTATTTGAATATTTAAGTGAGCGAATTGCAGTGTAGTTTAGTTTTTGTATTTGTTTCCATGTTGGAAAGAATGAAGGTAGTGGTCGCTTTGGGTTTGGAATTATTGCTGTGTTAAATCGAGTTCGAGTAGACTGAAAACGGGTCGAAACTGGTCAGACGGGAGTTGGTAGTCTTGAGCGAGTTTCCCCACCGCTTCTTTTAAGTTAGTGAGCTGGAGCTCCGTTTTTTTGGTTTGGGCCATCAAGCGCTCACGCTGGTTGTAGATAGGCTTATACGAGCCTCGCTTGAGAGCTTCGTAGAATTTGAGGCGTTTTTGGACCAAGGCGAGCTGTGTGAGTACCTAATAAACGTAATTACAAAATTTTCTGCTGTCTCAAGCTTCGGGGACACTCATTTTTTTCGTTTTCTTTTTTTTTTTTAATAATTTTTCTCTTCAGTATTTGTTAAGAGTGTCGTACTTGTCGTTTTTCGGCCAAAAGGTCGACTTGTTTGTTCCTCAAGTAATGCAACCGTTCTTGGGTTTCTTGGTGGTAGCATTTGCGTTGCTCCAAGTCTGTTCGTAAAGTCGTATAATGGCGCTGTAAGTCATCCAAGCGGTTATTGCTAGCTTGGAGCTCCTGGGAGTGTAAAATTCGTTGATGAGGGGAAGTTTCATGACAATTTTAGTACTTTCTGGGACGTTTTGATATCCCGCTTCAGGCTACGTTCCTTGTCGACGGCCTTGGTACGTACGCTGGCTGGAGTGGTACATTCGGCTTTGGACTTGAGTATCGCTCGCCCTAAGACGCATTTCTCCAGTTCGTGGCTCATTTGCTCTTGTGTGCGAGTCAGCTGAGCTTCACGTACCTATGGACCCCAATTTAGTATACATGGTTAAACACGTACTCTACGCGAACTCCAGTTCGTGACTCGTTTGAACGATTTGTTGCGATTCTGTCCTGTTTATAAAACTTTTTTACTTTTTAATAACTGTTGGTTGTAATATTTCTATTCCTGCGAAATCTTTGAATCAACTCGGATAGGGCTATTCAGCTATGGAGGCAAAGTCAGGCAGAGTCAAATATTCTCGTAGAAACAATAATAGAGAGCGTAATTCAACCTGTTGGCGATGAATTTCTGCCTTGAGCGCAGCAATTTGTCCCGCGTCCGATGTTTCCGCATCAACTAAGGCGCGAGCTTCGCGTATTTCGAAGAGTTTCGTTTCCCAGAGCGCTGCGCTTTTTTCTGCCTCGCATATCTGAAGCTGGAGAGCTTCACTTTCTTCCTGCAGGCTCAATTTCTGCCGCGTAAGTTGCAGCAATTCACGCTCGGGGGTTTCGAGCTCGGCTTGCCATTCGCGGTTCCAGTGTTTGGTCTCGTACTCCAGTGCGGCCCGCGTCTGCTTCTCGTTAGCAATAGCTGCACATAGCTGCGTCATCTGTAAGCGAAGATTCGGGATCTTCTTCTCGAGAAGATTTTTCTGGCCCTTGAGCTCGGTCAACTTGGTGGCTCGTGCGATTTTAGTTTGCTCCAGGACAAGTAATTCTACCATATTTTTGAACCATAGCATTGAAATCGAGTTCAGAATTCAAAATAGTAAAAAAAAATTATTTTTAATGTAAATATTGTCACGCCAATATTTGTCAATTGTTTCGTTTAAGCGTAGTTTCCCTGTTCGTCCCACCGCACCCTTGGTATCTGGACTAATGACAGTCATTTCTCCGAAACAAAAGGGACTACGTTGATTTCGTTTGGGTGAAGAAGAAGTTATAAGAAGGGAGAGTGACAGGGACGCGGGAAGAAGAAGCTAAAAAGAGAGAGTGGAGTTTGTATATCGGTGGCAAATACAGATACCGTTGGCTACCTCAGTCTTAATCTTTTGTTTCCAAGCCAGATCAGGGGCCCCGTGAAAAACCACGTCATTGTAAAACTCAACCAAGTGTTGGTTAATGACGTGATAATATAAAGAAATTTACGGCCATTTCTTTACGAATTGAAGTAATACCTTGTCCTAATGTTGTTTGGTACTCTTCCGCAACCTGTTGATCTTGAGACAGCGTCAGCAACTGATTTTGCGACTGCAACCAGTCGTGCTGGAAATGTTCGATTTCCTTGGATAACTGCCCTATGGAATCCTGAAGAGTAGCAATTTGATGTTGACCGTAATCGTTGAGGCCAGACTGCGTGATGGTAGTGGTGGAGACAGAAATAAAGGGGGAAAATCGATTTATTCATTAAAGACTCATTTTTCATGCTTTTTACTTGCTTCTGGATTTGAAGCTCAGCTATTTTGCGTTGGAGTCTCACAACTTGATTCTCCCGTTGGCTTAGCTTCTTTTTCGCCCGCACGAGCTCAGCCTGCCGAGCGGCAAATTTCTGCGAATCTTCCTCCAGCTTTTGTTGGACGTGAGCGAGCGTCCGTGCCTTCTCTTCGTAGCATTCTTGTAATTCACTCTCTAACAAGGCTAATCTCGCAAGAGTGTTTTCCAGATTGGCCAGCTTCAAGTCCTTGAAAAATGTACCAGACAGCGGTAAAAGTGCCCGAGGGGGCGAGAGAAAAGGATATTACTGCAAAATGTCAAACGTGGGAAGATATATGAGTCTTAAGGTTCGCTGGTATTACCCTGGCTCGTGAAGTTTCGCGCAGTTGTTGGATTTGTCTGTAAGCGTTCTGCGCTTCTTGATCTGCTAGCAGTTTCTGTCGTAATATTTCTACCACGTTTTCCTGCAAGCGCGACTTTTTAGCTTCGGCTTCGCGTAACTGCCGATTTATATCTTCTTCTGACTTCTCGAATAACTTGTCTTCCTGCGACAGGAAGCCAAAAAAAAAAAAGAAAAAAAAAAGAATTCTTGAGATAGAGGAAAAAATTGCTGCAGCCATTTCTGTAACAAACTTTGGCAAGGCTTTCGAGCTGCGTTTCAAGAGTGGTTAGAAGGGCTGTCTTGTTATATAATTCTTGTTTCAATGCAATTTCTGCGGCTTGGCTTTGCTCTCTGGTCTGGGACAAGCGTTGAAACGCCTTTTCCGTGCGTTCCAGCGACAGCAATTTTGTTGATTTCTCAGCTGCCAGTACAGCAGCGTCCTTCCGAAGCCGCTCGAGTTGGAGTTGGTTGCTTTCTAGCTGTGAACGCTTCTCTCTGCAGAAAGACGGGGAGCGTGTGGCAGAAATCAGATGGCAAATGTTGTATTAGCTGTAGCAGTAATTTTCTGCTTGTAGAAGCGTAAGGCAGGGTGGAAGAGTCGAAGGAAGGGAGAATGAGGTTTACTTGAGAGACTGTTGCATGGTGAGTGCCGCCGTTTGCCGTCGCTCCAAATCCATTAGCGAAGACTGCCAAGCTTGTCTTAATCGCTTCCGAGCACACTGAGCTGCAGCCCACTCAGTCTGGGCGGCGCGCAACGCATCGCGCAGTAATCCCAGTTTCTCCTCCTCGCGTAAGACTTCCAGGCGAGCTTGGTGAGTAGACCACTCGCCGTAATCGATTTCGCTCAGCAATTTGGTCACCAGCAGGTCCTACGAAATGAGGAAGATCATGCACCAACTAGTTATTAGCCTTTATGGCTGCAGTAATGGAAAGCAATCTCTCGTACTGCTGCCTGGAGCTGGCATTTCTTTCGACTCTTTGCCACTACACCAGTTTCGAGTTTCGTTTACCTGGGCGGTTTTGAACCCGTCAATATTTTGCCGTTCCTTGTGACATTTCTGGACAAAGCTACGGTGAGCTAGTAATTGCGCCTCGCGGTCTTCCACTTCACGGCCCAGTGCGGCGCGTTTTTCGAGAATGGATGCCAAGTCTTTCTGCAACTCCGCCTCTAATGTCATAAAGAACATGGTGTGAAACATGAAATCACGTGATAGAACGTCATTTATGTTTTCTTTCACGCGCAGTTTATTGTCACGCTTTATTGTCTTTCTAACCTGCACATTAATAAACCCTACGGTTGTTATGCTAAATTTGCTAAAAACAGCCCACTTATTATAACAAAAAATTAAGCGTGACATAGAGATTATAATTAGATAATAAAGCTTTATGTTTAGATGTAAAGTAATTTGTAAAGATGATGAATTTTTAAGCTAACAAATGCTAAGTTGGTCTAGCATCGAAGTCAAGCCTAATCGAGGTAAATTTCATGCCCAGTGAGACGGACTTCATTACCTTATGGTGGCTGCACTGCTATTCTCATTTAACGCTCGCTTATTTGTAGGAATTTCATGTGTAATGAATCTCTCTAAATTAGCAGTTTAAATCAGTTTAAATCAGTTTAAATCAGACTTTATCTCCAAGATTGAAACATCGATGATCGATGATTGGTCAATATACGAAAATTAGGCCTATTGTACTGTTTTTCCTGACTTTCATTTTTTGATATAATGAAAAAACAGCAAAATTTCAACAATAGATTAATATAAATTATTATAAATTAATATAATTATTAAATTAATAGATTAAATATAAATTATTAAATTAATATAAATTATTATAAATTAATATAATTATTAAATTATTAAATTAATAGATTAAATATAAATTATTAAATTAATGTAAATTATTATAAATTAATATAATTATTAAATTAATAAATTAAATATAAATTAATATAAATTAATACCACGTGTTAGCTGAACGCGGGCCAAAGTTAACCTTTTAATGAGGTTACCGTAGGTTAACACAATACAGAAAATATCTGCACTGCTTAACTAACCTCGTTGAACGGCAGTATTGGCTTGATGGCGCAATTCTTCCAAAGCTTTTTGTTCCTCGGACAATTGGTTGTCAAATTCCGCGCGTAGGCGTTGCCGGTTTTCATTTTCTTTCCGAAGTGCCTGAACTTGGGCCTCTTCTCGTGCCAGGGCTTGTTGCGTTTCGTAGTTCGCAAGGTCCAGCTTACGTTTAAGAGCCTCACTTTCCTTGAGCTCTTGTTCCTAATGTCCAACTTATGTCTGATTGCTTTTTCTTCGTAAAAGAGCTTTCTTACCAGGGCATTTAACTTAAGTTGGATCCGCTCCCGTTCTTCCAGCAATGTTTGGGTGAGAGATTGCTGGAACTTGTGCAGCAAAGGGTGCTCAGGATGGAGAACTTCCATCTCCAGTGCGCCTTCACGTTCGCCTTCACTTTGTCCATCTTCCATGGTAGACTCTTCCGGCGGACTGGCTGTTACACCCAAAGACAGAGATTCCATTGTCTCTCGGGAGATCATATGCGAATGAGCTACTTAGACATAAAAAATCACCCCGAAACTTGCCTCGTTTGGGTCACCCGAACGTACTGGACCGGTACGTTGTCATGCCAACGTTCGCTAGGCAACGTAACAATCCGTGAAAAACTGGTTGGGGACTTAAGGTGATAATATGCACCCTCGTAACTACATCCGCAAACTTACATTGTTTCGATAAATCGAGTTTCGGGCTTGAAACCGAGTCAAAGAGAAAGAGTTGGGCGGAATAGAACCGGAATGAAGATTGCTTTGATAAGAACAAATACTGGAGGGGGAAGTTTTACCAGGGAGATTCAGCCCACGATGTGACGTCCTTCTTGGACCTTAACCAACAAGGACGTTTTATCTTCAAAGACATTTAACAAGGCTTGGGGTTGAAGTAGTGGAGAAGCGAAAAGGAGAGCAAACAGAAAAGACAACAAAACCGGGATGGAACAGCGTTTGTCGCTGCTAAGTGACTTTGTTTGCGGAGGCAAGACGACGTACAATAAGTACGCTGGCAGAAGAAGGGCAACGTACCCATTCTCCATCCTCCCACAAGCATATCCTAAGACCCTTGGACGCAAGGTTTTCGTAATCACTCGATTGTATTTCAAGTATTTATCCCCTAAACGCGGCAAGTACTCAACGATCTTTTAGGCTTGATGTATTATACAAAACTTCTAAGCCATCTTTTGCGATGGCGCCGTGAATTTTAATTTGAAAAAAAAAAACAGAAAAGGCTTGCATAGCAAAAATAAATAAATAAATAAATAAAAAAATAATAAAATAAATAAATAAATAATAATTATAATAATGTCAGCACAAAGAATAAAGAGCCTTTAATGTCAAAGTATCCCACAATTAAACCAGAATTACAGTGATACAAGGAAAAATAAAAGCGTTGCACAGAGTTAAAATACCGCAAAAATCTGAATTTATGACTAATAAACTGTGAAAGGAAATACTGTGCTTTTTTTCTGTTCTTTGCTGTTGTCGTCTTTATGTGTAACATCCTGGGATACGTTAGGAGTCTGGTGCTCATTACAATTTTAAATTCGTCGTGGAAGAATTATGAAACAATTTCGGGACTTTAAGATCCTTTTATACTTTCCAGCCTATTTCCAAGGAATATTCAAGCATTCCCAATGAAGCAAACATTTTTCTTTTACCGTTTCTTCAATGTAAACCCATTAGAATTACTAACAAAAAACCAATTCCTTGGCAACTTCGTTAGTGATATGATAAACATTGCCTAATTTCGTTATGAATGTTCCTAAGCTGTAATCAGTATTACATAAACAACGTCGTATCCTAACATCAGTACTAAAACCTCGTTATAACGGACATCCAAGGGGCGCAACATGTTCATTGTAGTCGATTGTCCGTAATAGCCAATATTAGCTTATGTCACGTTCTACTCCTTTTCAAATTCCGTTTATTCGTAACTTCCAATTTACATCAACAACAAAACGAACTCCAATACAAAATCACACAAAAACACTCTCCTTCTCGTGCTAACTCTCACTTTACGTTTACAACAATCAAATTTCACGTTGAAGAAACGGAACTGTCTCAAAAGAAGGTCAGAAAGGAACTCACTATTACAGGCTGGGTGCAGGGGATTTCATTTTTACCAACAATGAATCTTGGGATTCGTTGTTGGGCGACTACGAAATTTGTCTGTTGAGTAACAATGAACGCCACACTTAGTTGATGTTCGACGGAGCATGAGGACCATGTACACAAAAGCAGGTTGTCTGTTGTAACCGATATCCGTTTAAGTGAGGCTTTACTGGAACGGCAAAATTTTTAGTACAATAGGGTTAACATAGCGAGATCCTACGTTTTGTATTTAATAGAGAAGAATTTCATTATAACAAACCTCGCGGGGCTAGAAAAATCTTTTCTGTATATCCAAAGCCCGTTTTATCAGACGCTTTTTTTACGATTGCATAACTCAGATCCTTACATACACACAATAGTAGAAAAATTCGTTTTAAAAGCTTCGTTAAAACGGAATTCTACTTCATGAATGACAAACATGTAATTTTTTAAAAATTCGCAGCGAAATTGCAAGATTCTTAAATATTTTAAAACCTTTTCACGTGTAAAAAATGAAAGTTTTTGTACCTGGCTCACATTTTTTTAAAGGTACAATGTTTTGTAAAGACTTAACCGTGTTTCGTGCCAAAAGTGGGGGTTGAATAGCAGAAAAAAACTAAAAGAGGTAAAGCTTCCATGAAGTATCCACCAAGCATCAAAAGAAGACGTTTGAATTTCTGGCTAAAAAGTTTTAGAATCCTGACCCAAGTTACTGGGACGGTCAATTGTGGAAGAAATGGCTTGGAGGAAAAAATGACGGACGCGTATGGCGAGCTTTCTTATAACGACGCTCATTTCTGTGGTAAAAAATCCCAACGAGCTACTTCTTTTAATCCCCAGTCTTTAAGCATGCCAATACGGTAAAGGACTCGCTCACGCGCCAAAAATTGCTTCGCTTAAACTGTCCCTGCGCTTGCGCTGACCCCATAAGAGGGGAAAAAAAGGACTGAAGACCCTGGAGTAGATCCTGCACACGTTATTGATCGGGGCTGGTCCTCCATGCAGACCCTGCGTCGTTCACTCATAAGACGACGAAAACTATGGTAGCCTCCCTTTCACTCTTGGTAACCGAACAGAGACCCTCCCGTTTCCTGTCTGCTACCCCTGGGTCTGATACAACCCTCAAACTTACATTTTACCCTCCCTTTCGTTGCCTTCACCTTTTCGCTTTGCCTTTCCCTGAAGGTGGTGAGCGACCGTTAAACTCCTTTTTGACAAGTTGACGTGATTCAGAACGCCCCTATTCATCAAACACCGGACTTGAAAAATCTGGTCAAAACTAAATGGTACATGGTAACAAGGTATACCATGTTAGTTGTCCCAGTTTCTTATGATCCTTGGCCACAGAAAAGACATCAGGTCCTAAGAATTCTTAACTTTTTTGGCTTTCATATTTTCGGTGGACCACGACGAGGTTCTTGAGGGTAGCTAGGATATTTATTTAGAGTCGGTGTGTTTTTTTTGCCGAATAAACATAAAAAAACACACAGAAAAGATGTTCGCTAGCTATTGGACTCGGTGCCAGGGTTTCCTGTGAGCGGAAAAGGAAGGCGGGAAGGGGTGGTAAGCTGAAAAGAGGTAGGTAGAATAATAGGGGTGCCTGAAGCAACGGGAGGTTTGGGAGGCTTTCCCTTCTGGCGTCACCGAAAATGCTTTAGGTTGCGCGCGATACGCTCTGCGCTCCTTACACGGAACGTTTTGGCCACCGGAGTTGAACGGGGGAAACCTAGAGGATCTGGTGAGACCCGCTTAGTGGCTGAGGGAGACCCTAGCAGCATTGAAGCTTCCCCGACCTGTAAGGTCAAACCCTTTATCTTTAAGGGGGTGAACTCCAAAGGATCCTCACCGACTTGCTGGAACAAAACAACCCTTAAAACATTGTTAGTACCCTTCGAGGGACATGGCTGGTTGTGGTACAGAGTGGTGTTTGAAACCATCAATGTTCCAGTTTTGAACAAGGGGTTCGGAAGGGTGAATTTTTGAAGGTCTGAATCAAGGGACTAGGATTGCGCCCAAGTTATGTGTATCGGCCATGTACGGCTGTAACTGTGATCAATTGGTGGGTACGATCCTTGCTCAAGAGAAGGGTTAGGAGGTGTCCTCACCAAGGCACGCCACTAACCTCATCATGAATCAATATTCTCACGGATTTCAGTACTGGACATTACTTCGTGCACAAGATGTAGCCGGCTGGTACCCAGGTTTCCCGTAAATGAGAAAAACCAAATCTCCTCTGGCATATACAAGCACAAGAAACCCAAATAAGGGAAAAAAGGAAAAAATCCTAAGAAAACGAAGAAAAAAAGCTTTGTTAGCTCCTTAAAGCAAAAACACCTGTCTTATCTCTTCATTTCTCTCTTCAGCTGTGCACCTCCTTTCTCGCTAACAACTTTGAAGCTCCAATAACCGAGTACGTTGCTGTTGCGACACCTTTTAAGATAGGCTCATTAAAAAGGCCTCTTCGTCGACCGGAAACTTATCAACACCATTCTTTCTTATCAACGAAACCTTTTTGGGTTTCCGTAGTGGAAGAGTTAAAAAAAAAAGAAAACAGATAGCACAGTCACAAAAGGGGAAATTTGCTTCCATTCACTTCCAAGACGGTTGTAGTATTAGGCAAGTACAATACGTACTTGACTGTTGGTACCGTTTGGAGTCCTATTCAGTCTGCTTCCAAGAACTGTTTTGTCAGGATCCTTGCCTCAGCTGTTTCTAGGAACAGAATTATTGCCCAGGCCGTACGGCCTCTATCTTTCTCTTTGAGATTTGCAAAGCTTGTGACCCAAACAAAGTTCGCAAGAAAAAAGATAATCGACCGGAGGATTGACTTCGTTCGCCATGCCCAGATGGGCCAGCCTGGGGGCATTATGAGGGCCAACGCGGGGCGTCCCGCAAGCTATGGACCCTCGCCATGTGCCACTTTCGCCCGACGCAGAGGCCGTGGCCCCCCTGGCCTCGGGGTTGCGGCCCAGGGTCTTCGACAAGGTAAGCTTTTGGCTACTTTCTTGGAATTCTCTGTCGCTAAGGTCTGTAGTTTCTAGCATGAGAAGTTCCTTTCGTATTCCACGTTGCTAAGGTTTCGTTTGCCTCTACAATATCCCGTCGCCAGTAGCGCTTCCAGTAGTTTCCAGGTGTTATTTTTGCACGAAATTAGTAGACATAACCTAGTAGAGACATAAACATAGTTACTTATTGTAATAAAAAAATGTCGTGTAGAAATATTTCTGAGACACGGAATATCATCATTTTTCGAGTCTTTTGCATGGAAGAGAGTTATTCCGGGCGAGTCAGAGCCAGGAAATTAGGCTTCATCGAGAGCTGAGAGCAATTTGGCGTGTCGGGCTACCATTGGTACCGTCCGGTGTATTTCTACTTCTACCAGGGGTTGTAATATGGACACACTTGACTACTCGAGGCAGAAAAGTTTTTGAAGAGTGTACTAGACGAAAGCACGGATTTTTTTTTTCTTTTCCAGTACCGCTTTTCGGTCTTATTTATGTTGATGACAAAGTACGTCGCAGACCTTCACATTAGCTTCTGTTTGGCGTTTGGGAATACGGTCGCAAGACACGCCCCCGCTCAGTAATAGTGTATTCCAAGTCTTGTCACGCGATGTGGTTCTTAACAGCAGTTCGCATTCCTTCGGCGGTTCTCGTTTTGGTGGGAACTGCTGGGACGAGGGTGATGTTAAAAGAAAATAGACATGCTTCGCTTTGACCCTCGTTAACGTGCAGTATTGTACTCTGCCGTTCGTAACATATAATGCACTCAGAGCACGAGCTCTTAAAAAGCTGAAGTACTTTGTGTAATTAACATCCCTAGCGGAAATCCTTGAAAGATGTTCTTTTAAACTGGAGCCAATGGAACGCTTGAAGTACTCGCAATGTATTACTACGGTAAAATTTCGTGGTACATTCAAGTACGCCGAAGAAATAAACGCACGGAAATAAAGCACTGGGGTTATCCATAAAACTTAAAAAAACCTTGACGAAATATGGAAACAGTGCAGCATTTAGAGATGGAGCTGTGGTCTTGCGTCAGCGTACTTACTGAACTCTATTACTGCAGAATTACCGGCCACTTTTGTTCGTGTCCGTATTTCCAAGGAAATGTAGCCGATACCGGGAATGGGGAATTATGAAAGACACCCTTTTGATTGCAAAAGGCTTTTATTCGAAAGTTTGGTATGATAGAAATATGAGTCCAGTACCTCAAACAAGAAACTGACACAGAGTGGAGAAAAAAATACTTTTTTTCTAAGCTTTAAGACATTCGAAATTAAGGAATGCAAGAGTCATTAACAACGAAAACGATACCGTATTTTCCCTTGAGAATCTGGGTATACTAGAAATACGAATTCAGTACTTGAAGAGAGTTTGTTGATCGGGAAATTACTGTACTTTCTTTGTGAGAAATTACTGTATTTTCTACATTTGTCCTATTTTAAGTCGAACAGTGAAGTGTAAGAAGTTTAGAGTGACGATGCTTTGGAAACGTATATAAGTAAGTCATTAGACTAGATTCTTTTCGAGTACTGGAAGAGCTGAGAAAGTCGGTCTGTAGAAATCTGTGCAAAGACGTCCAAATCCTAAGGCTTAGGGATGATAAAGAGCCACTTCTTGTATTCTCGCAACTCCAGCCCCCCTGGAGATACATAATAAAGCTGAACAAAACCTTGTTTTCTTTGTATCGACCATCGTTCCCAGGGGAATCATCCAACATGCACTCACGCAGTAATGGAGAAGTTTTTGTAGTGGAGGTAGAGAAAGCCTGGTGCAGAAACTAACCACGAAATGCTGAATCATATTTCTATTGTGGTTTGCCAGATCAAATTGTCAAGCTTTCTGGAGTTGGGCGTTTTTCAAAAGTGCTTCGGAAACTGTTTCTTCCAAAAATTGTCCTTTTATGGAAGAAATAGCAACGTTGCTATCGAATCTAGTCCTTGTTACGCGTTTGCTTGAAAGTATAGAAAATATTATGTGCAGCAGCATTGGCTTCATGGGAAACTTTATTAAATTAGAAAAACATTAGGAGTTTTTGCACGTATTCATCGCAGTTGCTGTAATTATTCAATTAAATGGCAGAAATTTTCACGCCAGTATTTAAATCTTTACTAGAAATTACTGGTTGCAGAAATATATACAAAGAGTATTTACTACATAATTTCTTATGGAAAGCAAACGTGCGAAGCAGCAATAATTGTCTAGTAATTGAATAATCGAGATCTTGACAGAAATTTCGATTTTTAGGTAAATCAAGAAACTTCGAATCATGGCGAAGGCGAAATGAATTCTCATCGTACATTTTTGCGAAAAATAATAAATACGTCCAGATAAAAATTTTTACGACATAAAATCACGACATTTTGAAAAGTTTCACTTATTTGTGGTTGAATAAGGAACGAAAACAATACGAAATTATCATAATTTTCAAATAAAAATGTTCAAAATATTTTTTTTAAAAATACTTTACAGCAGTTTAAGTAAAAAGAAATATGAGAATCGTGAAATTCAATTTTAGCTTTAAAGTTGGCATAAAACAAAAAAATTCCTAAAACACTGTATTTTCCTATTTTCACGTAAAAAATCCAAAATTTCCTGGAAAATCATGGAATTCACAGCACGCAATCGCGATTTTTATCTAGCACTAATAATGAAGAGTTAGAAGCTTGGTATGTAATTAGTATTCTGATATTGACATTGGAATTTCTGCCGTAAAAGTCATTAGTTGCCGAGTATGTTCTATGGCAGAATTTCCTGATTTAGTATTATTAATGTATTATTATGTTCGTACTATTAATTATTAAAGTATTATGTAATCTCTTGTTTCTTGTGGTCCAATTTTCTGTGTCTTGTCATTATTGGGCTATTCTTGCATGTGAATACTATTGCTAACGGGCAAGTAATGAGCTACCGGTACCATACAGTGCTTTCAAAGATCCAAAAGTCTTTCTCCCTGGGCAACTTGGTATTTTATGAATCAAGAATAGTATTTTTAACTAGTTTACTCCTAATTTCATTGCACGCGTGTGCCTTATTTCATCTATCACTAGTAAATAGACTGACCGCGTACTTTTCTTTCAGATGGAGAGTCTGATCAGAGAGATGCAAGATCCGGAGAATGGTGTTCCTGTACGCAGCCAGAAACTCTTCCTGACTTCCATTCCTTCCGCTTTCATGGGTACGTTCCTTTCGAGTTCCTCCTCTTGTTCTCTTTTTGTTTCATTACGCCGTAGACTTTGGGTTTGGCTAGTGAAACGTACTACTCCCCAAAGGTTGATAACTCTCACTTTTGGGGAATGACTGCGATTTGTTGGGTTAATGTCGTATTGGGGGAGGAAGTTTCTTTTCGTTAACCGAGTTTGGGGCACATCATCAGGAGAGAGAATAGAAGCATTAGCCAGGACGTAATGGATGAGAAGCTCGTTAGTTAGTTGTCATACCCTTTAGAAATACCGGCTCGCTTTCCTGCAGAAATACCACCAGGGGAGCTTTTTTTTCGGCTGGGTACGGAGTTGGGCAAATTGATTTTTTCATGCAAACTGCTATTGGATAACGTCTAGTTGGACCTGTGACCTCTCTTTGTGGGTTTCCTTTGACAAGGAAGTATTGGAAGTTTTGAAAAGTCTGCGAAAAAGGGTTATTACCATAATGGAAGAGAATATTTCGTTGGGAAGGATGTATTGAAGGCATATTTCCTTAAGGCAGTTCGATTAGGTTTTTCGGAAGAAATAGCGAGCTGGAGAGGATGGAGTGTGTCGTAATACGAAATGAAGTTGAAGATTTTTTTGACGGTTTTTACAGGTTACGATATGGTGGAGTGGCTGATGGAACGTCTCAACATCGAAGACTCGGGTAAATATTGTTCAAAAAAGAAGGTTGTTCGTTCTGCGGGTGGAGAGTGGGATTGATGTTCTTTATCCTTCTGTTTAGCCGAAGCGATCCATGTCGCCAACTTACTTTGTCAACATGGTTATTTCTTCCCTGTTGGCGAATGTAAAAATTTAGTCGTCAAAGATGACAGCTCGCTTTACCGTTTTCAGGTAAGAATTTTTATCTTTAAAAACGTATTTTTTATTTAGTGAAGAAGTGTTTAAAGGAATGCAGAAATTTGCTGCAGAAATTGGTTTCAAATATCTCTATTCATTTTTAGAAATCACATTTTGAGATTGAATTTGAGAATTCGTTGCATTAGGAATTTCGGCGACAACTGAGTGTTTGACCTATGATGTCCATTCTCACATTGCTGCAGAAATAGTGCTCAGATACTCCTTTGTAGAAGAAATATTGTCTTACAGAAGGTTATTTAGATATTCATTCACATACCTAGTTCTGTTGAAAACTGTTTCTTACCAGATTCTTAGCTTACATTCCTTCAGTAATTGTATTCACATTTCTTAGAATTTCTGAAGTAATGTATTTTCTTAGAAGTAATAAATAAATATAAGTCCGATAAATGTCACTGCCAATAGTGCTAGTATTCGAACTCTTAAACAGTATCATATGCTATTATTTTTGGAGAAATAAGGTAGAAATAGAAATAAGAAAAAATAAATGAAGGAGAAATGCTTGTCTATTACGGAATATCGCTGTTTTACTATTCAATAGTTTCTATGTCGCCGCCAGAATCGCGCTAGCGGCGACAGGGAGCTGTTCTGTTTTTATAAGGCAATTTTCTCACTTCAGATAATTTTGATGAAGCAAAATACAGAGGCCAATAGGTTACACTCATTCACTGTAAGTGATTTATTTTTAACTTAATTTTACAACAATCAAATTGTGTGCTGAAGAAATAGGTCTGGCTCAAAAAGAGGTCAAAAGGGGACTAACTGTTACAGGCTGAGTAAAGGGGATTTCATTCTTACCAATTTTAGGCTTACGATGGGCGGCTACGAAAATTAACTGTTGGGTAACAATGAAATTGAACATAGTGGATATTTTGTCCATCGTACTATTTCTATCAATGACAAAAAAGGCACATTAAATGTACGCAAAAACCTTTCGTGCTTTAGCACGGAACAGTCTATTTGTGCTTACATATTGCAAGATCACAGTTCTTAAAAAATATATATTTTGTAAACTGTTGAAAAGTATAAATTTTGAGAAAATTCTTTGCTCTCCGTTACTTGCAGCTACTCTTACACCGTCCAGTAAAAGATTACTAGTTAAAGATTAGGTCTTGTTCATATCGAAGTCTGAAGAAATTTATACGGTGTTTCCTCTCGCAAATGTGCGATAAATCTACCAGCTCCCTTCTGGGGAGCCAAAAGGTTCTAGATTATCGACGGAAGATCGACGGCATTTCTGCCGTTGCCAATGTCTTTTGGCAAACTGACTTGAGTTCCTCTCGCCAATTGTCCGTATCTTTCTCCCATTCTCTGCGTAGATATCTCTTCTTTTTCTTTTGTCCACTGACTTCGTCGTAAATTTGCTTAAAAACTGACAGCGATCAGACTGATGATCGGAAATGAGCCCTCGATAAAAAAATCGGGGAAGTAGGAGGGAAATGATCCCTTAAAGCACAATTCGTCATACTTAACGAGAGGGCAGCTGCGAACGTACCATAAAAATGACTGATACTCCATCATAACTATCCATCAGTTGCTTTCTGGTTAAAGCAATGTGCGATACGCTTGCTTGAGGACACTTTGCTCTTCCTCTTCACCGGACCACTTAGCCTAGCAAGCCGCTTAGCACCCTTTTTCGCCCCTTTACTTGAAACCTCGTACTCTGCCTTGAAACCGATTCTGTTGAGGGAGTTGGCGTTATAACAAGTTTTAGCCTTAAGGGCAACCGAGTAGTGACTGACAGCAGGGTTTGGTTGAGGATACAATAGGGTATATTTTGGAGGGGCGGAATACTTGAATTAACGTCCGGTCCCAGGAAGCTGCCAAATGCCAAGCACAGATACGCTCCAATAGATATCGATGGATCTTTCTTAAAGGAAAGTTTTTTTCTTCTTGTGGTAAAAGGAGGGTGGGGTTAGGGGTGGTGGCGCTAGTCATTTAGATGAAAGCCCAAAATGATAGTTGTGCCCGTCTAGCCTCTTAAAGAACCGAAAACCGAAAGGCTGGATTGAGAAGGATGGATATTTCTGAAGAACAAGTCTTACCTTTGGGGGTGAAATATATCTTATTGGGTGTCGAATAGTATTCTTTAGCTTTATGGTCAAGGAAAGATAAGTCTCAACGACATTACTATCGAACAAATCGGATCGAAGATATAGGATCGGTATATTTCTTTCGTGAATCGTATGGCAGATTGCCCAGATTTACTTCCAGTTTAATATAACCGTACTGGCATTCGAAATGCCATCCACGCAACGTGCTTTCCTTATTTCTATCCTTGTAGTTGGCGTAATCCTTTATTACTGTGTTGAAAGTGCTACTAAACGATTCTATCTACAATTTCTGCGCAACTAAAGTTCTCTTGCTTTGCTCAGGTACCAGTTTCTCGCGCACATTTAGCTTACGTGTTGTTACGTACTACTCCTATTCAGATTCCGTTTATTCGTAACTTCCAATTTACAGCAACACCAAAACGAACTCCAATACAAAATCACACAAAAACACTCTTCTTCTCGTGCTAACTCTCACTTTACGTTTATAACAATCAAATTTCACGTTCAAGAAACGCAACTGACTCAAAGGAAGGTAAAAAAAAGAACTCTCTATTACAGGCTGGTTGCAGGGGATTTCATTCTTACCAACAATTAATCTTAGGATTCATTGTTGGGCGGCTACGGAATTTGACTGTTGGGTAACAACGAACACCACAGTGTTCAAACCTAAATTCCGTATACTAGTCCTCGAAGCATTTTCCTCACAGCTCATGTATTACTGCGAGTGACAATTCTGACCAACGATTCCGTAAAGAAATTCTGTGACGCTTCTTTGCTTGCCGGCCTGATTACTTAAGCCTTCGTGAACCTTAGGCTTACTTTGTTAATTTGCTGACTTTTGACTGATTTGGAGCTTTAGGAGTCCTATTGTTATACGTACATCGAAGTCGTGTACTTTGCGGTTCGCGGTACGGTGTCTTACAGTGCTTTGTTCCTTTTCCGGGCTTGGCAGGGAGAAATGGTATCCCGGTGGGTTGTAGTCTTTCCGGGGGTTCTGGTCCATTAATCCTCCATATATTGTACTATTGCTGGTGTCTTTTGTTACTTGGCGACACCGTACTAGATAATCCCCCCAAGGGCATTGGCACCCGCCTGTATCCGTTCGGTAGATTACAACTCCTATTTTCGTTTTCGGTTGTACAACCAACCAGTTTGGAGGGGTTTTTCCCTTCCTAGCTTCGTGACGTGGATAGGGACGAGATTTATGGTCCTACAATGGGATGAACCGTTGGGTCGTGGGGTTTTATGGAGGAGGAACTTCTTAGCAAAAAAAGTATCGGGGTAAAGAGTTGAGGATTTCGAGTGGGGCTGGGTTTGTAGAGTAGTTGCGTTTTCTTCCAGACAATCCTATCAGCTTTGGAAGATCTCACCACGACTTCTTTTCTTACTTTGTAGCAAGCAAAGTTGGTGCTTGAAGGAAGCTTTTTTTTAGTAGAGGTAATTCCTAACCAAGCGTGACCCCAAAAATAGGAATGTCGAACTTTTGGATCTCAAATGGGGAGAGAAAAGTTACAACGTACTACGCCAGCAGAAACTTGATACACGCAAAGCTGCTTATTTGTTTTCTGTCTCTCGCTGCCGCTTCCTCTCGGCTTTTCTGTCCTTCAGCTTGAGTCAAAGCCTATAGAAATGCGATGCAGAATCGATTCCTTGGCTCGTTGCCAAACACCCTGTTTCTTTCCTAACCGGGTTCCCGAATTTCTTCCAGCTAATAATTCTTCCACTGTGTCATCAATCTAGTAATTGTTACTGAACCGTTTTGGGTGGAACATATTTTTGAAATTTAAAACCAAAGGCAATACCTCGAAGAATATTGCTAAAAGAAATGCTGAACAAGAAGTAATGTCTACAGAAGTAGAAAAAATATCTGGCTAAGGGCTAAACGCATTCATCCGAACGGAAACATGTTTTATCCCCTCTTTTGTGTTACAATTCAGTGTAGTCCGTGGCACCCTAAAAGCTGGGAGAAATAACTGTAAGAAGAGACTCCGTAAGCGAGACTGTAGTGTTTATTTCTGCCCATCAGCGGCTCTTTGGTACAACTGCGCTTAATGCACAGAAGACCAGAAGGGGAATGTCAACAATATTTCCCCTAAAGGTAAACAACTATCAAGGAAAATCAATGTCGTTTAAATTATCTTCGCTGAAAGCACGAAAAACAATACCTCATGTTAAACGAGTTTGAGAGATTCAAAATTGTAAAAAGATTTTTTTCCATAGTTTTAAAAGTCTCATGTGGCTCACTAAAGGAATTTAATCGCGAACTGAAATACTTCAATGTAGAAATGTACCGTTGTATATCACTATTATTTCTGCAGTAATTTTCTCGTCATTTTCTCTTTTACTAAGTTATGCTACTAAGATAAAGTAATGTAAGGTATATTACCTATTTACTGCATTAGTGTACATTATTGGTTCTGGTGCAGTTATCTCATTCAGCACAATGGCTTGGCTAAATGATTGATACAATAGTCCGCCTAAGTGGAAGTTCTGAAGTCATTGAAGACAGTGCGAGATCCATTTGCATTATTGTGCACTATAAATTCACTAAGATACTAAATGAAACTTGACAGCTACAGTAATGACTCGGCATTATTTCTTCAGTATTAAATTCCTTGCAACAAAGAGCCAAGGCAGTGAATTTAAGCTACGAAGAGACAGAAAAGGAATTTACTCCAAAGAAATGTAAAGGCGCTAAGAGCTGGTACTCACGGAGAATTTATATGAGCATTTCTTCCTTTCTTCTTCACAGACTCCGTACTTCTGGCCTTCCCAGAACCACAATCCTGACAATACCGAGTATGCCATTTACCTGTACAAGCGATCAATACGAAATAAGCAGAAACATGGACTGGAAGACTACGAAGTCGTAAGCACAGATCTCCTTTTCTTTCAATCCTTTCCGCTCTCAAACAATACAAGGTTTTTATGTTTTTTCCACAACTTAAAAAAACCCTATTCCTATGACGCGAAGTGTAGATGACTGTTATTAAATAACAGCCGTTGTCTTTTTTTGTGTTAATAAGAATCTTTTTTCTGGCTAATCCTTTCCTTTGTATCCTTGTTTATTTGATGAAACTCGATACAGGAGGCGTTGAACCGTTTAAAAAAGACGCTGGCGCACAAATGGGATTTCATCGGCATACAAGCGGAAGAACAAGTAAGCAGAAATATAGAGGATGGCGTTCAGCAAAAACAATGGCCGTTATTACTCATCCTTTTTTTCGATTGTTTTTATCACGCGTGTCCACTACCTAGGTGCGGCTAGCCAAGGATCGCAAAAAAGGAGACAAAATAGTGACCGACAGTCAAGAACGAGCATATTGGCGAGCGTACCGGCCCCCGCCGGGTTACTTTAACTGCCTGGAACTCCCACCGGTTCCTTTAGCCTCGGGCAGTAATGCCGATCCCCGTTCGGCAACCTCACCGAATGCCGTTCGGCGTCGTAAAACCAGCGAGGACTTGAAACAAGAGGTAAGAAAAGCTAACTTTTCGCCTCTTTTAGCGAAAAAGAGGGGAGTTTAAGTAGCAAAGACATTGTAAGGAGTAAAGTGAGGAGTGTTCATCAAAGGGAAGAAAGAAATTGAAGCTAAGAGACAAACAACGAAAAGAATCAAGTTTACGTTTCATTAGCTGAGCGAGGAGGTGTAATGAAGTTCGTGGTTCTTTTTTTCTGTTTTCAGCGTCATGTCACAATCTTATTTAGCACGGCTTCTTCGCGCTAACCGGGTAGGAGTGCTATTTTGCCTAAGGCGGTTGAAGTTTGCCAACATTCCCCGGGCAAAGAAATTGCATTATCTTTGTCAAGATGAAGGTTTTTGTCAGCTTTGGCGGCACTCCAACGCTTGCTGTTTAATTATGGAAGTATTTCTTTTCCCCAAGTTTGGGGAGACGGTATGAGCTTCGTAATTCTATCGCGAAAATCGTTGATGTGTAGTAACAAGATTGAACGATGAAGGCACAGTTTCTAGCACAGAATCATCCATGTGAATAGCGAAAAATACGAAAGTGCAAAAAGTAACAGTTTATAAGTAGCTTGCACAGTAATTTATGCTAAGAAGACTATTTCTTTCTGTCGCGTGCAACGTATAACACGTAACCTTTGTGAGCCTCTTAGCTCACAAAGTCTTGACAAACCATTAGGAGTTACCAAATTAATGTTTTCAAAAGTTAAAGTTAAAGTAAAAATTAAAGTTAATGTTTTCAAAAGTATTGAAGAAGTTAATAAAGATTCACAAGAAACAGCCGAATTTCACTAATTTATAATTTCTGTAGATTTTTTTCTCTGCATAAATTTTACAAGCTGCTGCAATTATATTTTTTATTGGAGCTAGTATATTGAAACTTAGGATGTGAAAATACATTATTGTACGCTACGACTGCCATTGCTGACGAGTATTACGAGTATCCACTTCCCCTACTTTCGTTGAAAATCAATACCTTCTGTATATTCGCCGTTGCACTTATCGCTTTTTCCTGTCCTATTCAACTTCCCCTCATGGACTATAATAGAGATAGTAACATTCGCCCCATTTTTAAGGGACGTTTTTCGGGGTCCGGGACGGTATCGACGAACTTGTTCTGCGTAGGCAGTTATGTGCATTATGAGCGCTGAGGCAGTTTCTGAGTTTTGTTACGCTATAAGCGATAGACCAAAGACCGCCACAGGCGCTGGTTCTGACAAGCTGTCGGGTTAAAAGGGGGTTGGATGTAATGTCCCAGCTTAAAGAAAGGCAAAAAAATATAGGGGAAGTCAGAACGTCGTAAGGACAAAGATTTCTGAGACGGAACACCTAATGCGCGACAAACAAATCTCTGTGGATTAGTAACTATACACTGAGTTTATTACTGTGTTTATCCCCTGCCGAGGGTAGGCAGCGCCAGTAAGGGAGAAGTACGGTTTGTTTTTCATGTGATGCGGCGTGGAGACGCCAATCGGAAACCTATTTATTACGGCCGGGAACTGTCCTATAGGTACACGCTTCATCAGGCAGAGTTATTGATCGGACTTAGCTGTTGTGTGTGTCTATATTTACTAATCCATTCATTATGGTACTGATTTCGGGTAGTGGGCTATCAGTCTCCAATTGTCTTGGTTGCTGTCGCGCAGCTAATGTAATACGTCTACATTTGCACGATTCTTAACATAATAGTGGGCTATAACGATACTTAAAGTGTTATTCGTAGATAAATTTGCTGCGATTGCAGTGTTTACGAAAATCTTTCTCAGTAAATATTTTTCATTGAACTCGTACGTGTTGCTAGTTGCCATTTCTTATGTTTGAATTCAATGATTTTTGAAATTATTTGCTATAAGTGGCAGGTGTACAAGTTTGTTCATAATTTGTTGTCAAATAGTTTCCATGTTTCGATATAAACTTAGTTTATGTAAGATTTTGACAAATATTGTCACGCCAATTTTTGTTAATTGTTTCGTTTTAGCGTGGTTTCCCTTTTTGTCTCCCTTGGTTTCTGGGCTAGTGAAAGTCACTTCTCCGAAACCAAAGGGTTCGTTGATTTTATTTTCGTTTCGTTTTTGTTAAAAAGAAGCCATAAAAAGACGGCGACAGAGAAACTGGAAAGAAGAAGCTACAGAGCGAGTTGAGATTGTATGTCAGTGGCGAATACAGATTCCGTTGGCTATCTCAACCTTAGTCGCTATGTTTCCTAGCAAGACCAAGGTCGTGTGAAAGACCACGTCATTGCAAAACTCAACCATTAGTTAGTGACGTGGCAATATTGTAGGAATCGCGTTCACAGTTACGTTCGAGTTCACTCTTGATTACTTGGTATATGTCGTAACACAAATACAGTTTAATTTTGATTACAACAATTACTTATAGTAGTGGGGAAAATATTTGTAGAACAGTTCTGCTCAAGAGCTAGTGATCGACTGCCTTAGTTGAACCTTTGCTCAAGTTGAAACACAAATGGGGAAGTCGCATAGTCGATGGGCATATCGCTAGTCGAAGGCCCCCTTCGACTGGTGTCTTGGAAGCGTGAGAAAGGCATCCAAGACTGTAACCCACGCTATTGCGCGAAACACAGCTGCCAAGGCGAAATTTATTACCTTTAACGGTCTTTGAAGTCTACGTTAGAAGACCTTTATCATGACCGTTTGGTCCCTAACTTTACGGACTATTCGATAACAAAAATTGTACACAGACTGGAATATGTGCGAGAACAATGTTTATGAATGCGGAGCTAAAAATTTAGGAATTTAAACGAAATTATAAATTTTTCACGGTTAGCATAACTCGATTACCAGAAATTTGTTCTGCTTCAACTGTTCAGGTCTGCGATCCATAAATGTCTTCCAGCGATATTGAAAAGGAGAATGGTCTGTCAAAATATGTTCAAAGCAGCGTAACATGACAGCTAAAAACGGCCGAATGAGATAGAACCAATACACCACAAGAATTCCGTTCATTCTTTTGTCTACTTCTGCTAAACATACAATATTTTCCGAGGGTGAACTTTTTAGACCAGGGTGGGGAAAAGGGTTGCGCCATATGTCAAGGGTATAATTCCTCTATTTATTACATTATTGTGTCGGCGTAGGTGGAATTTCTGCGTGGGTTGCTGAACCGCGCTAGAACGAAAGTCTCCCAAGCCGTTGAAGCGTTACAGCAGCATTGTTCTACGTATGCCGAATTTGATCCTTTGCTTACAACACCTCAGCCTTCCAATCCCTGGCTATCTGATGATCCAACTTACTGGATATTGAATAACTCAATGTAAGCCATTAAAATTGCATTACCATAAAAGCCGTTGAAAGCATGTTTTGTTTGCTTGGCCGTAATTTTTTTTTTAATTTCTGCTTTCATATTTCTTGGGACAGTGTGGAAATACCGACTGAAAAACGCGTCAAACGCTGGGCAATTTCAATGGAAGACTTAGTAGCGGACCAGACAGGACTCCAAGAGCTTACCAACTACCTCCGGAAGGAATACAGTCACGAAAACATCCGTTTTTGGCTCGCAGCGCAAGAAATGCGAACCGGACCAGCTTCTCGTATCCCAGTGCGTGTCCAAGAAATTTATAGGTACAGAAGCTTTTTCTTGTCGTTTTTTTCCCCTCTTCGTGTTCTACTATGTTTTTAACTTTCACTGTAAGTGGGAATGAAGGTTGCACTTAATTACTACGCAAGAATGTTCGATAAAGCTTATTAATTCGGTATTTCTGTCCGGCTCAGTGAGTTCTTAGCTCCTGGCGCACCCTGTGAGATTAACATTGATGGCCGCACGATGGAAAAAGTGCAGCTCGAAATCAAATCCCCTTCTCGATTTACTTTCGACGCAGCAGCTGAGCATGTCTACAATCTACTCTTGAAGAAAGATTGCTACCCCCGGTTCGTTCGCTCCGATTACTACAAACAACTCCTCGCCAATGCCATTCAACCCTGCCAGAAAAAAAGGTAACAAAACCAAAAACAAATTTGGATGCATTTATCCTCCTTGAAGCGAAACTGACTATGTACTCGATCCTTTTTTGCCATGGAGAAAAAAAGGCAGTAATATTTCTTCCGTCCGCGCGACCAATTTTGAACGCTTAAGCGTACTTGGTACGCTTATTACAGCGCACTTAACTACCTCTGACGTCACCAACACTTAGAAAACGCCCACACTCGCTCTTAGCGTATTTAACCTATTACTTAACATCGTTAAAATAGACTCAGTTCAAAAAGTAATGAGTACTAGACCACCAGGCCCGTAACCTCATTTTTCGCTCATTAATCTTGTTCTAATGCAATGAGCCTTTCATTTTCCCATTGGTTGATTTTCCAAAGAAGCCGTTAGTTCTTGTTAAGTACTGACGAGCTTTCGTTGCTTCGCTGGACAGATTTTTTAGCTTTGGTGCTCCGGGGAAGAAAAAGATGTCGACCGTCGCCACGCCTCAAACTTTGATGCAACCGTCTGGAATTCCGTCGTCGATGAAGCGACGAGGAAGCGACAGGAGTCTTTCCGGCTCACCGCCTGAAGGTACGACGGCCGCGGGACCGTATTTAGGATCATCGCAGAATACGGGCGCAGGAAACTCGGGCGAAGAATGCGAAACGCCGTACCGGTAAGTGTCAATGTGTCTCATTTTTTCTGTAACTCATCTTTAAGTTGCGTAGTACTTAGGTAGCATTTAACAAGCCCAATTGAATTAATAAACCATAGTATTTGTTTAGACATAGTTGTAGTCTAATCAGTCTATATTTTTGACTTGCGTGGTCAAACCAATGCCGTATAAGGGTTTAATTTTTTTTACCACTTAAACGATGGACTTCAGTGTGAACGTAAGGTAATTGATGGAAGCATATCAGAGACTACAGTTCAAAATAAATAATCAAAGTATATAGTCTCGAAACCGTTAATGTTGTTTAACGTAGGCAATTAACCGCTTTTTCCTAAGGTTTTTCCAACTGTGAACGTCGAGTAATAAACCGATAGTTATCAGAGATGTCAGAATAAATGATGCAGTGATTCTGACAACTTCCGAGCTAAAATAAGTTCCCCTGTGTCAGAATCTAGCTAGCTAGAATGGGTCAAAAGTTTCCACAAGTTTAATGAGTTTCACTGTTTAATTTAACTCACAATGAAACCAATTCTGTCCCCCCTTCCTTGGCTCGTGTTCTAGGGGAGATTTGCCCGGGCTTCGAATAGCAAGTGCACCCATCATATATGGACAGTAAGTTTGGATTTTAAGCCTTCCACCCCGCGTTAAAACTATGTGACGGTCTTTTTACGCGCGTTTCTAATCTCCGTGCCGTGATTCTTCTTTGTTGCGTTGGACCGTCCTTTGTTTCCTACTCTAAGCGTTGTGGTCAGTTTAACCCCCTCTATACTTGTCACATTTATCTCAAACGACCCCTCTGGGCAAAGCTTGAAACACCAGAAAAAAAAAGTTTTTATGACATCTTTTGGTCGTCTCACTGTCCATTCTCCGTGCTGCTTGTAACTGTTCCCTATTGCTTGTTGCCATTCGTGGTCCGAGTCCTCATCTCATTCTCTATCTCCTCTGGAACATGACGCCTCTTTTATGCTTTTTTCATTTCGTGGAACGAACCAAACAAAAAATCCCCCGATCACAGCTTTTTTTACGTTTGACGGTGTTTTTTGTCGATTAAGACTAGCACCCTCGTCTCCTTCGGACTCTAAAGTTTCCTCCTTTGGCTTTGGGTCCTTTTTTTCCTCCTATTTAGCTTCCTGGCTAATCGTACGTATGTAATGTACTTTACTCCATTGTTGGCATTGTTATTGTTGTGGCAAGCAAAAAAAATATGAATAAAAGACGCAAGCTTCGTCCATCCTGTAACGGCATGTGGGCAGTATCGAAAGGAACCAGGGAAAAAATTGCATGCCGAAATTTAGGCAGTTGTTGGAAGAACGGTGGTAGATACGTGCGAGATGGAAGTAAACGCAAGGAGCACGGGTATTGATTTTCGAGAAGCGAGCGGGGTAGTTTTTTTTTTTTCTTCGCTAGCAACCACGATCCTGACGTCATTGGCTGCAAAAGCCAGTAATGGGGAATAGTAACTCTTGTTGCTTAGTACCTTAGTTGGCTTCCGTCTCGTACACGTGCCCGCAACGTCCTAATTTCCCGAAAAATCGGGGAATTCTTGAGCAAATAATAAGCGAGTCTTTTCTGAAACGGCAGGACTCAAGGTGAAGGCAGTGGTGAATCTGCCGAAAAGCGGGGACCGACTGATGATGTGTGTCCTTGGGAAACGATCGAGCCACCCAACCCGCCGCGGGGCGGTCGGAGTCCCGAGAGCAGCCGTTACCTTACAACGGCAGCGTCGGGTTCATCGTCCGTTGACTTGGACTCCATAAGCCCCGGGAAAGTCAGCCGAGCCAGCGTGGAAAGCAACCCTTCGACCGAATTGGATATTTGTCCCTGGGAAGCAGCACCACCACCTGCGACGATAACAGTTTCTTCCGCTATCTTACCGGCCCCCATAGCTATTAAGAAGCAAGCGAGCTTAGCCAAGAAGTCTTTCGAAGATGATGTGTGTCCTTGGGAAAGTTCGGATTCTTCTTCGGCGTCAGTGAAAGCGGACGTAACGGTCGTCGCGTTGTCGTCGCCGCAAGTCCGAAGTAGTAGTAAATGCGAGGCCGGGGCTTCGATAGCTGAGCCGGCCCAAGCTTCTGTGAGTAATGTCAGTGATTCAGCGGCCGAAGGTCCGAAAAGTTTGCAAGTCCATGTCGACGTTTGTCCTTGGGACACTCAGTGCCCGAGTCCTGGCCCCGGCGGGGGAACGGACCCTAGTGTGGCCAGCCGCGCCGCCGTTGTCCCTGCCACGACGGACGCTATCGTAGATATCTCTAGTGTAGTGATCATGTCCACCGACGGGGAAAGTAAAGACCTGAAGCTTGCGGTGAAGACGGAGGAAGAAGCCACGGATCATAGAACCAGTTTGGGCAAAGCTCCGAATTCAGTGAACTTGGACTATTCGGTCACTTCCGGCATGGTGGACGTAGGATTACCTCCAAAACCTGCCGCTTGTAACTCGACTGTTAAGTTAACCTCAGCGAGCCCTCCAAACGCGGTGTGCACGTGGGATGGCAAACCTCCAGCCAAAATCAGCGACATCTGCCCGTGGGAAGATGAGTAAGTTCCTGCGTTCCATTATCCTTTTCTTTGTTGACGTTCTTTTCTCTGTGTTGGCTTGCTTTCTAGTAGTCTTCCATCCTCCCTACCACCAATAGTTTGCTCTAAACGAAAACTTTCCATTTCAGAACTTTGTTCTATTCCCTGGATTTCTTTTTTATCTGTCTTTTTTCCAGTTCGCTCACGCCGACATGGCTTTAAAATCCAAAGCTTGCTGGACCTCCCCACCTTGAACTGCATTCCTTGAAAAACTGATTCCTCTTTGTTGGAGGTAGGGAGGGCTTTTACCCCCTTTTTGGCTCTGTAACCCTTGTTTCCTCAACCTTCAAGTTGCACGGTGTACGTACCTCCTTTCTGTCCTAGCAGATGGCGCGTTTCGCGGGTTCGCTGTTTTTTTATTCATTTGCTTATGATTCTAGGGAAACATGTAAAGTTGACCAGCCGTTCGTCAAAACTTATGCCACCTTGGGATACCTCTAACACAATATCACTCCCCATAGTTATTCTCTTACGGAATCTATCTTTCGAATTACGTGTCATTGCGTTTACCCTCTTCAGAAGCTCTACCGAACCCAGGAAAATTTCAGTTCGCAGTTCCGTCACACCCCTACCTAGCGTTTCGCATTCCACTGAGCCCTTGGCGAACTGGTGTAGAGCCTTTGAAGGAATTGCTGAACTTTGAGATTCCGCTGAAGAAATTGAGTTCCTAACAGTCAGCTCTTGAAGGAGACTTTCTGCCAATTCCGGATTAGAACTATTTAAATCTTATATTTCTGAATATTGGTGATCGTAGCATGTTTATAAATCCTAAATCCGACTTTGAAACGGTGTGAGCAGATCTTTTATCCTCCCCAAACAAGCATGCTTGTAGGAACGCTCGTGTTGTTATAAAACCTCTAAAAAATCAATAAAAATGGCTTGTATGTGATCAATGGTAAAAATGCGATTTATGGTTCTCCCAAACGTTCAGTTGCGCAAATGCTCTCGCTCCACGCTTTTCCAGCTCATGGCAAATCTTTTTAGCTTTTTTCCCATTGAACTCTTCAATTTTGAATGTTTTCCGGGAATATTTTTCAGTGTACTAACTTCCTGTCTTGGGGGCACAGCTTTAAGTCTTTTTCTCAAGTTTTCCTCGATGCGTCAATGCGATTAATGCGTGGCGCACTAATAAGCGTTGTTGTGCGGAACGCTGCGCTACGCATTACTGCGCATTGATGAATTTAATTCAGTGTTCGATGTTTGGTGTTGTCCGTCTTTTTAACCGTTACTGATCTGCTTATAATACGACAAAGTCGGATCCTCATTTTTATCTCAAAAATGAGTTTTAAAATAATAATAATAATAATAATAATATACATTGCTGCAGTTTCAAAAGCAGCGAGCTTTAATCCGGCATAGGTAGAGATTTCTTTCAATACCCCGAAATCTTTTCTATCAACCTTACTGTATACTTTCATCCCTGGCGCATTTTGGATGCTCTTACAAGTGTTTTTAAATGTCAAATAATGGGATTCGCCATGACATTATGGGTTTTAAATGAACGAGACATTTTTCTGTTTAGGGAAATTGATTATTTATGGTTGGGTGGTTTGAATACGGATGTATCAAATGATTTATAGGGTTCTGTTACTGATTTATTTCATGTCTAGGGTCATTTTCCAAGCATCGTCAAAAGAGACCCAGAGTATCATTGAAAACTATTAAATTAACCTTGAATCTTACAACGTGCTTTCCTAGTTAGCTTTGCACTAGTTTTGGTGAGGAAGAGCTGAAAGGTAAAAAGCTGGTGCTCTTTGTTCTTAATTTATGTGCACCTCCCCCTCCTTCCGGAGAAGAGAAAATTAACTACTCTCCCTTTTAACCGACGTCGTTGATCTAAAAAAAATGGAAACTAACAAAAAAGAACACATTCCTGGTTTTATGGGAAAGTTGATTATAAAAGAAAAATCGTATTAATTTCCAATCTTTATATAGTAACCAAAATGGGGAAATGGGTTAAAATTGAAACCACTGGCTTTAACATCCACAAAGTCCCATTATAAGGTTAGAGTCGTTGTGTTGTAATATAATTGAGTTCATTGTGATTTTTACTGTAGTTAAAACTGGGCAGAAAATTAAACTGAAATACAGCACAAAAATTTCTCCCTGGAAATTATCAACTTTTTTTCTGACGATTTGTTATATTCTCATTTTCTCTAATAATACGTTACACCGTGGTTGAATTGAAGTTTACATTTCGGGAAAGATGAAGCGAACGCGGGAGGTTGAACGTGGGGTTGGGGGCGGAGTTTGTTTAGGACTGGCTGAAGGAGAAGAATGCGGCGATAAGCGTCGGTTTTGGACTCCGAAGAGGGCAGCTAATTCGTAGACTTGACGCTCGAAGCATGAAGTTACCAAAGTGAGCTGTGTACGCGATACGTCACTAAGAATTCCGAGCCGAAGCCCTGTGGAGCTGAATGACGCGCAAAACTGATATTCTAGGAAAAAAAATCTGGTAAGTTCAAGTTTTGTTATCGTGTTTCTTACTTTTGCCAGCAGATGGCCAGTTAAGTGCGTAGTGAGTGTCCCACGAGGTGGCGGTAAGTGACGGTGACTTAGTAACGGAAAACGTGGCCACTGTGGGTGTTTTCATTGTTGGAAGTACGCGCGAACTCATTGGTAATGATTGAATAAACCGATCGCAATGCCGTTCAACCCGAAGCATAGTTTCCGTTTGCGGTAAAGCTTTGGTCTGGAGCTTCACTTTCTTCAGTGTCCACAAGAGGTCGTCCATATCGCAAGGTAGAACAACGCCCACGTGGCCCTCGAACGCATCCTGACTCTCTTCAGCCAGCAGTTCTAGATCACTCGAAAACGGTGTACGAGTACACCAAGAATACGGTACTTTTATGGGCGCGGGCTCGCATAGTTTTCCTTTGAAATTAAACAAAGATTTTCCGTTGTAAAGTATATCTTAAGCCTACCAGATCTTTACAAGTTTCTTTACCTTGGGCTTTATAGAGCTCTCGTAAGGCTTTCGAGCAAGCTGTTAAGAGTACGTCTAAAAGCTTCGTGTTGCTAGATGCGCAGATTCGGTCCAATAGCCCGAGTGGTATTGCATTGGACCAGCTTAGGTTCATCACTTGTTCGTCACGTACGACCACGCTCGATCTTCGATCAAGTTTGCTGTTGTGAAGAATTGCGTCGAGGCTTAGACGAGGGCCGTACCAAACGACCTCGAGCGCTTCACGGACCAACATCGCTTTTTGTTTCACTAATTGGATGTCGGGATTGTCACTTGCCCATAAATCTGTAGCCCATTTTCTTACTAACGAAGGTGTCGCCATTACGAGCTCACGGTACAAATTCAGTGTGCTAAATACGTACACGATAAGGTGGTACACCGTTATAAGCAGTCGAAACCAGACCAAGCAGAGACTGGTGACACATATTATGAGCGTGATTAATCCTTGGGAAAGCGTTCGCTTGATTTCACTTAACAGTTCTTGTACCGAAAGTTTCTGCACAGCGTAATACCAATAGAGCACACAGTTTCTAACACAATGCGCTAAGTGACCACCGAGCTTCCACCGATCCTTGAGGGCTGTCCGGGTAAGAATGTCCTCACAGTACATGTACAACACGCTGACCACTTTAGGGAGAACTAAATCCATCATCCAAGTAGCTAACCGGGACTGGATGCTTGAGGCGATTTTCTGGAAGGTTCGACCACTGTGGCGTGAATCTCTTCTCGATGGAACTTCGTTGTGAAAGCCTTCGCTTTCTCCAGTAACAGCGTGGTAGAGTATTGTATGTAAACTTTCTTGGGCTTTGATGACAATCCAAAACTGAAAACTTTCGAATTCGTCGTATTTCAGTGGAATAAGCCACACTTTCCATGGCGGCAAATCGGCCGGTAACTGCTGGCTGCAAAGTTCACTGGCGTACTCCTAAATTGTAAACAGTATTCAATAATTAAGAATTAAATTAACATGCTGCAATCACGCTACGAAATAAAGATCGAAATTTTAACTTTTTCAATAATTGTAGCAGTAGCTAAGAAACTGGAATAATGTAATAGAAACTTAAATTCAGAATTAAAATAAAAATAGTTTTCAGTCGAGTTTAGGGGAACGTACTTCAATACTTTCTTCGGTAACAAGGCGATGTTTCCATGTAGGTAGCAATTGCACGATGTGTTCTTCTAACTTTGTGCTCATTGGTAGCCAATATTGACCCAATATGGACGAACGGCAAAGCCTCTGTTGTAGCTTTGCATGGTTTGCTGCTACTTCCTGTAAATAGATTAGCTTTTTAGTACATAGATGTCGCTAGTTGCTCTTATGTTTACTTCACGTGACATTTCAGATTTATATGCCTCACAATATTTTCCATGTATTTTGATATTTTTTAACTCTTGTTAAATTTATCGAGAAGTGTGGTTCGTTATTTTGTCACGATTTGTAGAGTTATTGTCGATTTATAGAGTTATTTGGACTTTTTTAAGCCTTTAAAGTCTATCTACGCCATCTTATGGATGCACTATAATGTGGAAAAATATGTGTTGAGAGTTAAGTACCGCGTCTTACCGCTAGCTTCCCATGGAGTTCTTGTGTATTCTTGAAGCGTTTGCACAGAACTAAGGAAATGGAAGTATTGTTGGTATGTTCTTCATAAGGTACAGCTGTTGGGTGTTTGAAGTGCAGGATTTTGCGTAATAATCTCCTCCATGCAGTTTTGCCTGTAAACAAAGATAACTACATACCCGGCGGACCCAGAATGCGTCCAGACTACTTACCCAACTTCAGGCTCATAAATATAGGGCAGCAGGCTATAATGATCAACAGCGCCGTCAGAGACTTCATCGTCCTCAGCACTCCGTGTACTTCGGCAAGTTCTTGTAACTTTTGGGACGCTTTGACAAGATGTTCCTTCATTCCCTGCGGAGTGGATCGGCTGATTTCCCTAAGGGTTGTGTTTTATTATTACATGACAAAGTTCCCCTTCTAGGTGATTGAAGAAGTTTTTTAACATCCAAGTCCAGGAAACTGGTGGAATTTTTTTTTTATTTTTAATTTACCTCGTTCGCTTCATGGTAACTCACGTGACACTACCACAAACTTGCGGTCAGCATTGCTCTACTTTTTTCTAATATGAATAGTTAAAAAATGGAGTTATAGCACCACAACTGCATTTGTCTGTGAGAAACACTACGTCGCGTTAAAGACGTCTACATCTCACGACTGCTGATACGCCAATGATTTCTTGATCTAATCGCGCTGATTTAGCTCACTGTCGATATGTATAAAATTTCTAACGGCGTAGTTTCTTTTTCGTAATCCTGCGACTTGAAAACTGCGAAGTTCCAACTGATCCCGGAAAGGGGGTTATCAACCATAGTGTGTTGTGTGCTTGTTTCGCGAATTTTCTTTTACTGTGTTTCCATAAATTGCTGAGTTGTCCATTTCGGGTTGTTAGAACCACTTGGGGAGATAAGAAAGATGAAAGTTGAGACCTCTGATTTTGACCCTTGTTTGTCGTCTCGACGTCTACGGCAGCTCAACGTTATCACCGTCAGATTAGGCCTTGATAAGGCCGTCATATTACCAGACATTTTCAATCGGTGCGACCGATTCAGTTTGTTATAGACTATTACGTCTGGACACGTAATAACGCCAAACGATTAGAGAACGAACGACAGGGTCATGAACGAGTCCAGACACGGAGGGTCAATTGCCATGATAAGACGAAAAACATTCCTTTTACTACTCCATTGTTGCTGTCTTTGCAACGAAGCTGAAGATCTTATTCCAGAGAACATTTTATTTATCTGTGTTTTTTTATTATTTTTCTATCTATTTCACATGCCTATAAGCTTTTTTATTGTTGCGATTCATTATTGATTATAAATTTTGGTGCTCAATTTTTCTCCATATCATTGATGAATCTTGAGACTCTTTTTTATGCTTCCTGTCACGAGCTCCAGAGATGCGTCAATCGTCAAGACTGTTCCAAACTAACTGGTTGAGCTCTAGCTTCCTTAACATGCAAATATTTAAATGAGTTTAGGTCGATAATGCGATCCAGGAAGGAAAACGAGGTATCTTTTTTTCCCAGGGCTTGAATTTTCCGCCTTTCATTGAATGCAACTGACATATTTAAAACAGAGTCTACGTTCTTCACATCTGTTGGTTCCGTACTTTTGAGTATTCGATTTCTGCGATGGAATAGAATACAAATATTAGAGAAATAACATTTAAAAAAATACATAGGAACGTCTGTTAACAGCAGCGTACGAGAGATGGCAGAAATGTTGGTTTGATTAATACATACATTAGGACCAGGCGTAAAGGAAATCAGAATACTTTGCGTGGTAATGGGAACGTAATGGATTACTCACATGTACGAGATCTATTGTAGTATTGGCTGCACACGAAAGTATGTAAGGAGTAAGTTAAGGGCCATTCTTTGAATATTGGACTGGTGTCGTGCACATCAGGTAGTAAAGGAATTTGAGGACTTTTCTTTGAAGGAACGTGTATTACTGAGGGGCAAAATGTCATCACATAATTCGAGAAAAGGATGCCTTGAGCACCAAAAAAAAAGACTACTACACTTGTAGAGCGTATTGACCTTTCCGTAGGCTTACGAAGTCTTGGAGAGATGACTGGGATGTTTTGAGCTCGTTTTTTCCTCCGAAAGCATTCGTTTTTTTTGTAACGTAGAATATTGTCAACTTGTCTTTGGGAGAGTTTTGTTTCGTTTTGTCGTTTCCATTTCTTTTGCTAGATATATTTATTTCAGCTGGTGAGCTTGCGAGTCAATATTTGTGTCAGCGCACATGTTTGCTGCAAAATGAATGTGGGTGCAATACACAAAAGCAGAACAGTTAATATTTCAAGCGTTCGTTTACCGAGAAAGACAAATACAGTCTATAGCAACGGTCTGATAAAATTTGAAAGTAAAATGACTTAAGTAAGAGTTTTAACGCTTCTTACTCTTTGTTGAAAATGTAAATAAGACGGTACGCAATCTCGCACATCGCCATCTAGTGGTTGTAAATATAACCATTTAACGGATAACAGTAACTGCCATTTTGTTAATTTTGTCGGACGCCTTTAAGGTACGTTTCCAAAACAATTGCGTTATATCAGTCATGAAAGTGAGTTAAGCCGTAACAGAATTTTCTGTTCACCAACTGTATTTTTTATTTTTTTTTTGCCTTAAAACCGTCCACATGGTCAAGCGTAACAAAATTATTATAATGATGAATTTATAGGTTTACTGTAGCCTTTTTTTTTCAGATTTAGAAGGCTCAACGGTAAATAATAGTTGACAATAAGACTCGCCGAAATAATTTTAATATTTAGGTTAGTAAAACATAACTCGAATACAGAGTACCGGCACTGCTGCCCCCTTCACCCCCAACGATCAAGAGACAAGGCGCCTTTTTCAGTATCGGTGAATGGAATCGTCTTCGTCTTAATGCAATATTAGGGAATTAACGCTATTTGGAGGAACAATTCGGTCCATGAAGAGTTAAATCGATAGAACACGGGTGGGTAACCCAAAGGTGCATCCACTGCCACCTGTTGGGGTCCTTGGATAAGTGTGTTATTCCATAAATAAACCCACGTGTCGTCAGGAAGAAATACGGACCACGAATTCTAGCATAATCGAAGTTTCTATTTACAAAAACATTTTGAAAGTAGTATTTAAGTACTTTTCTTGGTTTCAGCACTGGAGCCACCAGTAAATCTCTGCCGTACAAGTATTGGTACTGAATTTCATAACTTTCCGAGCTGGGATAGTGCAGAAACAATGGTCTCATAGCAGGTAAATCTGCGATTACGAAAATTGTTGTTTAATTTTCAAATTCTCACGTATGGTTCGCTACTAATTGTTTTGCTTTTACGTTCATTGGTTATGTTTCGCACAACTTCGCGTGAATACGGCGCCAAAGTCGTAAAAATCCTCGTGGTACGGGCGAAAGCGTGCAAAGTGTCGTTATCGGAGTAGATCTGGTGATTTAATTCAGGCTTATTCCCCACGTGAGTTCGCATCAGTGGTGTGAACGCACTGTACTCCGCCCAGCGCAAGAGTAATTCCTTGCTGCGTACCATAATGCCATCGAAAGTTGTGTAACCCCCAATATCCGAATGGCTTAACCCGTAACCACTCATTCCCAACGACAATGCTTTTCAACAAATTGTAAATTCGTTTTCACTTACTTTCCGAGTAATGCTTAAATATTTTTTCCCATATTTTTAGAGTTTCTTAGTTACCTGCGACAATTGTTGAAGGAAGACCATCGCTTTCCGACCAATCAACGTTTTGATCTCCTGCCCATACCATTGAATGGTACTTCGCAGCTCCTAGGAAACCAGACCGCGCCCATGGCAATATTTGTGTGGCATTGTTCTCCAAGAGAGCGTTACTGTTTTGCAAACCAAAATTGTAACCACGTGCTGTCACGTATTTACGGTCTAAATTGGCTTTAAATGCAAATGTCACGAGTTACCTGACAGTTTCGGCCCATAAAGTCGGAAATTCATTGTGTCGTTTAAAAGGATCTTGATGAGCAATGTCCTGCGAGTTGGTGCAGGCATCCAAAGGAGTATATTCTCCGAAATCGGCCATGAATCCCGCCAAACCTAATTGTATTATATTTTCCCTGACGACGTCTAGAATCGAAAACGAAAAAGTTATTTAGAGTTGCATTTTTAAAATGTACCGCGTAGAATTTTTTACCTGTAAGAGTTACAGTCATAGTCAGAAATATAATAAAAAAGAAAACTACCTGTGTACCACTTTCGGGCTTCTGGGTTAAAAAGATCTACAGTTCCCGCCAAAAATTGACCAAAATCTTCCAAATAAGTTTGATTCGAAGAATCTTTGAGAAGAAATCCCTGCTGATCAGCATCTTTGAAAATATCACCATCTTTGTGAAGACTTGGATTCATATACGCCGTTATTCTCACACTGGGCGTTTCCTGCGCGAGTTGCTGTATCACCGTATCCAAATCTATAAGTTTAAATAGTTGTAAAAAATTCAAAGAAATTGCTTAATATGCTTAACCACCATAAATACTTTTCAAGTTAAGACAATTATGTCGTTTGAAATGTTAATGCCAACTTACTTGGGTACAGAGTCGAATTCCAACGCCAATTCCAGAAAACTCGATACCCGAAGGCGGTTTGAACTTTACCGGACCAATCTTGAATCCACATAGCGCTGACGTTAACACCAGCGTTTTGACACATACGAAGTTTACTCATCATCTTTTAGAATCAAAAGAAATATTTGTTATATTTGCAAACTTTCAGAAATTAAAAAAAGCTTGTTCAAGAATCATTACTTCATCAGTTCCTCCCTCGACGGCAACAATGGCGCCGTTGTACACCCAATCAGGCAATTCGATTTTAGACGGAGAATTCAACTGAATTTGCGTTTTGACCAAGTCTATTACGTTGTCAGCGAAGATTAAATTGAAACTAAACGAATTAGAATGAACGTATATCATCGTAGCGTCTGACTCGGTGAAATTTAGCACAGAATACCTAGCAGAAATTAATGTGAAAAATATTATTAAAGTTTATTTAAAAAAATTAAACAATTAGGAGTATTACTCGGTCATTTCGCCCAGAAATGCATAATTCCGAGAGGAAATGTATGTTGGTAGTGGGTAATACGTTGTATGGTAATCCCCTCCAGAACCGGGTACTCCTTCTTCGACGATTTTCGTAATGAAAAGCGATTTATCCCTACCAACGCCTACAGCTCATTACTTTATGGGACTTTCTTGATAATTATTTTTGTATATAATTAGTCAATACCTTGTTCGCGAGTCCAGATGGGGTACTCCCGTCCTTTCAAGTCCAGGAACGAGTATTGCTCGCCTCCACCATGTATTCTCTCATTAGAATCACCCACGAGCTTAAGCTCGAGACGATTCCACCATAGGGAATAAGGATCTACTTGCACAATGAGATTTAATGCGTCCAAGCCATTTATTATCGTTTCGTTAATCACCATAATGACCTTGTGAACAACAAATCGTGGTGAAAAACTGTTACTTCGAAATGAATGTGAACGAAACTTTTAATGCTTACCGAGCCGTAAACGTACAGTTTAATTGTAATAGAGTTTGGGTCGTTTTGCTGTATATCGAACATTGTTAAGTTTGTCCAGTTGGTCGGTTCTTCCGTGATGACGAAATTACCTTGATTTTCCACAAAAGAGGCGTTTCCTATTCCTGCACGCATTATGGGCGATTCAGACGAGTGTTTTAATATCTACGTTTTTAACAATTCAGTTAATTACTGTCTTTTGGGTTTCTTAATTCATTTTATTTGAAATAAAACAACTCGCCATTGTTTCTTTTGGCAATGACCTAACGCTATTATTTTTGTGTTCGACTGAACATAGTGTTTTATGGACGTATTATGTTAAATTTGCTGTTTAGCAGGAAAGAAAAGCATGATTTTAGCATTGAAGTTGTCATTGTTAGTCTGTTTTAAGTCGCAACTGCGCCATCTAATGAAATCAATTGTCATTAACTGAAGATACTCTCAAAACTAAGTTTAGATATATGTCATCAGATGGCGTCATTGATTGTCCATATTCTAACAGTTTTTACCCAATTTCGGGTAATTTACGTACTATATGTATTACGAAGCACTGTTTCGAGCCACGAAAAGTTATTTACAACTTTTGCAGGTCCCAGTTTAATTTCAAAGAAAATAAAAACAGACCAACTCTGACCTCGAATTTTAGGCACGAACACAAAATTATTCAGCTTTGTCCTTAAGGTATCGAAATTTAGGCGTAAGGTCGGAAGAATTTTAAGTCTACAGACATATTATACAATGAGGCTGTGAGAAAAATCCGCGATTTTTAATAGTTTTCACTTTTTGCCGTTTCTTGTACATTATATTAGTAAAGTGCATTTCACTACCAACGCTTGTATTTTACTGTTAGAAGTTGAAACAGTGAAAGTAAAGGATCAAACAATTTCACCGTTCTAAATAATACGAACTTACTGTCAAATTGCGCCATAAAATGGAAAAGCCATTAGCATCTTGAATGAGCTCAAAATTTGTAAATCCACTTGTCCAGTGTAGTATCATCAAAAACGCTAAGTTACGTAAGAACCACATGGTGAAGGACGCAGCTCCAGAGCCAAACTAAAAGGTCTCATGGAACGCGTTACTCAAATAGCATGAAGGTTGCTGGACTGGCCATTGTGGCAAATGCCGCATGGCCGGAGCTTTCTTAATACTAATACTATTAAAATGCTTAGAGGGTCCAGAATCTTAGCACGGGCCACTGGCAAGCCAGTCCGCCCCTGAGCATGAGGGAATTAATACATATGTTGAGATAAGTCAGGTGAGAATTAGATAAGGTATCTCATAGTATTTCCTACTTTCACTGTTTGAAATTGATTTTTTAGTTTTAATTTTCTTATTATTTAGAATTTTTCGGCTTTTGTTTCTTTAATCTGTTTGTTGCTTATTCTCTATGTTGTTTTATACACCGTATTAAATACGAACGCAGTTAATCGTTGGTGATCCACTCGTTATCATCGACGTGCTTGCCATTGCAATCTGACAAGTCTTGTTTACTTCGTGGTAGCTTACACCCCAGCAGGAAACGGGATCATAACACAAAGCCACACAGCCTTCAAAGGTGGTAATAAGGTTTGCTGGCATGAAATATGTTGTACTCGAAGTCAAGAAGTTGCGTCCACATGTACAATTAAATTTCGATTGAACAGGATTTCCTGAAAACAGAAAATATTCAAGAATAAACAATATTTATGTATTCAAATATAAAAAAAAACATTACGTTAAGATATTTATTTTTAAGAAATAAGCATACCTAATTCCAAAGTGTAATTTCCAATCATGTTGATGCAACTCGGGTAGAAAGTCAATGCGTTTGGGTATACCTTAAAAATACAAAGTATGAAGCTAATGCTTATACACGATTCAATGCGTACTTGACAAAAGCAAGTGGTGACATTTCCATATGACAATGTGTAATTATTCAAAAGTGATATTTGGTTGCTATCCATGACGACGTAGATATAACACTTCCGAAATTCGATGAATGATAATACGTAGTGGTCGTAGGTGAACATAGAACAACCTCCGTATTGCTGGCAAACTTTGTTACAGAAATTGAGGGTGACTGATGAATTATCGACAGTCAGTGGACCGCAATTGGAGAACCATTTTCTCCAGAGACAAGTGTAGTTGGAGCAAAAAGGCGAAACAATGGAATTTGCTACAAAGAAAAGATTTATATTTTTTAAAGGACGTCAGCACAGCTTTTTCTTTAATGATAACTGCTAGGTATCAACACAGCTTAAAATGAATGTCAATGAATTAATAAAAAAAAGTAAAAAAAATACCCATGCTTTAATTATTCGCATAAATCACGCTACTCGCAATAAGAGAAGTACAGTACTATACAGTGGAAATATTCAAAGCAAATATTCAAAGCTAATTTATATAATATTTTTAATATAAATAACATAATAAATGTTCTAAAAATTAGTCTTGATTTTACTGGATGTCGGAGCGACGGTCGTAGAATTATTGGCTGTTACGGTTGCAGTAACAGGTCTTTGCCAGTAGGCAGTATTGTTGCCAGGTGCAACTGTATATACGTCACATTTCAAGTCGTTGAAAGTGTAATAGCCACAGTTGGAATTCAAACACTGAACTGCGCAGATGGGGAGTGATGGCGCTCTCAACTTCAAAACCGGAAGTGTCGCTACTGTCAGTTGTCCTGGTTTGTACAGGAACTGTTGCAATGAGCACACACTGGCCCATTGTATGGCTAATAAGACAGTAATCTTCATATTCAACTTTTCTTTGTTTTCCTTGCAAATGTTAGGAAAAGTGAAGCTTCTATACCGAAGAATCTGAAGGTAACTGAAGGTCCAGTTTCGAAGCACGAAGAAGTTATGGTTTCGTTTATATTGGTGTAGGATTGCCGGCTGGGCTTTCTGTTAGAGAATGTCGTACGATTCACTGACCTGGGTATTGCTTCCATGCGCGTCTCTATGCAGGTGCTGCTATTGAAAAGGAAAGACTATCTGTACATTATGCGACAAAAAATGACAGCATGGTGATAGGATCCTTTTCTAGCAGGTTGTTAAGTTTTACTACCAATAGGCGTCCGTGTTTATATTAGACTTATTGGTGAGCGCCGAAATACAGTCAAGCAAGCTGGATCGAATTGTGAAAGATTCATGAAGAGCATTCTTTTGTTTGCTGTACCGCTGAGCAGATAATGATAGTAATGGAAGGTTGGTCCGGTTTCTCGTAGATTTTTATGACAATGCTCACCTGAATGAGTTCAGAAAATGAGTAGAGATAGACGTGATGATATCTAACCAACGTTACGAGTTGGCTATTGTGGTATTGATTCTTTCACTTTCGACGTGTACTGTCCAAAACAAGCTTGGACAATGGGAACATAAACGTAGTGCCATGACTTACGAGGCTTACAATGAGTTCCTTCATAAATGGGCTTATTAATAAATAATACAAGGCTAACCATACAGAATAGGGTTGATTCTATTAAGGAGTTTGATAAAAGATATTAAATAATCAGTAAACCAAGAAAAAATTATCAGAATGAACAAAGTAAAATTTACGGAAAGAAAACTATGGACTTCAATTCCCTAAGGCAAAAATATCGCTGATGGCGTTCAAAATTGAAATGTCCCCTTTTTGCTATTAATTTTGTGACATCAACTGTTCTCTATGAGGGCGAAATAGACAGCAAATCATCTAACTCCCTCTTTGGCTTTGGAATGACTCTAAAAAGCGCCGAATAGCAAATATATATTCGTTGCTTATTAGGTTGGTGGATGAAGAGATTCAATCTTAAAGACACAGATATTTGCGAAAATTTTAGGTAGCATACAGACACAGTGGAACACAGGTTGCTATATTGCGCAGCATACGGACCAGAAACAGAAAAATGGAGGAGTAGAGTAGAACGGATAGGAGTAATCTTTAACATGGTCAATGTATTAGGTTTAGGGAAAATTGAACCAGAACGACAATATAAGTTAAGAAACTGTCTAGTAGACTATATTAAAGATACTAAACTGATAGAAGTGGTGTAAGTCTGGTTACTTCTTTTCACTACTAAGAGTAAGAACACTAGAATGTATATAGATTATATTATGTAGGATTATGTGGGATTAGTTCTAATATTATATAGAGTAAAAGGATATTACCTTTTTATCAATCATCAGAAAAATTAAACGGTACGAAAAAGTCGATAATGTGCCCGTTAGATGGCACAGTTGCGACTTTAAACAGACCAACTATTCGTTGCTTATTTGGCATGTAGAATTCATCCAATTTATAATTAAGGCAATACGGTGCATACATACTTGCGAAACTTTTTACTACCTCTAATTTTTTGTTCAATTATTTATTTTAACTTTCTATTTTAAACAAGTACTATTAAACCCAGGTAACACGTTCGCAGTTTTCAAATTTTACAGTTTCGTTACAGAAGTCGTCACTTGATGGCAACACGGAACTGAATTGTGAGGCCCAGCCTCCTGACCCACCTACTTGTCATTGTTATTATTTACATGGGAAGTGTGTTGGCCTCATATTTTTCATAGTGACGTGTGCATTCTTGGTCGTCTCGGGTTGCATCAATTTTAGTTACTCTCTTACCAACTACTAATTTTATACTGACCATGGCCTTCGTTGACATGTTATTTAATTTACTTGGGTCGTCACGACCCACTGATCCATATCAAGTTGTTGAAATTAAATCCACAGTCTTGGCGACACGACGGGTCTTGGAACGTTCGGAATCCATTATCCTTTACGAAGGTGCTGAACCAGGCACCTTCGAGCTCGTTTTACACCAAACTGTTCACGTGAACATGCATTCAGCGTATAGGTAAATTTCTCAGGAATTAAATTCGTACTCTTTTGTTTAGTTATGTTTACCTTTCGTCCTCGTCGCGTTTCATTCGCGCGTCATGGAGGTGAAACAGATTAAGCTAGTAATAACGGAAAGCGAGAGGCCTTAATTATTTCTACGTTGAAATTCCGCAGCTAAAAAAGTCGTAATTAGATTTGAAGGGCTTCCTGTAACAATTAGTGTAACACTAAGAATAATGTTCTTCCTGTAAGTAAGTTTCAGAGTTTTGCAGGGCATCCGTTGTGGTTGATTTGTATCAGATATGAATAATACACCGGATATAGCGCGCCTTAGCGTCTGTATTAAACGCGAGGGTTTCGTATCTACAGCACTAAAAGCATCTCTCAAAGTGCATTTTGCCTATTTTGCTTATTTCGGAATATAGTACTTTAATCTTCTTTTTAAAACAAATATAGCTGTTATGCATAGAAAATTTCTATTTTTTTACCATATTTTTGCTACTTTGTGACATTGTTATGTGATATCCGAGGAAAGAGTCTGAACATAAAATTCTAAATTATTTTCTTGTATCTTTTTACAGTTTGCTACGGACTGATAGTCGCGAGTTAGCTCAACAATATTTCACCACCTTGCGCGACCTTTTGCCCGTCATCTGGGAAGTTGCAGCTGAGGCAAAGAACTTGAATTTACTGTCACTCACTATCTAATTGTAACATTAACTCTTGTAGCTCTGCCAGGTACCAAATCTACAAAGGTTATGGAAATTGTTGGTAGAAAATCCCGGTTGGACCGTGGCCCACATTATCGTGCATTTTGACTACCATCACTGCTTGGAACACGGTCTAGTTCGGCCGTAAGTTTTCTTTCTGCATACATTTCCTCTTACTTTGCATACCTTGTCCCTAAAACTTGTTCAACGACAGTTCATTGTTCTTAAAACTTTTTTTGTCCTCATTCCAGAGCCTTGACTGCTTGCGATCCGACGACATGTCATACTCCTTTACATGTTGCAATCCGAAATAATAATACTCGCATTATCCAAACGATTTTCGCCTTGGGTGCGATTGCCTTTTTCGACGTTGTGGATGGCCAAGGCAACAATATCTTCCATTTCGCTGCTCAAGCCTCCAAAGACGTTATTGAAGTAATTCCCTTCGGCAGAGTTTTATTAATTTCGAAAATGAAAGGGTTCACTGAGAACGTTCGGGGGTATCAAGTGTACCCATAATACCCCAATTACTTGGAATTCAAATTGTATCTTTTTCCTGGAAATATATATTCTTTTTTTTCTAAAAATATAAATTTTTTCAGGTATTAGCAAAAGTTTCGACGAAAGGGATCAACGATTTTAACAAAGATGGTCACACGCCCCTACATTTGGCCTGCATTCACGATAAAACAGACTGTGTGCACCAGTTGCTAGTTGCCGGGGCCGATGTTAATGCCACTGGCATTAGCAGCGACGGAATTGCCAGCTCGGCTGTATCAGGAGCTCGCTCGGCTCGTGAAATTCTTAGCATGTTCCCCAAGCAACTGCACTCGGAAGTAATATCGAATTCCTTGTAGTAATTAGCGTGTTTTTTGCTCCTTTTTCTGTCATGTCCATTACTTTTGTTACCTTTTTTCACATTTGTGCAATTCTGTACTTCTATTGTAGTTTTTTATTCTTCGTTGCGAAAAGGAAGTAGTTGCTAATTTAATTTTTGGCAATTTTTTTTACGTTACGTTACTTTTCGTTCCAGGTTATCTTCATTTTTTATTTTTATTATTTTTATTATTTTATTTTTTGCATTTTTATGTACGCTAATTGCACTGTTGTGCTTTCCAGGACATGAAAACCGGTGGCACTCCATTGCATTGGTCCAAGTCAAAGGAAGTGGTTGGTGCGTTAATTGAGCTGGGCTGTCTAATTGATGCTCGTAATTTCAAAGGTGCCACAGCCTTACATGTCATGGTACTCCGAGACCGTCTACCCTGCATCATTTACTTGCTGTGTCATGGAGCTTCGGTCAATCTAGTCGACGAAAATGGCAACACGCCGTTGCATATTGCGGCCACCAGAGGCGTGCTTCCAATTATTCAGGTATTTTCTTAGTAATTTTTAAAAATTGCAAGCAACTCCTTGCGAAGAGGTGTGGCACACATCGTATACGGGTACTACGTTTTCTTGTGCGTTTCTGTGTTTCTATGTGCATAGAAGCGAACGATGTAACATGCATAGAAGCGTAAAAATAATAATAATAATAAATAATAATAAGCGTGATAATAAAAATGGATATAGGCAAAAGAGTTTGTGATGAAACGAACGAAAAAGGAGTCAAAGCTATGAATTCAAAAACGGAAGAAACTTAATAACCAAGCTCTTTTGAAGGTTTCTGTATGAAAGTACAGCCTAAAGAGCAGCAATTACAAAATTCTGAGCTTTTATACAAAATTCTGAGCAAAATTGAGTAAGATTTAGAAAGAAATTCTGGGCATTGTACCATACGTCTGATAAAAACGAGTACGAGCTTTAGTTAAATTCCCGTAAATGTGTACCAGCTTCTTACGGACATTTGTCCTTATTAAGCATCAAAATAAGCCAAACGAACGAGGTTATTAGCGTGTTTCAGTCAATAAACCTGAACTTTTTTAAGTGTTTTCAAATGTGCTGTATTGGAATAGCTGGAAAACTAAAATGTTTCGGAATTCGAATTCTCGAATTACCATTTACAATTAGCGAAAACGTGATTGGCTAAAGCTATTTCTGCTTCAAATAGGGCAATTCTCCAGTTACATGGAAAGTTCTAGTGTTCCCAGAAAAGAGCGGAATTGGCGTTTTTTGCATATTTGACAAAAATTTGAAAGAAAAAATATCTGAATCATTCTCAATTATCCCGCAACTGAATGCACGTATTTCCTAATCTGTTTAAATGTAGAATAGGATATTAGAACAAATAGCTACATTAAGCCTAACATTAGATTAGAAATAAAGATTTGTTGTTCAATGCCGAATAATTTTTTGCTGTTCGAGTTATAGGATACTGGGAAGCTTGGGATTGAACTAAAGAACAAAAAATCTCATTGGACCTGAGCTTTTCGAAAGACTTTCGTGATAAATCGTCAACGGACTTTGATCGGATTCTGAACTAATGCGTAAAACGCAAAGAAAAGCTCCTGTCCGTGAGATTTAGTGGGCTTTATGCGCAATAATGGATTATTCTGTGCGAGCACGATCCGAACAGGATTTATTGAACTTTCATTTGTTCGAAAATTAACTAAAAAAAAAACAAAGGACTTTTTTTTATTTTTTGAAAAGTTAACCGACAGTTGAACAGTAGAATCTTATTGGGAACCTTTTTGTAGCGAATTGTCGGCTGTAGTAAACCGATTTAATGAGTCTTGAAAACGTAAAAAAAATCTGTTTTAAACATTTTTCGGGCCCGGGAGTTAAAAAACCGCGATTCTGCTGTATTTCTTTATAGCTAGTGAGAAATTTTGTTGCGAAAATATTCTTTCTGCTCTGATAAACACAAGCAGAGAAACCTGTTGTATAACCCTGGGTGACCAGATAGGAATTATAACAAGCTGATTAGCATCTTAATGACTTCCGGTGAACACGTTCATGCTCCTTGTTGGTACAACTATTTTTATTGTATGCTCCCGGAGTAACGGCATAGTTACCCAGCTCAAGTGATCTTTTCCAGCGTGTGAAGGATGGGATGATGATCAAAGCGAGTGGCATAACAAGAGTTGACACGGAATGAAAAGGTTTGAAGTATACTGTTCATGAAAAACACATGGAAGTTGAAGTATAAAGCTGAAATGTCATTTTAGACGATGAAAACACAATATTATGAAGAAACTAGATGATTAATTGTGTAATAAATATAATGAAAAGGCTTCGGCATTGAATCCCACGTGTGATGTAATCGAAACTGCCCATTTTTAAAGAAATGGCACCCTAGGTGTGAGGTGAAGTTGTATTTCTAGATTATTTCTTCATGTGTTTACGCAAAATTCCCTTGATGCTCCGGTATATACAAACCCTTTAGATTAACATAGGAAATTGTCTGCCGTCATACTGTAAAGAGGACTAAAAAATAGAAAAAGAGTTAAAACAGTAGTGTTATCGTTAAGGATGTCTAAACTACTGCACTAGTTTGAATATTTTATTAGTAAATTTGTAAGCTGTCGCAGAATGTTTGATATTTTCGATAATCCGGAAAAGGGAAATCGGACAAGCTAATCTGATTTTTTAGATTTTAAGGTAAAAGGAAAATGAATCAAAGTTAATTTTTGTGATATCGCTTATGAATATGTATGATTTTATGGGAATTTAAGAGTTTCTATTTGACTTCTTTCACTCCCTGCGATTAGTCACTGTAAAAAAAATCTTCATAGTTTATCTTTTAATTTATAAAATCCTGAAAGCTGTGTAAACCGAGGCGTTTAATGTTGCTGAGTGTAGTTGAAATAGAAAAGTTGGAATATAACGAAAGGTTCAGCAGCTCTCGAGGATGGAAAACTCATTTAATCAAAACTCATTTAAACTCGTTGTCTCTGACGTTGTTTCATTAATTTGTTTTTACCCCAGGAAGCTTGTTATTCAAAGCATTTTTTACTGTTTTAACAATTTCTCGTACGCTACAATACGATAAACATACAGTTGGCAATATTTGCGTTTAATGTGCTCATTATTTTTCGTTCGAATTAATTGCAGTAGCATTCAGTTCTGGTTGTAATTATCGTGACGCTGAAACGAGCGGGTTGACGTCAACGAGATGGGCTTAACCTTCAAGATACATGTATAGTAAATCAAAAAGCTTAGTAAACTGTTCATTATAGTGCGAGTTCCCTGTTTTGGGGGAAGAAGAATTTGTTATTTTGTCATTTTACCGCTTGGAAAGCGCGTTTATCGAATTATTGGCTTGGAAGCTTGTAATTCATTACCGTAAGAGAATGGAAAATGCAACAGCAATTTAATTATCCGTTCTGTTCATCGTTCTACCCATGCTTAATTTTGAAAAGGGTCTAATACTATTTTAACTATTCTATTCTGTATTCCACGTACTCTTCGGATAGTAGACCGTAACGTGCATAAAAATATTAAATAAATAAAAATATTAAATAAATATAAATATTAAAATAAATAAAAATATTAAATAAATATAAATATTAAATAAATAAAAATATTAAGTAAATATAAATATTAAATAAATAAAAATATTAAATAAATAAAAATATTAAATACAATAATAATAAAAAATGGTAATACGAGCCGAATTTTAGGCCGTTTTCTGTATTTTCCTAATATGATGCCAGAAAAGCTATTTTTTTTTAAATTTTGTTCTTCCATTCGAGGTATGGACTTTTGCTCCGCTTTTCTTGTGGAGGAGTTTATGTGACATGATTACGATTATCAGTCGAACTAAACTACTGCCAGAGCCGAAAGTAGCAGAAATGAAAGTTGAACGCGAAAAAGTTTCAACTTTGCCATCCATCTGCTGGGGTTTCATTCATAACTTGTGCGACAAAGTTTGTTTCGAAGTCCAAACTTAATAAACTGTGCAAATTCGTGCCAAGACTGCGATGTTTCCAATTAAATTCTTGATAAAAGAAAAGGTTCGACTGTGCGAATTCTCTTCTTCCGTAATTTAGAGTTACTTAATTTAATGAATGCTTAACTCAAAAGTTTGGTTCGCACTTGTCCAGACGGAAGCTCTGTTATTAATAATTTGGGTATACGTCTCATTAAGCTTAATGAACGCTTGACACAGACTGGGAGTTATGAAGCGTACAAAGGTAACTTTTGTAGTTGCCGTTTCTTATTGGTTGAAAGTTTTCGTTCCCGAAACTCGGTTTCTTTTTGTTGTTTAGCTTAACACACCGAACCATCCGGAAAACTTGCAAGTCACGAAAGTTATACAAACTTACTACTCTAATTTGATACGAATATTTTATTCGGAAATAAAAATGCTTAATAGTTTTTACCCAGAAAGATCAGAAGTCTCAAGAGTTTACGAAATATAAGTAAGAGAGGCAGAGAAACACGAAGCATTAAATTTGAAAAGACACTAAAAGAAAAGGATAGGGAATTAGAGGAAACGATACGATATTAATTCCAAATCGACGCATAAAATAATATAGTAAAATAAATATTATGGTAGAATTTCATTATAATGAACCCAATTTAGTAAAGCTGTCGGCTATAGTGTGCAGTTTATAATTTAAAGAGTTATACAAATATATACATATATGATGTATAATATAAAGTGTTACAATAGAGTGAATAATATATAACAATAATGAATAAAATGTAATAATAATTGATAAAATATAATAATAATTAATAAAAATATATTATATAATATATAGAAATATCATGACATAACGAACTTCGGATATACCGAACATTCCTAGGAGTTCGTTATAACGGGATTCTACTGTATAAGGCATCCCTAGAGCAATATTTTGTGCTTACACAATTATTGTAATTTTTGAGATTCCAAACGCGTGATAGCAGAATATGTGTGTATGGTTAGCAAGAAGTAGAGTGAATAATTAAAACATCATAAAAAAGCACGAAATACATAATCGAACAAGATTACCAGTAAAATGTGTTATTATGTGCCAAACGGGATAGTATAGTCCTAATTCATAATTAGTTAGTTTAATAAATGCGCAAGATGGTTGGTGTTACAGTAAGCATGTTAAACATTAATGCGAAAGAGGCGTGTCTAACAGTAACGAGGAGGGGAATTTAGGGGTTTGGGCATAAAAACGAACACGGCTATAAAACAGAGGTCGTAAAAGTGGAAGGAAGTTGATTCCAGGACCATTTCTCGCCATAACTTGATATAAATTGGGGAACTTTCAGGGGAAAGTGTAGGGTGTAAAACTGGTGTCCTTGCCCCGTTTGTGGCTCACGTTTGTTGGCATTAGCTCCACTCGCTCCGCTAGGGCTAAAAGAAGGTTCCAGCGCAGTTTTCCGTCTACTTTGTTGGTATTCTTAGTTTGTACTCCTAACCGTATATTTCTATTACCTTCTACTTGTACAACTTATAGCGTAGAATGCACTGGACTTGCGCCCGGATGTAGGAGAAAATCACAATGGTAATTTGCTTTCAGACTAAAATTAGTTTTTCGGGGAAAAAAAACTTCGTTGTGCATTTTTTTAAAAAAATATTTGATTTTAGGTAGATATAGCCTGGGTATTAGAGAATCTCTTATATCCGGGTTCGATTTACTTAAAAACGAGAGTTTCAGCACTGTCAACAAAAAAAGGGTACGGGAAAAGTGCGATTTTACGTAAGCTTGTCCCACTTTTTTATGCTCTAATGTGTTATTGCTCAGCAAACGCAGTTTTGCTGCTACTGACAGTTTTACTGCGTCGTGCAAGAGTAGTATAGGCAGTAACGATAGTCTTAAGTTTTCAGAGAGGTAGAATCTCTTTAATTTAGTTCATATCGTCGTAATTGCCGTGTTTTCCTCGCGGCGGGCTAATTTTGTTCATTTTTACGAGCTTGTTAAAAGACTCGCTGTATTAAAAAAGAGAAAATCTCGGAGATGAAATGATGTATAGCAGATTGAAATTTTTAATTTTCAGTTTATTCAGCTCGTTCTTTTCATTTTGCTTCACAGGCTTTCTTTGGGGGAGCTTTTTGTTTATTTTTATGTGGAAGTATGAGTAGTTTCGTCATGTTTGAATGGGTCTCGAATGGGCAATTGTTCGCTGGCGCGCCATCTTGGGAACAATTGCTTCGTTTAAGACGTACACGAGAGCTTTTTCTCCCAAGGCACCACCGGCAGGCCTAATACACTATTGTGTTTTAGGGCCGTTGTTACATTTTACGCAAAGGTGTTGTGCGAACGTGCTAAAGTGTGAAACATTAAGAAAACTTGGTTTAAAATTTAAAATAATTATAAACAAATGTGTATGAAATAACTCTAGAGTATATCTTGAAACTTCCCTACAAAATAAATTTAGAATGTTTATAGAAAATTTACTGTCTGTTTCATGGCATGTATTGTAGTAATAACTTGTATACTAAGATATGAAGGATTTAGTTGTGAAGATGTATAACATTTTAAAAAGAAGTTAAGCTCGTAAGCAATAAATGTATTGTCGCCGCCAGAATCGCGCTAACGGCAATACATGCCATGAAACTGTTCTGTTTTTATAAGGCAATTTGCTCACGTCAGATAATTTTGATGAAGCAAAATACAGAGGCCAATAGGTTACACTCATTCACTGTTAGTGATTTATTTTTAACTTAATTTTCCAACAATCAAATCGTATGCTGAAGAAATAGGTCTGATTCAAAAGGAGGTCAAAAAGGGACTAACTCTTACAGGCTGGGTGCAGGGGATTTCATTATCACCAATAATGAAGTTTAGGATTACGGTGGGAGGCTACGAAATTTAACTGTTGAGTAACAATGAAATTGAACATAGTGGATATTTTTTCCATCGTGTTGTTTCTATCCACTACAACAAGGCACATCAAACATACACAAAAAACCTTTCGTGCTTTAGCACGGAACATGTATATTTCTGCAAAAATAAGGAAAAAATTTCGAACTATTTGCATTTTCATCACTGATTTCTTAGTAATTTAACCAACACTTATTGTCTGAAAGTAACTAAATACTTATACTAAGTGTAATTTGTGAATCGTAATCATAGTAAAAGTCACTTGTGCAGTAATATCGAAAGCTGCAGTAAAAATGAACATCATAACTGCAGTAATATTGTATTATTCGTAAAAATCTGGGAATAATTGATAATAACGCAGGTTTTAGCTTTAGTTTCATTAAGTCGCACTTTCAAGATAACTTTTTGTTTAAAGTTTCAAACAAAGTTTTGGAACAAGTCAGGAAGAAATGCTGTGCAAGCTCGGGTGTAAGATATTGCTACAGTAAAGCGGAGCGTGGCATCTTTTGTACTCCGTCTAGTGAGGTAATAGCATTATATTTGTGTTCTATGTAGTATTGATGACCCTGTTAGAAACTTCCAATCTTGTCTCCGGAAAATTTACTTGCCCTTTGTACAGTTTTTGAGGTAAACCTATAAAATTTTCCATTTCTCCCATCCATGACCCTCAACAATATTACCGTTTGAGTTAAGTTCCGAAAATTTTTATTAAACGGCAACAATACAACAGTAGAATATCATTACAAAGAACTTGCGTGTAAAAAATCGTCTTAATCGATGTTTCACACAGTTTTCTGCACATTTACGTTACTCAGGACTTTAAACTACGTCCACTGTATCCGAAAGTTCGTTATAAAAGGGTTCATTATATGAAATTTCTTATTCCGTTTTCTTATTCCTTTCAAGATAATGTGATAATATTATTTTGGCCATATAACGTATTTCAGTACGAGCAGAAACATTTCTGCAGTAATAAAGAACAATTTATAAGATCTTCTAAAGAAAAGTCTCATTAAAACAGGTAAAAACTTGTACTAAAAAAACTAACATGAGCTTATGCAAAAATTACGGGGAAAATGAGAGCAAGGATGTTTGTTTCGCGGAAAATTGTTCCGTAATTCCTCATTACTGACGAAAGGCGAGAAAAATTTTCTTTGTCAGGGAGCAAAAATCGTGCTTAGAAGAATAAAAAAGGCAATATTACAAGAAATTTGGTCCCATAATCTTGTAGGAACTCTCATTTGCTTAAATGTTTCTTTCACGGCGATTATTATTGTTTAGTATTTTTTTCTTTCTTATTTTCTATATTTTTTATTTTCTTTTTATTTATTTATTTTTTTCTTGTTCCTTGCTCTAGGCGTTGCTGGTTTTCGGCGCGGACCCTAACACGTACAACAACAAAGGCGAATCAGCCCGGCATCTTATAGCGGGGGGGAAATTTGCTAATCGTTCCTTGTTATTATACACTTTGCATGCCGTCGGAGCCCGGCGTTGCTTGGATCTCAGCAGCACGTGTGCAGCCGGTTGTGCACCGGCCGGTAACGACGACGGCATTCCGCCCGAAACGGCCTCTCATTTGCGGTCGCGCCATGCACTCGACGATTTTCTAAGTAGCTTGGCTGGGAATTTAACAAACCGCCGAACCCAGCCGCCTTTCGATTCCTCATTGGCATCTTCCGCGAACCAGCCAGCCAGAAAAGGCCTAAGAGTCCTTAGTTTAGACGGAGGCGGCATTCGAGGCCTAATCCTCATTCAGATGCTCAAATACTTGGAAGAAGCTACTAAAGTTCCCATCATTCATTGCTTTGACTGGATTGCTGGTACCAGTACCGGTGGAGTCCTCGCCCTCGCTTTAGCTACGGGTAATTTTACGTTTTTAAAAAGAAAATCGATTTTAAACGCAGCAAAATTCACTATAACGCAAAATGCAGGTACATTAATTCCTTACAGCCTATTACTATATTATTAAACCCAATTTTACCGAGTATTAGTATTATTATGTTAATAATTTATTTATTAGCATTTAATTTTTCAATTTTTTCGATTTTCAATATTTTCGCTTAGATAGATGAAAGAATCTTTTACTTTTGTGTCATGATCTTTGCGTGGTCTTTTTAGTGATTTTGACAAAGGTTTTGAATTTTACTAAGCTGGAATATGTACAAATATTAATGTAAATGTTACTTGTTGTAACCTTTTATTACGTTGGGTATTGTTTTCGAACTTAGAAATTCGCATTTAAGCTTCTTCAAAGAATTCCAGCGATTATTGAGGGGGTTTCGGTTACAGAAAAATTTTTTTTCGTACGTTGCCTTTCTGTAACGTTATAGAAAAGATAGTTCACAATGGAGACAATTTATTTGTCGCCAGAATCGCGCTAACGGTGACAGGGAACTGTTCTGTTTTTATAAGGCAATTTGCTCACTTCAGCTAATTTTGATGAAGCAAAATAGAGAGGCCAATAGGATACACTCATTCACTGTTAGTGATTTATTTTTAACTTAATTTTACAACAGTGAAATCGTGTGCTGAAGAAATAGGTCTGGTTCAAAAGGAGGTCAAAAAGGGACTAATTCATATAGGCTGGGTGCAGGGGATTTCATTGTCACCAATAATTAATTTTTGGATTACGGTGGGAGGCTACGAAATTTAACTGTTGATAACAATGAAATTGAACATAGTGGATATTTTATGTCTATCGTGCTGTTTCTATCCACTACAACAAGGCACATTAAACATACACAAAAACCTTTCGTGCTTTAGCACGGAACATATTATTTTATAGTATAATATTTTTTGCGTGCGAGAGGGTGGAAAACTTGGGTTGTGGGGGGCGGAGTTTTGGGTGAGCTTTTGAATGGGGCGTTCTTATCTTTTTTTGGTTCTCTGCAGGTAAAAGCGTGCGGGAATGCCAATGCCTTTATTTTCGCTTGAAAGACAAAGTATTTGTGGGCACTCGTCCTTATGACTCGGAAAACTTGGAAGCATTTCTGCGACAGGAAATCGGCGAAGCTGTTCATATGTCAGACATTTCCCATCCCAAGTAAGTGAGCTAGAAAGGAAAGAAAAGAGTAAAGGAAGACATACGGCCTAAAAACTTTATGGGAAGAGCGTTGTTACCAAACAGCTCCCTTTTTGTGTGGTCACCTTTTTTATAGAAGGGTACAGTATAAAGTACTTAAAAAGTAGTGGTAATAACTATGACACCAGAAATAAAGCTTCCGGTTGTTAATCTTGTATAGCAAAACTTGTAGGCTACGTATCATTTAGCAGTTTTTTACAGCTAAAGGATCGGATTTTATTAGTGAGGTATTATTGGCGGAGAGGAAATTCTGTGCCAAATATTGAACGTTCGTCATGCGAGTTAAGCTAGGTTCGCAGTTGCAGTTAAGCCAGTTAAGCCCTAGATGTAAGCAAGCAAGCTCGTCCCGTTTGTTTTCATGTTGTAATTTTGAACGAACACGATTTAAAATTCGTGAGAAGTTATGAATAATATTCGCGACAATTTGCGACAGATAAGTCGTTATTTTTTGAAAAGCTGAAAAAACAACGTTGCAAATCGAGTAATAAAACGTAAACAAAAATAGGACCGCCAATGCCACGCCCTGTAGGTGTGGACTGTGGTCTTTATGATATACAATGAGAAAAAAGCGTTGCAGGTGAACTGTATGCTAAATATTGCGAAATCTCCAGCTATTTTTCCTTCTGTTTACAAAAATTCCGCTTTTCAACTTTTTGAAACGTGTGAAACTTTTATGTAAAGTTTTTATGTAAAGCTTTATTTTTAACTGGTTTTACTACATTTGTACTTAAATTAAATTAGTACTTAAATTAGTACTTAAATGCATTTCAGTTATTTTTTCGATTTTTTGCTATTTTCTGTTTAATTTTTCCGATAACTTTTAGTTACGCTTTTGCATAACTTAAACTTAAACTTACAGGCAGTTAATAATAAAGTGTGGTGTATTTCCAGTGACGTTACAATCTTTGCCGTTTAATCTTGGCTGTCTTTCTATGGAATAGAACCAAGAAAGATAAGTGCGGTCATTCAACAAAGAAATAAAATTTTTCTTAGCGTGGAAGAACGAACGAAAGGAAAACTCGGAAAAAGGATGTGAGAACCGTTTCCTTTTTTCGGGCTAAATTTCCGTTTTTCTCGTTTCTTGCCGTTAATGAAAACTATTGTTCGACATCACTATTTGGGGCTGAAGACCGGAAATGGATTGCGAAAGGTTAAGAGTTAAAAAAAAAATAAATAAAAGTAACTTCGTTGCATGTTGGCACATTATTTTCTCTCGATATTCTCTTAATTTTTTTCTGTGATAGCCTGGGGCAAATTCATTTACTAAAAGAAGCTTTGTTTCTTGTAAAAAAATGCTAAAAAGCAAAAAAAAAAAACGAAAACGGAAATTTGAATGAGAGAATGGCCGCAGGCCTGAATGCCATTTCATCCGTGGGAAGAAATCCTCGTCTTGCTGAATGACGTCATAACGAGCTTAACGTGTTTGTTTGCTGACTGTCAGTTTTTTTTTATTTTTCCAGAATTTATTTTCAGTAACAATCATTGGAAAGATTTTTAATATATTTTCCTTGTAAATGGGTGCTAATTAGTAAGAAAACTTTAAAGACGTCGTTTCCTTCGGAACGCTCCACTATTTTCAGGTAGTCAGTAACACCATGTGTTTATTGATTTTAAAGAGCCTTTGAAAGCCTTTTCAAGTGTAAAACTCACGATTTTAAGATTTCAAAAACAATGAATAAACTGCTACCTGGGGCGTTGGTTTAATTTGGCTCTTATAATGAGTAAGTCAAGAGCTGTTGTGTTCCGGTGCTGAAAAGGAAAAAAATTAGAAAGAGTTCTTTTTTTACTGAAAAAAATGAAAGAAAATACCGAACTTATATACAAGTTGATTAAAAGGTTGGCTATAATGGGTTTATTAGCGGACCGTTTCCCGCCCGACTTGCACATTTTTCGTAATTACACCGCGCCACAAGACATGCTTAGCTTACCTGATGAATCCGTTTTTCCAAAGCCTGATCCACCAAGCGGACAATTAGCTTGGCGAGCCGCCAGAGCGTCAGGAGCCGCACCTACCTATTTTCGGTAAATTCTGCCAGACATTACTCTTTGGTTTTGGTTTCTCTCTTGTGAGTGCTTCCGATTTTTGAGCCGCAAAAATCGCTTGGATGCAAACTTTTTCCTTACTGAATTCCAGAACAGACTTACCAAAGCTTAAAAAAAGAAAAAGGTGAAAGATTTGTCGTTTTTTAACAACGGGTTTCTCCTTTGGGAAATTTTCGAAGGTCCTTCGGAAGATTTTTAGACGGAGGACTGGTGGCGAATAATCCGACGTTAGATGTGCTGACGGAAATACACGAATATAATACAATTCTGACAGCAATGGGCTTGGAGGACGAAGTTGCCAAACCGAGCGTTGTACTGTCCCTGGGATGTGGCAATCCGCCCATTCAAAAGGTAAACTGCTGTGCAAAAGATGTACTTTTAAATCTTTAGATTCAGGAAGAAAAAAACTTCGATTTCTTTTGGTATTTCGTTATTCTGTGGTTGTGTTTGAAGTAATATATGACACAAGTAAATATTATAGTACAAATTACTCTTTTGCCTTCATAGAATTATAATAAAAAAACTACTTAAAATTTTTGTATTGGTACGTTTGTGAATAACGATAAGAAACGAAACAAATAAAGGCGAATTTTTAGGTTGGAACGATTGATATATACCGACCGGGAAGTCTTACAGACACTTTGAGATTAGCTGCCGGTGCCTCGGCGTTTGGGAACCTGCTTGTCGAACAAGTAAGTCGACATTTAAATTTTTCTACATTTTTTTATTTTTATTTAAAGGAAGAAAAAGGTTGTCACTGTTATATGGCATCTTTTTTGTCAAGTTTTTGTTCCCACGTGTATCGATTACCGTTTATACCGTAAGATTCCTGTGAAAATGTATAAGGCCACCATTTTTCATAGGAAAGCAGTTTTGTTTTCGATTAATTCGAATATATTTCCCATCGTATAACGTTTCGTTAAACAGTAATTTGTTTCCGTTGTTCATAAATTTGTTTCGTCTCGTGGCATTTTTGTTTATAAGTAATCTAGTATGGCGGAAGAAATTCATGATAATTAGTGGCTTGTAAGTACGGCGTAGCGGCTATTGAGTTTGTCAGATGCAGAGGTTAGGAATGAGAAAGCGAAACCTACAAGTTACGATTGCTGATGAACAAGGTTTACAAGTTTGCCACTGTAGCCGATAGACTGGAAGTTGAAAGCAAACAAGGCAACAAAGATCTTTGGAAAAGAGGAAAGGTTAAAGGTCACTGGAGTCTGAAGTCAGGGCTGATGCAGGTGAGCGTAGGGGCTTACAGTAGTGGAAATGACAAGTTGGTGAGAGAAATTCTCAATCTGAAATGAGTAAGTGTGACGTTCAAGATATTTTGTTGCCCTCTGAAAAGGTTAAAGGTCACGTGAGAGTATAGTCCGTCTAAATTGCCCTGAAAATAAAAAAATTAATCCTATTTTTGAACGGTACGTTTTTAGATAATGAAACATGTTAAAGGTCACGGAGGGTCAATGTCGGATAAGGTCAAGATAAGAGAGGGAGCAGATAGGGTGAAAGGCGATCAAAGGTGAGGCTATAAATCACCCACAAGGGAAAGAGGGGATGGGAGGGCAGCGAAACTCGATATCTTGGTTTTCATAGGGGGAGAACCGCCGAGGATAAGGCGAGGAGACAAGCTCGCCGTCAAAAGGGGAGGGAGACATAGGAAGAGGGTGGAGGGGTGGAAGTATAGCGACCTTAACCTTATTCAAACCTGTGACGCAATGTGTTGAAGAGGATGGAGGAGGAGGGTGTTATTTATGTTCTTTTTCTTTTTTTTTTTTTGCTTCGCGCACATATTGCCGCATTGAACTCAGTGACCTGAAAATTTCCATTGTGTTCATTGACCCTTATATTTAAAAAATGCACCAGGAATAACAGTGAAAGAACAGCGACAAAGAAATAGCATTTGTCGTTTCTCTATTTTAGTGTATGCTGGTCCGCGCTTTTTTCGTCTTGCAGAAATAGGACTAAAATGGTTTTAGGGAGCCGTTGTTTCGGCATTCAATGTTTGCTGAAGATACTTTTCTTTCTGGGGGTGCATGTGGAGTGAGTCGGGTTGCTTTCCGCGAGGGAATAGAGACATTTTCGCATTTCGATTTTCGCGGAGAGCTTTCGGGTGGGAAAGGGGTTCAGAGGGCGGCATGGAGGGCCTTTGCAAATGCGACGATCCTTCAAGTTCAGATGACGATCGTAGGACAATAAGTTTCGGTTGAAAGCTTGATACAGGCGTTGGAGTGTGAATCGCTGTATATTTCGTCGTTTCAGATGTTGCTACGTCCCCTTGGCAGATAAATATTTGTTTTTAGATTTTTTTTCTGGCATGGAAAATTCTGTATTTCGGGTGTCTGGACTGCCAGATAGCATAGGTTTTAGTGAAAGGCGATGCTCTTATTTTTTTTCTCGGAAATAACATTCGAGATGCGAAAGTTGTGGAACTAAATCGCGAAAGATGTTCTTTTTGGAGCTGGTGCAACTTTTCGATCTGTTAACGATGTTTTGAACTTGTGACTTGTTCACGATGATGTTTTATAAGGGTTGATAGGACAAGTTCCAAGTTTGGGGAGCAGTTTTTCGTGCGCGTCCTTGGAGTGAGTTTTAGTGCAATCGATATTGCGGTGAACAGTATCGGCAATTTTCTCAGACAGCTTTCAGAGAAAAGGGCAGCCGGAAGTAAGCTTCACGGGTTTGTTATCAATATCCTTTGAGCAAATACCTGTTGCTAGTAGTGACTAGCCACTCACAGGACGATCTTTTCTCTGTATTACTGCGAGATGGTTTCCGTGGAATAGAACGGTGCAAACTTTTCCAGTCGTCCGGTCATTGAAGACCGAAAGTTGTCGGAGAAATGAAGCCACTTTTGTTGTGGCCTCCATTTTTGTAACCAGATGCTTTACAGAGTATTGCTTGCACTGTTTATTATTTCAAACAATTTATTTACAAGGAATACTAGCGTATGGATGTAAATATTAGTTTAGTGTGGAGATTTTGGAAACTGTTTTTTTAATTGATTTATTTATTTTTAATTGATGGCTCCACGCGTTTTTTATTTATTTATTTTACATGGTAAGCAGAAATGCGAACGCCTAAAAAGCGTTTGGTATTGGACATGCCTTGCGTGACTGCTATTGGAAGTCCATTAGTTCCAGTGTCTCGGTACTTGTAGGCTTGGGTTGCCGGGAAATCCATAAAGATTCGCAACACTCCATAAAATACCCTGTACACGCACTTTTTTAGCTCAGAAACACGGAAAGAACAAAGCTTTCGGAGATTCTGCTTTTTATACACTCGTTTAGAAGAGGAACTTTGTGTCTTCACAGTCAGTTAAAACCTAAGAAACAAGGAAAGATTCGACCGTCTTTTTACGTGGTCTCTTTCCAGCCTGGAAAGAAATATCGTAGGAAAAATAAATGAAGAAGAGAGAAATAACTTGGGAACTGAACGCTCTTTATCAAGATGTAGTTGAAGAAAAACGCAGGAAATTAACTATTCGTTTTTTTAATATTTCTGAACAGTTCTGTGTTCTTAAGAAAAAAGCGGTGTAGATTATTATTACTGGCAGGTTTTGTTGTGCAGGAAATAAATCGCTGCTCCGGTTTTGGACGCTGCCATCACCAGTAGAGACTAATACTTCACAGCTTTGATGTCATTTTTGCACTACGGCAGCAGATTTCTTAAGAAATATTGAATGAAAAATTCCTGAAAATTGATTTTTACTACGGTAATATAATGATTTGCGGAATCATGTAGTTTTAAGTGTGGTTTATAGAGCTCTCAAAAACTGATACTAGTTTTCCATAAGAAAAACGTCTTAATTCAGTGTACTATGCCAGCTTTGGAAGACTGGAAGAAATATTACTGCAGTAATTGCATAAAGACTTCTGTCGCAGTAAAAACGTGTAGTAAGATTTTTATCGAGACGATAAAAACCCACGGCAGCTTTTCTTAATCCATCTAAGTAAGTAGTAAATTGAAAGAGGGAGAAAAATTTCTGCAACTATATTACTTCATAGAAATGTTGGCAACTGCCGTGTAATGGCTATGTGCTTAGTGTCAGATCGGGTTATACGGTTTTCTCACTGTTGGGGGACTGTCTCTTAATTACCTGAATTGCGTTGCTCCGAAGTATACGAACGTCGCACCGTAACTGTATTAAATTCGAGTTGCTGCAGTAATATGTAACCCGTTTCCGTATAACTGCATTAAATCCACCGTATCCTTGAAATACAAACGGTCGATAAAGCAGTCAAGTTAACAAGATGAGCAGAAATAATATTAACGTTACATATGGGGTTTATGTCTATCGCAGTATTTCATGGCAGTAATATCCAAAACTGCGCTTTAAATGTAACGCTCTTTTAATCTAACCTTGATGCTTTTTTATTTATTTTACGGATATCATCCAGGTGAAATGAGTACGCGTGAAGTAATATCCAACATTTCTGTCATCTAGGCGTTTACCACTTCTGCCGTAATACGTTTATTACCACCAGTACCAGAAATTTTGTCTGTAATTCCTGCTAGTCCTAGAAAGCAATATTAAATTCCTTAACAGGGATTACCTAAACCAACGCCAGTGTAATAATTTCTTTATCATGAGAAAATCTGGCAGAATGTTGTACTGCGTCTCAGGACTTTACAGATTCGTGGAAGTATATTGCTACAATTTCGCCACAGTAATTTCATTGTTCTCCGACCTGCAAGTATCATATATCTGAAGCGTGTCGCTTTCATTGTCATAATGTCTTATAGCCACAACACTTTGGCTCACACCCTTTCAAAGGTCAAAGATATTTGTGTCTCGCAAATTACTGCAGAATGGACGACTACTGTTGCTCGGCAATCTGTTCCCTGCGTCTTTTCTTACAGTATTGCGATTCTGTTTCGTAATCACCTTAAGCTTGGGTCAACACCAAGGAGTTTAAACCGAGGACAATAACACCAAGCTGTCGGTCAAGTTTGCCAGTATTACTGCTAGCGTGAAATTACAAGCTTCGATTAGGGAAATTTCTCTCATCTTACAGCACACTTATGTTCTCCTGCAGTCTCCAGTTTCTCGACAACCTTGTCCTGTAAGGAAGTGTACCCATAGCTCAGCATTTCTGCGCACTGGCATGCTAATTTCTGGCCAATAGTACTGGTATTTGTCAAAAGATTACTTTAAACAGGCGAGTGATCATTGAAGTGCTCTGCAACTCACGGCAAATAGCATCTTGCAAACATTACGTTCGTTTTGTCCTAAGCCAAAGGAAATTATGTACGCAGAAATGCCAGAACCCGTTACTTCTGCAGTAATTATTACCTATCCTTCAAAGGAAGGTGGATTGAAAGGAGCATGGGAGTGAAAGGCAAACGGGACAAATACTTGTTAATCCCGATTGTAGGATGAGCTGTTTAATTAAGACGCTTGTGATTGAATAACGGTTTCACAGAAATAGCAAGAAGCACTGGAAGCTATTTCTTAACAGCAGTGCTCGACGATGAAGGCTTTATCAGTCTTAGCCAGAGACGGCCGAGGACTGCAAATCCGTTGACATGGCCGCCCCGGAGTTGAAGAAATGGGACAGGCTATACATTTCTTCAGCGTAGCGGTACTGACCTGTCAAGGGTTGACCAGCTTACGCCAGAAAGATCTCAAACTTAAAAGGGAAGAATATCGGATAGAGAGAAAAAATGGATCAAGAGCTGGGATTTTTTTGCAAAGAAATGTCGAATTTCTTTTTGACAGAAATTTATTTTGTATCTGCTACTGATAACTTGTCAGCAAAAAAGGAAAATGTAAGGAAACGAAAGAAAACATGGACTTTTAAAAAAAGTGGAGATGAAATTAGCTATAAAGGGTTAGCAATGTAGTTGCTTCGTGCCGACGCGCAGTAATGACTATTGCTGGACAGAACGAGAAGTGCGTTTGGTATCAGGATGTTACTGCCGGTTCTTTCTCTGGTGTGTCATAACTTGGTGGTTCTTTTTTCGGGAAAAACTCGGGTTACAGAGTACACGAGGCTGCGTAAGTTAAATCTCCGGTCAGCAGCAATTTCAGCTCCAGTACTTTTTCCAGTGTTTCAAGTCGAAATTCTGAATTTATTTTTCTTACTTTTTTCTGTTTTCTATTTTCATTTACGTTTGGGTTTTCACTTTATTTTCTATTTTCCCAGGGTAGTCACATATTTCTACGTCTTCGTTTACAATTGTTTTGTTTTCATTATTTATTTTTTAATCCCGAAAAATATGAAAGAACATTCTTAGAAAAAATGCCTTCTTTTGATTGTATAGTTTCGGGTATTTTTTTTATTTTTTTTTTTTTTTTTGCGCGTTTGTGCCTGTATATATATATTGGTCCTGTCCTTTCTGGTCTGCTTTTCGCTTTTGTGTCCGCGAGTTATTTCTAGAAGGGGAAATAGAAACGTAAGAGCTTGTCATCTCGCTTGCCTATTGTTCGTTATGTAATGTCACTGTCGATTCGGGAATCACTTCGTTTTATGAAGGGTTATTGACGGTACAGTCTCGGCAAGAAAGGGACAAAGCCTAAGAAAAGCAATGTTGCAAAAATCAATGTTGCCCCAGAATATTTCGTCCCTTTTTCTTGCCTCAAGCTTATATTTCCCTGGAAAAATCCAAACAACAAATTACTGGAATTTTACAACGCAACTGAAGCCTAATAGGCTTGAAAATTATGTTTTTTTTTAAGGTTAATTTGCCCTGAGGGCTGGAAGAAATGTTAGCTGCGAAACGTTGCAGAAATTTGTTGGCGCTTTAAAACAAATGAATTAATTCCAAGAAGAAATGGATGGGTAGGCGTTCCTGGCTACCTATAAGTGTAGCATTACTTCGTAATTACTGCTTTGTGAATCCATTCCAAATAACTAAGTTATACTAGAATTTCTTATTTTTGGTTTCCGTTCGCCGTTGTTGACTTTTACTATTATCTAGTTGGACAATTTCACTTTACCTTAGATTTTCCACAGTTTTCTAACTAGCAAAAAAATACTCGAAAATTAGCCAAAATAGACAATAAAAACGAAAAAAAGTGCGCTTTTTTAATAATAATTTTAATTGAATGTAGTTCGTTGTTTCTACTTTCATTTTTATTTTTTATTATTTTTAATCGTATTACGTAATTTTTTTTTAGTTAATATCAGGCTTGATCGTTAATCGTTGCCATTCTGTTTTTTTATTTAGCAAATTTGAATTATGTCATTTTTAGTATTGTCATTTCTATCATTTTAACGTATATTTTATTTTACTTTAATTATGTACGGAATATTTTGTTTCATTTTTTCTACTTTTCATTTTTATTATTTTTTTGGGTATAGAGAAGGCTGTTGGTTTGTTTCATTTTCTCTTGCGCAAGGGGATGGAGGCATTATCGTGTACTGTACCCCTTCGGGTTCAGCGACCACTCGTTTTTGTGTTCATTTTCCTTAACTATGAAGGGCTAATGTTTTTTTTATGTACCTATTTTAGGCGACCGCAGCAGATGGAAGAGTGGTGGACCGTTCACGAGCGTGGTGCCACATGATAGGTGCCACATATGTGCGGCTGTCGCCCCCTTTAACCGAATGTTTCACCTTAGATGAAACAAACGATGAAGTCCTCGTGCGAGCTTTGTGGGAGACGCAAACGTACGTCCATCAGCGTCGAGAAGAAATCCGGAAACTTGCCAGCGTATTAGTGCGTAATTGACAAAGACCGAAATAGCGTAACGAAATACAAAGACCAAAAAAAAAAAATAATAATAAAAAAATAAAAGAGAGAAGAAATACCACCTAGTTATATGGATTCTTTAATAAGAGCACGTAGCACACAAAAGGTGATGGCGAACTACTAAAGTATTACATTAAGCTCATTAAGCCTCTCTAGTTCCTCCAAGTTCTTTATTTCGTCCTCGTTTCATGCATCCTGTCGTACCTAACCCCTCGTACTCCACGTACTTGTGTACGTACCCCTCATGTTCGTTACTAGCTCCTTTTTTAATATTTGTTTTAATTTGTGCACTTTTTTGTTAATCTCCCTTCCATTTTTATTTATTTATGAAATTCTTATTTTATGCCCGTAGTTCTCCACAACTCTCAGTACCCTGTGTGTTAAACAGACTTTTTTTATTTATTTCGTCAGCGTGAGCTTTGCTCGTTGCCGCTCATCGTTTCATTTCAATAATTGTTTATGTAACAGTTAAACAGAAATGTTATTACTGTTATCCGAAAGGAGAAGATTGGAGATTTTTTGTGTATTATTCCATTTAAAGGGTGAGAACAATAGTTGTATTGTACTACCCTACTGCCCAGTGAAGATTGCGAAAATGTATTACCTACTGTCGCATTTTTGTCGGCCTTTTTTCCCCTAAATTTCCTGTTCACGTCTTCCTTCATTTGGTGGCGTTTCGGGAAAGTGCAGGTCCATTCCAAGTGTTATCTTTTTGATCTCCAAAGTGTCGCTGATGTCAGCGTTTGTTCACGGATGGTTTCCGTCACTTCAGAAGATATCGCAATGTTTCTGCTCGTCTCGGGTTTACTTTCTGCCTTTTGAGGCAAAACGTTAGACGTGTATGAAGTGACAGAAGTAGCTCACCTTTGTTTATTGTTTAGCTGAGGTAAATATGGGTAGAAAAGCGCTAAGGGGCGTGGTTTTCGTTTCTTTTGATAGTGGAAGGTAAAATTGTCTGTCAGAACCCTTTTATTCTACTTTTATTTATCCTTTCCTTGCATTTCTTTTATTCCTCTTTATTTTGGAAGTTATTTACGTTTCTTTTTGCAGAGTAAGTTTTTTCATGCATGGAAAGTAGGGAATACGTATAATTGGGATGTTCTTTAGCCTCAGGCAAGATCTTTATTTCCATGTTTTGCTACTTGAAGCTCTGTTTAGGAAAAGTTTTTGCTTTTGCTCGCGTTTTTTGTTCGTCTTTTTGCCTTGCCTTTCAAAGTCTCGTATATCTAGACCCAGAAGAAATAGGCAAGACCGTCACTGGGGGAAGTTGGAGAAGAGCAATCAGCGAACTTGTTTTTGTGGGGTAGAGGTCGTTATTCGAAACTCGAAGTTAAGCCGGCCATTAAACAGCACCAATATGCTATTTATACTTGGTTAGTCAAATTGATGAGATATTTCCTTTAAAATTACAAGCTAGATACTAGTTGATCGACTACGTTAATAATCTTGTATTCAAACTGAAAGCTATTATAGAAAAAAAATGTACTCTCCATGGAAATATTCTGCAATCAGGAAAATGGTCTCAGTACTGTTAAGTTCCACTCCTTTTCAAATTCCGTTTATTCGTAACTCCCAATTTACATCAACACAAAAACGAACTCCAATACAAAATCACACGAAAACACCCTCCTTCTCGTGCTAACTCTCACTTTCCGTTCACAATAATCAAATTTCACTCTCAAGAAACGCAACTGACTCAAAGCAAGGTCAAAAGGGAACTCTACATTACAGGCTCGGTGCAGGGGATTTCATTCTTACCAACAATGAATCTTAGGATTCCTTGTTGGGCGGCTACGAAATTGACTGTTGGGTAACAACGAACGCCACAGTACGTAATAGTAATATCTATGATAGTAGTAAAAGCCTGATTTATCCTCCGTACACTTAAAGTAATGAAAACGGGGCTAGGATCCCTGCAAAGCTACGAGATTTTCTTAATTCATTTAATTTAAAAGTTTCAAGACGAGCTATATCGAATACCTGGAACCTTTCCTATTCCTATTAGTCAAATAATTCGTTAGAATATTTTTATTGTATCGAAATGTTGGAGTATTTCCCATTCTTAAAGTAGCTTCATGTTGTCCAGGCAACGAATTATTTGTTGACCAATTTGATAATCGGCGCAAGAGGCTGTAAAGGGTAGAAAATACGGGAAAATATCCGAGAAAAATTGTTGGCTTTTCATTAGCTTTTTCAGTAATTCTCTCTACCCAGAACGAAAGTTTACCGAACCCTATAAATTCATTTAATTCCCTCGTCGCTGCCTTCGTTGTCTCCTTTTTCTCTTCCTGTGCTGTCAGTATTTTTGTCCCCTTTCATTTTACTTTGTTCGCTCATAAGTTTGACTGAGCTTGGGAATTACCGTCTCCTGACTTTAGGAAAGATTAGAGCAAGTTAAATCAGTTTATATCGTATTTTCTGTCTTTTGTGTAGTTTTTAAACTTGCTACCGTTCTGCGACTTTGGGAATTTTAATTAATGCAAGAAAAATTCACGTACTACGTGTTTACTACGTATTCCGCAAGTTTTGCTATAACGATTTCAATATCTACATTACAACTTGTACAGTTCTAGAATTTTGATAATCTTTCTACAGAATTCGTTTCACTGATTTCAATATTTCTCATTTTTTATATAAAAAATCACATTCGAAAATTAACGAGTTAGGCACAAAATATGTTCGAAATTATTGTGTATTTATGATTCACTGAAGTCAATGCACTGTTTAATTTTTTCGTGGGAGCGTTTTGGACGAGACGAGGGGTGATTTGAACAATAACATATTTTTTTCAAAATGCATGAATGTACGCGAAATTTATCACCTGTCAAAATATGTGCGCCAAGTTTGTGAAGTTCTTTCAGTCGTTAACACTCTCTGTGGGAAATATAGCTCGTTCATCATCAAATTTACCAGAAAAAGAGAGAAAGTTACCTTTTTTTGGAAATCAGCTGCATGAAAAGGTTAAGCACGTTTTCCTTTGCTTAGAAGAATCTTTCTCTTCTCTCACAACGCTTGGTTGCGTCCATACGTTTTGCACCGGGTTCGATTCTAACAACCTCAATAGGTCCTTTTTGAACAATAGAATAATGAATCGAGTACGACGCCCCACCAGGATCCGCCTCCTTTTTCCTCGTCCCTTTTAACCTAAGCTTTCGAGAAAAAATGGCACGAAAAACTTTTAATGTCCTTTTTTATTTGGCTTAACGCGCTCCCTTTCCGTTTCTAATAATTCTTCCATTATTTTTCTCACATATCAGGGCTGACTAACCGGTTTCTTACTTTTTTTCCCTTGTTCTCATTTTTATTTGCTTTACGTTGATTTAGTCGTTTTTATGATTTGAGCAGCACTGAGTTCAAAATGGATAATATTCCACTTCTGCAGAGGAAGATTTGTGTTCAGTCTCCTTAGGGATCCAAACAGACGCCCACACTGGGCAAACTTCGGGTTCAAGTCTGTTAGCATTGCTAAATAGCGCAGCAGAAGCATCGTCAGGAAGAGGGAATTTCTCCTATCGAACGTATGCTATTGACAATTTTGTTGCGAATTTTTGAAGAGTTATTCTGAAACTTATCACCTATACAATAGGTATTTTCACTTAGTTTTTAGGCATTGTGTGGTGGAACAAATTAACACGAATGGTTTCTTACAGGAAATGCCACAGATTCAGTCTCTAATTATTTCCTCAGGTACACTTTATTCTTTTTCGATGAAACTTTCCCCATGTAGACTTCATCATATTCACTAAGTGTGTGATTTTTTCCAGTTCTAAAAACCTAGTAGTTCATTAGTTTCTGATTTTTGTACCGTTTGTCCGACGTTCCAACTGTCCCGTCCTTCTTCTTCTCTTTTATTCCGTCTTAGAATTACATGTAAGCTTCAATAGCACTTAAAATACGGTTTTTATGATTTTTCCACTAAAATATCAGTAGATGGCACGCGTTCGAAGCAATCAGTCTAAATAAAACTGCAAAGTTTGAGATTACCAAGTTTTGGCGGGAATAAGCACAAAGGAGTAAGTTAGCCAACGTTGTCAAGCCTGTTGCTAAGCGGAGCTGTACTTCTTTAGGGTTATTGTGGAAGGGTCTGTCCAGCTCAGTCCATGCACATGTACTGAATTTCAGGAATGCCATGTGCAGCTGAAATTAAGACTGATGGAAGACGATTTGGGTGGAGAGGTGGGGGGTAACCTCATTCGGCTTCCACTCGGAAACGTTTACACTCTTATTTCTATCTTCCAACTTGTTTCCCTTTCCCGAGTTTCTTGAACATACCCAACACACATCCTTTTTCAAACAGTAGCTACAACTTTCGTTCCGTGTCAGTAGTGTACTTATCGGCAAATGGACTTCACAACCACTGCGCCATTGGTACGTCTTGCGTCAACCGCTAGAGGGAGGCAGTGTGGGTGGGAAGCCAAGCTCGACTTCAGCCCTGCTCGTTAACCTTGAACTTTCTGCGGTCGCCATTTTGAAATTTACGAAGCTTGCAAAGCTTTAACGTCTCACAGGGTTGGAAGTTATCACTGGGGAGGCCCAAGCGCTTGTTTATAGAAGCCTTTACCAGTTTTATGCATGTCTCTCAGGAACTTAGGAGTTTGCAAAGCGAAAGTTTTTTTTGTGAACCCAGCGACCCTCAATCTAATTAGCTACATTTCTTCAAAGAGAGCCATAGTTTCCAAACTGAGCGACAACAGTCGATGAAAGCATTTTGGCGGGAAATTCCGCTGACCTTGAGCACCCCTGGAATCTCGTTGATCTTTTGGCTTTTATTTGTTCACTTGCTATCTGTAGGTTCCATTTGCGCATCGTAGCGTTTTTCAAGGACTGAATTTCTTTTGTTTAGCAAATGCCGTATACACTTCTACTTTCCTTGTCTGTTGACTAAGGTTTTTTATTTATATTTTTTCTTCTGGACGAAGCGAAGCCGAAGTCAGCAAAAATTCACCACGTGCAATCGATTTGCTCTAGAAAGATTCTACCTGACAAAATGTTTTTTTTCTCTCATCTCTTTTGTGTTTTCACTCTTTTCTCCCTCCAAGCGTTCGTCTTATCTCTTTCTGTGTTTTCTATCTAAGAGCTCGGGTAGTGGTAAAATGTTGAGCCTTGATGTAAAATTCAAAGTTTTTGCTGCATACAATATAATTTTTCTCCGTTCTTAGGTGCAGTTAAGCGTTATTCCAGGTAGCGAAAACATGCTTCACATTTTAGGAGCGTAAACGCTGTAAGGAGAGTGTGTTTCATATGGAACACCTTTTACCGATTTAAATAATAAATCAGCATTGTCACCTTCCTGCCAATCGATAGCAGCAGACGGAGAGCAAACTTTCCTGCAGAAGATTGTATAAATAATTGTCCGCATTGAGAGCGTGGCAAAAACTGTCAGAAAGCAATCCTTTCTTCACATTTCTGCAAAGTGTCGGCGTGAAATCATTCATTAGGTCACGGAACGCTAAAAGTATAACTAGTTTCAGTAACAACACGATTTTGCTTTTCTTCATTAATCTTCTCTCAGGCATTTCATTGTTGCTTTTTGTTTTTAATATTTATATTTCGTGTTCAATATTTATATTTATAATTCAAAACTATACCTGCGTAAGGTAATTTTGAATGCGCTTTTTAAAAACAAAATATACACGTATTACCACGGAATTTAGTCGCTTATACAATTCTGCACCGTGTTTTACAGAACTCATTGATTTCTTTACTAAAAATCTAGACGAAGTAGACATAAAAAACGAAAAAATTAGCGGTTGCAATGTTCAAAATAATCAGTTGACGAAACTTGTAAAACTTCTTAAGAAATTATTAAAAAAAAGCCTTCAAAAATTTTTTCGAAAATCTTCTTGTGTTTATTATACGTAATTTGCAGCATTCGTTAAGAAAACCAAAAAAAATAATGAAAAATCATTACTCAGGATTTGAAGTGAAGAGCGAGCAAAATTGATTGTAGCAAAATTGATTGTTATTCGATTTTGCTTGCAATTGGTTCCTTCGGCTACCAAAACACACGCTTATGGAGCTGCGTACCTTGGCAGCAATCTGAGAGCAAAGTTTTTTTTAGAGATTAGTGTCATTACTAAAGAAGAAGGTACAGTAAACATTTGTGTGAAAAGTGCCTTTTTTACGGCTAACGTTCCATTATAGTTGTGGAAATAAATTGCATTTCTGACGTCATGAGCCAAATGGAAATGAATTTTTAAAAATATTGTAAAATAAATTAAAAATAAAGTTTTCTCTCGTGTATTCATTGTTGCCAATTGCCATTTGGTAAGATTAGCCGTTCATGCATTGCTGAGCATTTCGGCAACACCAGTTGCAAAAGCGTTGCCGCAAACAATGATAAACATTATTAGCGTGCAATTTTAAATGAGAACTAGGCAAAACCTCAGCTGAAATCCAGGCTGTTTTCCACACAGCCTGTACTAGCAATTTTCTTGTTAGGACACAGACTTACTCCTGCATTTGGAAAGAATAGAAAGAGTTTTACTCCCAAAATCCGTCCACATAAAAAGGGATACATAAAGCAAAACAGAACTTTGGAATGTACTGTATTACCGTTTTTAATAATTTAAGAAGTTATAGACTTTAACAAAGAAATTAGTTCAATTATTTATCTGTTATTTATTATCAAGGATTTATTATCGTATTTGTTTCATTTTTCATTGTTCATTTCACAATTGATTTACACAATTCCATATTTAAAAAAATTTGTAATGATTTTTCACCCAGTTTTCTTACACAAACCCATTTGCATACGACTCAAATGAACCTTAAATCTTCTGTGATACATTATACGCATATGTATACCTCCAACATACCTTAAACGGTACAGATGTTCAGCCACAATATATCGTAATAATACCTACTTTCAGCAAATCATTTTCTGTTAAATCAACCATAAACAGAATATTGTTCATAAAGAAAGTTTGATTGTTTTAAGTGTCGGTAATATTTATCGATAGCGTGTCAGAAGGTGTTGCTCTGTCTACGATTCTAGTTAACCGTTTTATCCCCCGTTAGCTCATTCTCTCCCCTTTGCGGACGTAACTACACGATCAATTCCTAGGGAGTTAGAGGTTGTTTGATTTGCACGTTAAGTGTACAGTATGGAGGCGTTGTATCCCCACTTTGTGTTTCACCCCTTCTTTGTTGACGTACTAGACTGTACAACGAAGGGTGGCTTATTAACACATGCAGGGAACGTCCGGTACTGCGAAACGTTCTTACGACACAGCAGGGAGTCATACACTTTCTTAAAGTGAACACTTTATGCAACAATTTCCTGCCATTACAGAACACTTGCAGCAAAGCACGAAATATCGATATTTCTAGGGATAGATTCTCTCAAGCTGATAGTAGTCTTAAAACACTTTCTAAAATGCAAGAAAGTTTGGGGAAAGAGGGAGAAAAATTCTAATTTTGTTATGGCAGCAATTTTACGGCGCAGTTGAAGTATTGGATGTTGAACAACTGTTGTGTAACTGAACACTATAATCTTGCTCCCTAAGTTCTTAAACCGTGGGAATTATACATATAGATTTTCTATAGGGTATTTCCCCCTCTTCTTGCGTAAGAGTATTGTACGTGTATTGGACACAGTAATGTGCTTGCACGTATTGACAGAAGCTTAGAGAGCGCTCCGCCAAATCTAATTACAGTACTGTCATAACTTCTCGCGTTTCCTTTTTCTCCTTTTTATTTTTGAAGATCCACAAATGTTGGATGAAGCTTGTATGGTGTATAGCATACATGACAGTTACTTGGGGATTTACACCTTTGTTTGGGGGTGAAATCTTATCTCACGTTTGGGAGGGTGTTGTTACAAAAGCTTCGTGAAAACGTGCCTGGCATACCATACGTCATGCGAGAGTATGGGGAGCAATTTCGGTTGTGAAAAAGAAGAAAAAAATGGATAAGGACCATTGCTTTTTGTTTCCTATGGCTCCATTGATCACAATGTTACAAGGGGAAGTATTTTACACCGGTCAGTTCACATTGATCATCGACTCTCCTCGTTGGATCCTTGTCGGAAGAAGAACCGATGACAACTTTCCGGTACTGGCTCATATTTCCGATTATCCCTCTTCTTAGCCTTTTGGGGCGATTTTAAGAATTTACGAACCCTAACGGGCTTGTAAACCATTTTTTTTACACCTACGTTGACAAATCCAGTCACTATTTCAGGTTCAAAGATTTTGTTACTTTAAGACTTAAATGTGTGAGTATGTTTCAAGACTATAAAAAGCTCCCTCTGTTGAGAACGTGGTTTAAGACCAATAAGACGCTTAAGTGATTATTTCATGAATAATTTGTTAACACGTACAAGCCACTTGACTGAAAAAATAATAAAAAATTACACATGAAGAAATAATAGTTTGTAATGCAGGTCTAATTACATAAATCATTGTAAGAAAATCTGTTCCGGACGAAGCCGGAAGGGATTTTCTCTCACGAGCTCTTTCTCCTATTTGCTCCTATTTTCCTATGAATACCCTTTCTATATAGAGTTTTTGAGAATAAACCCAGAACTTGTAAATTAAGATTTGATTTTCCCCGTATGGTCCCTGTGGTGGTAAAATACTGTGACGTTCATTGTTGCCGAACAGTTAAATTTCGTAGCCAACCAACAATGAATCTTAAGATTCATTATTAGAAAGAACGAAATCCCCTGCACCCAGCCTGTAATAGTTAGTTCCTTCTTGACCTTCTTTTGAGCCAGTTCCGTTTCTTCAATGTAAAATTTGATTGTTGTAACCAAAAAGTGAGAGCATGAAAAGGAGTAGAACGTGACAGTACATCAAATTATCAAATAAGCTAAAGACTTGGGTTCTTTGTGTTCCAATATTTCGTGGCAAACAAGAGATTCCCTGTTCCCCAGTGTCATAAGCGCGTGGACAAGTTAAGACGGCACTGGCGGGAACAAAATCTTAAAAATTCTCAAGGTTAAAACGCGCTTACAAAAGTTGTTTCATTGTCTACGAAAATATTTTGGACGGAAAATATTGTTTTTAAACGAAAATGTTCCGATAATGTAACTGTCATGGTTTGTTTTGTGGTAAGTGAAGTATTGACTTCGAAGGGTTTTATGGCTGGGCGAATTGACAGGTACCGTGATACGCCATTGGTGTCTAACACTGGACACCATTGATGTCAGCGATACTGTCAGCGTCGCTTTCTATTGATGATGACGCTATTGATGTCGAGACTTGGGACACTGCACTATCGAAGGTGGCGATTATTGCTCGCTTGGGGGGGCAAAATGTCACGCGATATTGAACGAGTTACGGGGACGTCATGAATTTCTTTCACAACTTAACAGTTTATACCGGCAAGCTGTCGCTTGACTTTCAAGTTTAATTTGGCTCCAAAGAATGACAGTAATTGCGTTTGGTGCAACTGTAACCACTTTACACTAAAACATTCCTAATCCTTGAAAGATTTATTGTCCTTATTGCTAAAACGTACGTATGAAACTACATGTGTTTAAAAAAATAGCATATTTTATGCACATTAAAAGTATGTTGTTACAAGCAGTAAGTGCGCTAAACTAAATAAATTCATGGCACAAATATATAAATAAATAATATAAAAAATATATAAATAAATAATATAAAAAATAAATAATTAAAATAAAAGAAATAAATAATATAAATAAATACACAAATATATAAATAAATAAGCTCTTACACCCATAAGAGGTTTGAGATAACCGCTTGCATATATAAGAAATCTTCGCAGAGTTTTTTCTGTGATCTGAATGCTATGAAACGGGCAGTAATTTTCTAAAGAGAAATCTCTTTTTCTTTACTTTTTTTCTCATTTTGGCATGGTTATTTCCTATTTTTCTGTGAAGTAACATGCAGATCCACTTACTTACACACATAGTGCACGTTGGGAGCAGAAAATAGGTTTTCTGGATGATTTGCTATTTATGGCACTTAAGGGTACCGGTTGCCCAGTAACGCGAACCATTAGAACTGCCATTCGCAGACGACGTCTGAGAAAACATGGACCCAGTGGCTGTTTTAATTAACGCCTATACTCACTGCAGTCTAAACTTCTTGAAGCTATCAATTTTCATCCTACGCCTTAGTTAATCACAACAATAATCCTAAACCACAAGCCGGCTAGAGAGAAAAATTTAAAAATCAATGTCAAAACTTCAATATTAGACAGAAATCCATTACTTTTAAACAAATACGTAAAAAAATATTTGGAATTCACGAAAATGCTGTATTTTTGCTAGGTAAATGTGGAGTTTACATTTCATTTTCAGCAAGCAATATTGGCACTTTTATTTGAAGTATTTTTCATTTAGAAATGCTGTGGATCCAAAGTGTATTTTTTCCTCAACTTGTTTCTAAAATAGTGTGGTTATAATAGCCAAAATATCGTGACAATGTTAAATATAAATTAATAGTGCAACCCATTTGGTCCACAAGACAGTTATCGTTCCTGACGAAGAAATTTTCTTCACTCAAGCAATTTACTGCAGCTCGGCGATATATCCCACGAGCGTCGACCTTCTAATCCCGTACAACGACAGTATTACAAACGACGTGCAGCGAATTGAACGCTTTGTCTCATAAAGATTCCAAGTAACTTAATAGCCAGAATGTTATTCAAGCAACCTAGCTTGGAAGGCATTAATTTCTTTCCTTGCCGCGTGGTGTGTGAAATTCCTTGTTGTGTATTGTTGAGATGTATCTATTTTCTTATTTTCTAATCCTTCCCCCTTTGTATTGCCCTTCACTCTGAAAGTTGTATGCTTTCTCCGCTTATTGTATTTGATTTCTCCTAACGTCACTAATTTTCACACTCTTATTTGTCTCCTCTTACCAAATTCTCCACACGTGGCTTCAAGCAAATTTTCTCACCAAAACCGCAAACGTCATTCATACTAGTACAAAAACTCTTACATTTGAAGTAAGGATTACAAAATTTCTCGTTTTTTTCTGTAGCTATACTTTTTCTTTCTGTAGCTTTACTTGTCCTGCTTCACTGGAGAAGTTATCCTTGAGTAGCGTAAGTTAACGACGGAGCAGCACATCCGTCGCTCGAGGGGTTGGGGGAACGCCACGTGGTGCCTGGATTGTTTGTAACTGTGAGTGTGGTTAGCTTTGCCTCTTGAGAATAGTTTTCTGGCAACAGTTCTAGGGCTGATGACCTGGGTATTTTTTGGGATCCAAGCCAGGATGTTGGAATAGGGTAAAAGGAGTAAACATGAAAGAGGGTGGGAGGGGGCTGAGCTATTGTTTTATTATATAAAACATTTCATGAGGTTTGGAAATCCCAATGGGATCTACCACCTGCGTTGTTGCTCAAGCCCTGTCAGAGATGCGCTGTAGCTGTAGCCAACAGTTGCGATGTAGCATGAACCCTCGTGAGTCGTACCATTTTCATAGGAACGTCCTACTTGGCGTGGTGTGTCCAATTGAGCTGAGCACACTTGTAAGAATTACACCAAATGGAAAATTGGACGTCTCACCCCTCACAGAAACGCTCACGGCGCTATCGTTTTCTCCATTTCTTCACTTGTAATACCTACTGTTGGGAAGAAATGTCAATGGAAGGAATTCGACGGAAAATTAACCAATCTTGATCGTAATACGAAGCTACGCTGCTATAACGTGGAACCGTGTGTTTTAAAAGGGAAAGAACAATTAAGTACGGCAGCAGTGAGGTCTATCTCTTTCCCCTTTATCTTCTTCTACTGCCTTCTTTGACAAGTCACTTATACGGCCACATGTTGCCCACTTTCGAAGGGAAAAAATATGATAAAAAATAAAAGACAAATCTGGCTTCTTGTCTCCAGCTGGCGAAGAAGGAAATATAGCTCCCTGAAATCTGACCCCCATGGTTACCAAAGTTTTATAGCGAAAACGTGAGACTCATTGCTGAGCAACTTGAATACTTGACTGCATTGTGCAGTACAACACCGAACCCCTTGAACTCCAGAAAGTCAAAGTATCAATGACAGGGCTTCTCCGGGTAATTGCAGTACCAAGCCTTGGCGTACTTTTGGAGTACGAACATTACTCGGTAAATGCGATTATGCACTGAGTAAATGAATATTTACTCACTTATTTTTTTTTTTAAAAAATATACCACAAATATTGTTGAAAGTTTGCCACAATTATTTACAAAACAGAAAGTCCAGCATTCTCTAGCGAAGAGCTGTTGTGACGGACAAGTTCGTGGAAACATTTTAGTTCAAACGCACAGCGACAAAGCAGTAGACTTCTTACATACCGTTCTAAGACCGTTAGAGGTAATACATTTCGATTTGACAGCTAAGTTTGGTACAATGGCGTGGGTTTGCGTCTTGGTCCACTCACGCTTCCAAGGCACCTAAGCCCCCCTTTGCCTATACCAAAAGGTACGAGTTGCAAACCCCCTCTTGTGTTGCTTTTCTGGGTAAAATTTTGTATTGTCACGTTCTACTCCTTTTCAAATTCCGTTTATTCCTAACTTCCAATTTACATCAACACCGAAACGAACTCCGATACAAAATCACACAAAAACACTCTCCATCTCGTACTAACTCTCACTTTACGGTTACAAGAATCAAATTTCACGTTCAAGAAACGCAACTGACTCAAAGGAAGTTAAAAAGAAACTAACTATTACAGGCAGGGTGCAGGGGATTTCATTCTTACCAACAATGAATCTTAAGATTCACTGTTGGGCGGCTACGAAATTGACTGTTGGTTAACAACGAACGCCACAGTATCTAAGGCTCACTCAGACCTGTCAGCCAACTTTCAAATCTTCACCACGTGCATTTAACCAATATAGCAGAGTGTTATTCCCGATTCATGAAAGTCCTCATTATTTCAACCATCTCTGCAACAATTTTTCTTTGTTGGGAACGTTTTCTGTGTTGATTTTAAAACTCATGAATTTTACACGAGTGGTCACTCGAAAATATTAGCAAAAAATGCAGTATTTTTTGTCGTTGTTCTGAACTTGGGTATCTGAATAAAAATCTTGATGCATTTGACATGTAAATCTAATTCTGTCAACTATTCAGCTTGTCAATTTACCGGATCACGAACGATTGCCCAAAATCGTAATTGTAGTATCACTTTTAGCTTCCTGCAAGTGATAATCGTGAATAAAACTTAAGCTGTATTTTAATTACTCAACAAACTTATTCCTTGGTACTTAATTAATTATTAGTACTTAAGTGCGATTTACCTTTCAATATAGCTAAGAATGTGAGTACCAGCTACAGCGATCAGACTTCCGATACCGAAAACGCTTTCTTATCTTGACTGATCAGGTCGAATTTTTTCCAGGCAAACGGTTCGTTCTTTATTGCACATATTTCTGCTCGAAAGGCAAAAGGACTAAAGGAAGAATTTTTGCATAATTCTGCCATTTCTACCACTTTTTCTACCCTCTCCAATGAGGTCTACGATACTTTTTCTCCTTCACCGTTCTGCTCGCCCCATACTCGGAGGGAAATCGGCTAGGGAATTAGGCCTATCAAGAAGAAATTCCTGATGTACTGACAAGAATGCTCCACGTTACCTAAATGATGCTACGAGCCTTTGGAATTACACGGGGTGTTGTGGTTGCACCTTGGGTGAATTGTTCGGACACATTTCTCCCCGCGAGCTTATACAATCAATAGCTCCATTTTACTCAGCCTCCGAGCGTTAATATTTCTTGACAGACGCTCCGAGTCTTACCGACACAAACGAGCTGAAAAGCGCAGGTATTTTTTTCTCTAGATTTCTTTGACATGGGAAATTTAGGAGTCCATACAGTAACATGTCCAATAGGCCTAACGTCAAAAAAATATTTCCTGGAAAAGAAAAAAATTGGGAGGCCGATCGCCCCGAAATCCGACGGACCGGACCGGTGTGTGAAAGGTAACGGGAAATGGTTACGTTCCTCTGGTACGTGAGTACGTAAAAGCGAACAAACCGAACCGAACGATCAATAAAGTGGACTGCGCATGTACCGGCAATTTGGCAGCTTCCTTCCTCGCTTGCCTAGGGAAAAGGGGGATGTCCACCAACGTGAGAGACAAGAGAGAAGAGGAAAGGGAACTGAAGGGAACGCCCACTCATTTTGCTGCAACGGTATACCTTTCGTCGGAGCCTGGGGCCATGTGGAGAAGTACTGCACTGTATTGTACATCTCGGAGGAATATCCCTGCTCAAGTACGCCGAGTTGGTCAGTGACGCGTCTGCCGTGCCAACCGCCAGAACTCTTTTCCCATATTTTAGTAGATTTTTGGGAAAGAAGCGTGGCTTGTAATACACCGTTGGAGTACTACACATATGTGTAGTTCAAGTACCAAAAGTCAATCTCCTCAACCTTCGGTGGTGTGTGCTAAGCATCGTAATTACTAGCAATTTCTGAATTACTGTTAGTCAAGAAATTGTGCTCGGAATCGAACGGATTTCTGTTTATACAGCGAGGAATATTACGGGTTAATTGACCATGGATTAATTTTGTGCACGGTAAGTGAGAACTATAGAAACCATGTCTTGTGTTGAACAGGTTAGTTTGCCTAAACGAAACTACGACTTCGGAGTGACTTCGTCTCTGCTGCAGTAATTTCTCAAATTCAATGGGTTTTCCTCTCTCGAGTTGAATATTCGGGTGGAGAACGTGGAGAGAGTTACTTGATGGAGATTGTGTGCAGGGCTGGAGAGGTTGGGAATTGATTCTCGACCACTTTTCACCCCCCTTTTCCTTTCCGATCTTCCTTTACCACCACTCCCCCAAAAAACCTTGTGAGTTAATTCACTTAATTTGTAGCAATCATTTGTGTTCCGAGCTAACGAATTTATGGTCAAGCTGAAGAAATGAATTCTTGCTAGTTTGGCGAGGTTTTCATTGTTGAGAAGGGATGAAGGGAAAGTTTGGGCCTTTCGGGGATGGCTGTTGGCTCCGCTATCATAATTTGCGGTTTCGTATCGCACTAAAAGTTGCTTTTAACGCTCCTAGCCATCCTTAAAAGAGGGAAGGAGGAAGAGGGAAAAGCGTTGCATGGATACGTAGATTATGCCTAACGATGATCCCTCTCGAAAATGATTTGAGTTTGCTGACTTTACCCATGGTAAAACAAGCAAAATAAAAATAATTTTAAAATTGAACTACTCAAATACATACAAGTGAATACACAAAAATAAAATGGTAAACTTGAAATTCATTGTAAGTTTAAGCAATTCCTAACTTCTTGCGGTGGGGAAAAATCAAAGACTGTAGTATTAATTATACTAATTATTACCTATAATATACTAAAAAAGTACACGACAGGAAAACAAAAACAGAGAAATAAAAATAGTTTTAAAGGTAATATGAAATAGAAATAGAAATAGTGAAATATAAAATGCATTCCCAAAATTCCGATAAAGAAACAACAAAATGCCATCAGAAACGCATTTACTATGTTTGAATTAAATAGATAAAAAAGGTTTAATAAAAATGAAGTGATTTACGCGTCTTTTTAAAAATATATGAGAAAATTCTTGTAACACGATTTCAGAAATAGCGCATTTCTCCTCATATTGCTAACTATCTCAAGATCATCGACTTGCGCAACTGTCACCGCCTCTTGGAAACGTGTTTGTCTAGTGAGCTACAGTAATTGAATTTCCCGATATAATTTCTGCTACAGAGAACGGCAATTTTCGGCGACGCTAGAAATTTTGTACTTATGTGAGCACAGTACAGCGATAGAAAGTCATTTGCAACTTGGTATGGTCTTTGGGTACGGAATTTATAGCTGCAGAAATATGCATTTGGAAAGCCGGGATATTTGCAACTGCATTTGTGTGGACTGGCAGAAAAGCACAAGCATGAAATAGAGTGTAAATTATTAGATTCTGTTCCAGAGAAAATTCCAAATACTCGATTTTTTCTTAATTCCCGTTCAAGCCACAAGTTTATTGTTCTCATTTATTTTAAGAACATTGGTCACGGATTACTTAGTTTCTTCACACAGAAATTTTTGGACTAATTTGTGAATTTCTCTGATCTGTCTGTGTAAGAATTAAAGTTGGTAAAAGCTTCATGGAAAGCAAACACAATTTAATGGAACGGAGAATTGTTTCAGGCTTCTTGGGAATTACTGCTCACATAAAAAGTAGTCTCTTCAATTAATTCCATTAAGAAGTGTCCAAGCTTAGTCGTAATAGCAAACCAGTGTCTATCATAGGGCAACTTGGTTAAATTGCTATTCCAAGTTCGTCGAAAGATTTCCATACCTTTTTCTTATTTGTTTTCTTTCTATGTTTTTCTACGAAGTCCCAATCTTTGACGTTAATTCTTACATTTATTTTGAATCTCTTTTTCTTTTTTCCCCATTTTCTTCAGGATTCCTGGTGTACCCACTCCCATTTCTTTGCTGTAAGGATTTTTTTCTGTTCAACAGCATTGGAGTAGTGCAAAAATGTATGACGAACATCGTGCTCTGATAGAGGCCTGACAGGAATTTTGTTTGTCATTGGTATTTGGCTGGTACCGTATTGAAAGTACAGCTATTGGCTTTCTTTCTTCCGAAGATTGTCTTGCTGTGTATCAGGAAGAATGTTGCAAGGCTTATGAGACAATTCGTGAGAAGTCTTCCTAGTCTTAGAAAGATTCACGATTCACGAAAGACAATGTCTTGATTTTTGAATGCAGTAATGGAAGAGTATCAGCAGGCATATTTCTTCCCATTTATCGGCATACTTGAACTAGAATTTGATATTTTTGAACTATTTAGCAAACAATACCTTGCTTTCCGCATCCAAAATGAAAAATTACCGGCAGACATATTTCTTCCTAAGAGCCATCGTGCTATGAACTCGAAAATAATAGTATACTTCAGTAAATGTCTTGATTTTCGCCTCAATTTTCTTGAACAATGATGCAAAAGTACCGGTAGATATACTTCTTTCAAATTAAGGGACATTTGAATAGAAATTTGGTATATTGCGAACTATTTATCGAAAAATTTTCTTGATTTGTACAGCCCTTATGAAAAAGTACTGGAAGAAATATTTCTTCTGATTACTGGCAGGTTATTTCTTCCGATCACTGCTATTTTTGAACCTGAACTGTTCTGAACGCCTTGATTGTATGCCATGGTTTCCTAGAGCCATGAAGCCAAAGTATCGGCAGAAACATTTCTGAATTTCTTCCTATCGCCGACATATTTGAGCTCGTATCTGGAATAATTTCTTAATAATTCAATTTTGCCCTTCATTTCCCTAACAATCAAGCAAAAATATCAACTGACATATTTCTTACAATGCATTTGCACACGAACTCCAGAACTCATTGTGCTTTGTAAAGTACTGGTTAGAAGACCACGGCTTGTATGTGTATTCAGCAGAAAATTGCCACCTTGTATGCAAATGGGGAGGGTTTAATCGCCAAAGATAATGGTGTAATGGGAAACCGTTTGGAAAGGGCGCGTACGGCAACCTTTTAAGATCAGGTTCGTCTGGTGCGCGTAGTTTTGTCTGCAGCAATGTCGTGAGTGGTACTGATGCTCCGCTAAAGGATAGACAGATATTGAAAACAATAAAGGAAGGGAGAAGAGAGAAAAAGACACACAAAACAGTGCCAGCTAATGTGGGGGTGGAGGGGGGTGAAAGAAAGTTGAAGGGCAATGGGGTAAGTCGGTTACGCGCGTAACTGCAAGAGGGTGACAGTTTATGTGGCTAGGGAACAGGCTTATGCAGCAAGAAACAAGGGTCGACGTCAGTACAAGAATAGTTTGTCCCAGGGCGTGGAGGCTATGGCGAATTTAGCGGCAAAGACAATTAACCAAAAGAGTGGGAGACAATTCCACCTCCAGGGAATTCCTAAGCTGCCCTATATTGAGTATAATACTCGGCCCGAGTCATTTAGCTGTAGCCATCACCTTAAAACCAGCATTGTGCAGTAATGGAATATCTCATTACGGGTGCATGGAAATCCGAAAACAGAAATGTGGCTGCCAGTACTCTAGTATCTTGGTATTGAGTGTACCTGTGGGCTTCCGTTATTGTAAGCTCAGTTATATGGATAATCCGCTGCTAAATACGACGTCCGAATTCAAGCAACTGTGTTGTCAAATCTTGCGTTTTACTGGCGGGAAATTTCTGCGTTAATACTAAATCATGCGTGCAATCATTTTGTGAACAAACTTGCTACTGACTAGATTTGAATAGTTTTTCAGAAAGGTTTCATGAAACTTGAAATTAAATTCAAGGACTATCGAAACTGTGCAAAGGACAAAAATTCTGCAAAATTTGCTCTCAAGTCTACTGACTAATATATCTGCAGTATTTTAAATTGACAATGGACTTCTGTTTCACAGTTTTGTGAGGTTGTAGTACATATCGTATTAAGACGTGTGGAGTTTGGGAATATAGCCTCTGGCTCAGGAGACCTAGAGTGACGTGGTAAAGAGATACGGCTCGTATATTACTGCAGTTAAGAGCGTCAGGGAATACATGGAACTTCAAAAGCCCTAAAGGCATATGCGTACTATGTTAAAACCGAGCAGGCAAGTGTATTGTACGTGGAAACTTGAGTGTAGAGCCATGAAGAGTTTTAACGTGAGTTTCCCGGAAGAAAGTGTCTGGCGGTTGTATGGTAGACACATCCTTTTAAATTGATAACCACTCATGAAATACTGGCATATTTATTTCTCCAGATAGAAACGATGTCTTTCAGGAAGAATTTGTGCAAAGTAACACTGGCAGACTTATTCCTTCAGGCAGAAACTACCTTCTTCAACAAATTCATGATTTTTCTTTAACAAAACTTATTTGAAGGATATCGTGTAAATTTACTAATACTAGCACACTTACTTCCTTGGGCAGAAGTTACTTTCTTAGCTTGCTACTTCAGAGTAGAGAATGGTCTATGAATTAGCATATTAAGTTTACTAGGCGTTTTAAAGTTTTAAAGTTACTTAAGAGACATTTGCTTGCCAAGTTTAGGACTATTAACTTACATAGCTAATATTGGCCGACTTATTTCTGCTAAATAATACTGGCGCTCGTATTTCTTCAGGTAGAATTTGCCTTCATTGGAAGTTTTAAGATGTTTGCTAAATTTCCGTTGAATAGGTATAGCTTACAATTACTTGTCTTACTAGTACTGGCATACTTATTTCTGCAGGTAGAATGACCTTGCTTTCTTCACCTTATCAAAGTGGCCTATTAATTAAAATAATAGGTTACAAGTCTCTTAAAAACTTGGAATTACTTGAGGTTTAGTGTAAATTACTGAGGTAAATTGCTGGCAAAATTTCTTAAACTTCATTAGTACAAAATTAAGCCAATATTAGCTTTGACCTTATCAAATTCTAAGCCCAGTGACCTTTCTTATGATTACGCCCAGCTATTACTCGATTACTCGATTTTCTCGAAAGTGAATGCTTAAGCAGTCTAACCATTAACGGCTTCTTGCTATGCAAACTCCGTACAACGTCCCGGTTCGGCCTCCGCCAAGGAAACTTGAGACAGATCAGTGTCAGAGATCACATTTCTTAGCGACTAAGGCACGCTGGGTCTGCTATGTTAAAGCTATTAACCCAGCTAAAAATTGACAACCGCCCCAAGCTATCTCTTACCCCCCTTTTCTCATCGCAGTAGTCATTCCCTTAATTATCATCACAGTCCTCGTAATTGAGCGTTCGTTAAAGCGTTCATAAACCATTGAGAACGGGGAAGAAATTTTCTTAAGTAATTCTCCCGTCAGTCATTTATCCCTACTGCAGTAATTCTTTCCCCCACGGGCAAACGACATCAACACCATTTCTTACCCTTAATAGTGAAAGATATTGCTAAAGAGTGCCCAACTGCCATCTTTTACATGGGTACTGGCAACCAAATTTCTGCAGAAATACAAGCTTGCCTCACAAAGAACAGTTTCATGAATTTTTCTCCCATTGTCTCCTTTGGCATCCTTGGCTAAAAACACATCCCACAGGGTTTAAGACAATATGCATAAGATTTTGTTTCACTTTTGTTGAACCAGTTTCAATTGCTGCTAAAAAAAACTTCCACACATGTCTGTCGTCTTTTTAAAAGAAAAAGTGGGAGGGATTAAGGGGGCTCTTAAACTCCGAGACTGAGACCAGAAAAAAAAGAAAAAGTACTTGAATTATCAACACATCCTTTCGCGTATACGACTTTGACGAAACAGTCGCCTAAAGGCCTCGGTTTACGAGGTACTGTGTACGTATATCCCGTCCTTAAGGCGCTTCACTATTTCCGTAGGGAGCTTCCTCCCTCCCCTTCCATCTCAGAGGTAACAGTGCTGCTTAGCGTCACGAACGAGTCGTCTGCCAACTTTTAAGCTTGTCACTACTCCGTTCCTATGAGGTTTGATCTGTGTAACCAGCACTCTACCAAGTCTTCAAGGGGAGAAATGTTACAAGGATTTTTCTGGGGAGTAACAAACTTTAAACAGGGGGAGGTTTCTATCTAGGGAAGACTGACTTATGCAGGCAGATGTAATTATCCGACTCGGTATCGGCAAAAACAGAGCCGGATCGTTTTTGCCTAATTTGATAAGAAGGAATTAAGACTGGTTAAAGAGCGGAATGAAGGGTGGGCGGGGGCCATCCAAAGGAGGAATTAAGGGTATAATCTGTGAGTGACGGACTTAAAAGCTTTGTGCTGTCACGTGAATGAGCCAGGAGAGAGGAAGTTATTGTCAAGCGTGTTTACTGCGCGTCGTAAAAAAAGGAAGAAAAAATGAAAATACCCTTGCTTAAATATGCATAGAGCCCGAAGCCATACAAGCTAGGCTGCCGAATGCTTACACTGCACTTCTTGTACTAAACAGCCTCAATTACCGATTTATCCCCAGATTTGACCCACGTTCAAACTATGAACGTGGGTCAAAAACGTGATCAAATGATTTTGATCTTGGGCAAATTCCAGATTTCGTTAAGATTTCCTAATGTTCCCACCAGTGCCGTCTTAACTTGTCCACGCGCTTATGACACTGGGGAACAGGGAATCTCTTCTTTGCCGCGAAATATTGGAAACACAAAGAACCCAAGTCCTTAGCTTATTTGATAATTTGATATATTGTCACATTCTACCCTCTTTCATGCTAACTCTCACTTTTGGTTACAACAATCAAATTTTACATTGAAGAAACGTAACTGGCTCAGAAGAAGGTCAAGAAGGAACTAACTATTACAGGCTGGGTGCAGGGGATTTCATTCTTTCTAATAATGAATCTTAAGATTCGTTTTTGGGCGGCTACAAATTTCAACTGTTGGGCAACAATGAACGCCACAGTATTTTACCACCACAGGGACCATACGGGGAAAATCAAATCTTAATTTACAAGTTCTGGGTTTATTCTCAAAAACTCTATATAGAAAGGGTATTCATAGGAAAATAGGAGCAAATAGGAGAAAGAGCTCGTGAGAGAAAATCTTTTCCGGCTTCGTTCGGAACAATGAACGTGGGTCAAAAACGTGATCAAATGATTTTGATCTTGGGCAAATTCCAGATTTCGTTAAGATTTCCTAAAAAATATATAAAAAAGAAATTATTTAGTGTTGGAAAAACTTACCCTGACATTTGCCCACCTATTTGCCCCACGTTCACACTACTACCTTGCTTAGGTAAATGTACACATGTTTTCTTGCAGTTTCAGTTAAATAGGTCTGTTACAAGTATTGGACAGGTAGTTTTGAACTATGTATCTTAAAATTTGGGTAAAGTTTGCAACTGAATTTGCCTTCTGTTCACATTAGTCAAAGTCACCTGGTATAAAGCCTTTGAAAACATTTAATCCTTTCTAAGAACCAAAAGAACGGATGATTTTGAGAAGATCCAAAAGAACGGATGATCTTGAGCCAACTTAACTAACTTTTTTTTAATCAATTTCGTTTTTAATTCAAGTAAATTTAAAAAAATTTAATGTTGGGTTTATTAAATTTTGAAAGAAACTAACGGGTAAACTTGTTCCAGCTTGCGTTCGACTTGGTGTGGATTTTTTCATTATACACAGAATGGAAGTTTTTACGTCAGTTTTTACTCTTTCCACTTCTTACTTTTATTAGATGCGAAATGTAGTGCGAACGTGAGGTGAAAGCGAAAGAAAACATTCTGGGGTAGATCCTTAGGCAAAGCGTTGCGGCCTGAAGTATCGTCGGAGATCAAGATAACCGAGGGAAACGTATTATAGGTTTCTTCTTTTATTAGACAAGCAAAACATCCTTTTTTTATGTTCTGTCATATGTCGCTCTCAAGTACCCAAGGGGACTTCGTAACAAGGATACTTCCTCCCCTTAAAAGTCTGCGGGGCCCATATACCCCGCGTAGGTACTTTGGTGGGGGAGTTCAAGCTTTTAAAGCTGTCTGGGACGGTTTTCATGGTACTCTGGACGAAAAAAACGAGACTTTTTCTTTGTTTTCTTGCTACGTACGTGGGTTTTTTATTGGATGAGTTTTTTGTCAGCTGTTAAAATTAGTGGTCTGAAATAGAGGGGTATTATTACATACTGGGTCACATAGCAAACGTTTCGGTTACGATAGTAATTTTCCAGAATCATCCTCAACAGAGAAACCCAGAAAAAGAGTTTTCGTTTTTCTGGGTTCCACTGCATTAACATTGTTGACTTGACCTCTTCAGTAGACAATTGTAATACGGATGAAACAATGTAGCGTTGAAACCCGAAGGTATTTTTTATGATTGTTTACTTTGAATTTACTTACTTATATTTTTATTGGTTTTTCTTGCTTCTTTCTTTATTTAATTATTAATTTAGCAATACGCTTATGTGCTTGCATTTGAGCAATTCTCTTCTGTTTTACAGCAATTTAAAGTATTTAAAATTTATAGTTTTTCTTTAGCTTTTAGATGTCATAATTTTAAAAAATAATAAAATTTCTACATTTTTATATGTGTATTTTGTAATCCATTTTTGTACGTGTATTTGTCATTGAAAGGCTTGAGAGAAAACTAAGGAGTACATGAGCAAAATGTAGAAAAATACGCGTTGAGAGAATGTCATGTCACCTTTGAGAATGTCATGTCCTTGGGTTATTACTGCCACACAAGGAGGTCACTTCTCTTTTTGGCAAAAGTAGAGATGGGAATTGTAAACTTGGTCAATTTTGGAATCTGCTCGTGTATTGGCTATAACCCGTTGCAAAAAAGTGGCTCCTTTTTCGTGAGGCCATTTGGTAGTCGTAAGAACTGGAGGGTTTCGCAATAGCAGCTGAAGAAATGTTTTCTCGTCAGGTTCGTAAACGTAGTGTATTCTGACGTACCTGTCAGCTTTTCCTCTGTTGTATTTACCCTTTCAGTTTCAGCTCTTTAGCGGAAACTTGAATGGAATGACTTTCAAAGCAAGCTGCTATAATTAGATGTCTGAACGGCATATTTGGTCTCGTTTCACAGATACGCACATTATTGTACTAATAACGCAACACCGACACCGCAATGGTCGCCTTTTAGGCCTCTATTAATTTCCAAATATCCCTTCGATGTTCACAAATTGAAAGCAATTTATGGAGAAATGCCACGGTGCATAGTACAATGTTCTAAGAATTAACTTTCAGGAAGTAATTAAACATCTTTCTGTTGTGAAAGCTCCTAAAGGCGTTCTATTTTCGACTGTTTATCATTATAGAAATACAGAAAAGACAACTATTTTTTCCGGGAAGCTACAAAAATGTCAAAATTAATTTGTCTTTTCTACCTTATAGGAACACACAAGGATTCGGAGAGGACCTTTTCCTACAATGTATCTTTGCCTTTTAAAGTATGACTTTTTTCTCCGACGAAGCCTCTTAGAACATTTTACTAGTTTCTGCTTCAATGAGCTCGACATTACAAAACTGCAAAAAGATTTCTTTACTAATGCCTTTGGCATGTTATTCGTCCACCACATGCATGAGTATTAATAATATTCTTAGAAAGGATAACTTTTTCGTTCCAAGAATCTAAGCTCAAAGGGAAAAAATCCGTGAATTGCTGACACGTTGTTTCTGACCGCAGCAATGTACTACTGCTGTCTGCAGTGTGTGAAGCAAGTTTGTTCACAAGCGAGTCCATTTTTCTTCTTTTCTTTACTTTCACCTTTTTTTCCCTTCCACATTATCCCGGGACTATTTTCTTGTCACGTACCGAAAGCTCACAGGGCTTTACTCAGGTTTTGGGGCGGGAAAGCACATTATTATTTTTAGTTAAGAGCCAGCGTTATAACTTTTTATTTTTTTTTAAGGAATATGCAAAACTTTCTGATCAATATCTTATGGTCCGCGCACATCTTTTTATCGCCAACAATTTCCACAAGGACCTAGGTCCGAGTACCACCCGAGACGCTTATTAAGTCACGTTCCATTGATCACATTCTGGACGCGGCAGTGAAAACCTTCTTCCGATCCTTTTTTTACCACCCTTAGGCTATCTTGTGCGTCGTCTGCTCCCTGACAAATATTGATTCTTTGTGTAACCAACTAATAAGATATCGTTCCGCCCGGAGTTTACGATTCGCTGTCATAGCGTTCCTTAAACTATTTTCGCCAAGGTAGTGACGAGACAATCTTTCATTTTCCCGCCGCTTTTAACATTCTTAACCGACGGCTTATTTCCCGTTCGCGGGACGCGGTTCGCTGTTTTTGAACTCACGCCAAGGTTAGCTTGTAAACTGGTGACAACAGTGAAAAATTGTGGCAATTTATTTCCTCGAAAATGGTAAAAACTCCTTTTGCATTTGATAGTATTTATATCTTTCTTTAGTGAAGAGCGAGCTTTTCCATTACAAGGCTCGACAAAAACCTTGACATGCCGTACTTTTAAGGATTTAACAATGCAAACGTTGCCTGCGCTATTCTATATCGTACGGGAATCTTTGTGATGATTGTTCTGCGGCAGCATTAGTAGTCTAGAGGGGTCTTAGCTGCGAAACGACGGTAATGTTTTCTGCATGAAGCAATCTGTTTGATTTATTCCAATTTTTTTTTCTAATTTTAGAAGCCGTGCTATGCCTTATGGCTGACAAGTGCACGGCAGTGTTGTCTCAATCTTGCGTGCTACATTACCAGTGTTAGCTCTCAATGAAAATGTAAATGTATTGGCCCTTTCACACTCGCCAGTCTCCAAGGAAATGCCAAACAACTTCGCTCCCCAACCTATTTCTTCCAGTCTCCGTCGCTTTCCCTTTTCAAGCCATTCACACATGAATACTTACACATCACCCCAAAAAAGAGACCTTCCATACCAAATGAGACCATCGCAACTATTGAGGAGACGCAAGACCGCTTCAAGGCCCGCTTTCTATGTATCTTTTCAACCCAAAAGGGTCAAAGCTCTCACACTTTTTTCTGCGGTAATCAAGACAAGACGTTTTCTTCCCCAACCTCCCAGGCCTATTTTCTCCATGTGTAGCAGAAAATGTGTTCGGTCACCCTCAGGAACACAGAAATTCATTTATTACTTCCCACTTTTTTTCGCGTTTTTCTCACTCAACTATCTCGTTCACTGCATGTGCAAACAAACACTGCTTGATGCCGAGATAAATGAAAGACTCGTAAAAAGGACGCAAAGAAATTGGGGAGAAAAGAAAAATTACGAGCAAACATGGTGTACCTTGCGCCTTAATTGATGGATGGCTTAGGACGACATAACTGATGGTTTCATTAAAGAAGTATTGATTAGTAGTTAATTCAGCAAGTACGAGCTGGGGAGTTACGAATAACGTGGAAAAGGGACAGACGAACGAGCCAGAAAGTTGTGGTCCCCATGTGGCTCGGAACACTCGAAAAGCTTTGCTGAAGAAATACTGACCGGGAAGAAGTGATGTTACTGCTGTTGCCAGTTAGTCTTTCAGGTCCTCGTAGCTCAGTTTTCTATTTTTATCTCCTGAGTAGGTTGGAGACAATAACTTACCTCTCGGTCTGACCCGGTAAATCGTATTTTTTCCCACGCGAAGGGCAAGAAGATTTTGGGAAAGGTATATCCCTAGGGGTGGTAGGCTTCTACGTGATTTATTAAACAAGACAAACAATTAGTGAACACCACCAACACACCTTCCTAACGTTGCAGCTTTCTTTTGAAGATACTTTTTTATCAGCCGCACTTCTAGCTTTTCTAGAAACTCCTACGTAAAAGTTGGTAACGAAGGCGGCCTGTATTTCTTACCAGGAGGCTCGAAGTAATACCCTGTATTTTGTGTGAGAACTACGCCGGTAAGAGAGGATTAAAGGACAATTTTCGGGTTCCAGTATATAATGAAGTGGAATACGGGTCCTAGGACGACAAAATCTGTTATAAGTAAGGAAAAGAAGACAAAAAGGAATCGTTAGGGCGGAGTTGATGGCCAAAAATATCCTCAACGTATTAAGTTGGCAGGACAGTTAAAGTTTTTTTTTACCGGAAAGGGACAGTGCTAGAGGAAATAGAAGAGAAAAAAATAATACTGGTGAACGTCCGTTTTTATGATGGACTAACGTTCGTTTCTTTGTAACGTTGTTGGACTTTTTGTGTACTTCACAGGTGTTGCGTACGTACGCGTCAGTGTCGTCAGAAGGTCATAATGGGGAAGCGCAGTTGGGACCTGTTACTACCCTGGGTCGTTTGGTGGTCCCTGGTCATATTAACCTGGGGCCAAAGTCCGTCGTGCCGGCTGACTCATTTTCGATGTGGCAACGGCCGTTGCGTCAACCTGAACCTTTTTTGTGACGGCAAAGACGATTGTGGCGATCTGTCAGACGAACCAGCGTCATGTACCCGTAAGTTAACGAGCTAAGTCGTTCTGAGAAGTAATATGACGAGAACAGCTTACCGATACTTCTGCTTGCCAGTACCGTTTTCTGCTGTGGTACTCGTCTCTTTTATTATTGAACGATAAGCTCATTTTCATAGGTGAATTGTGTTTTCAATACTGGAGAAAAACTAGTATTGAGAATGGTATTTCTTCCTAAAAAGCTTCTTTTACTTCTTAGTATTTAGTTATCGATTTCGGGCAACCGAACTGAACATATTTTCTATGAGTTCGAAAATTTCTGTTATGAGGACATAAGTTTCTTCCGCTTAATTCCATTTGGTAACTCGCCCTTGACAGCTTTGACAGTATTAAGCCTGTATCGGCACTAATTCTCGTACTTCCTAGCTTTGCATTTCAAATTACCGCAGAATGCTCTTTCCAGTACTGAAGGGGAGATTCATAGTATTACTTGTTTCTTTGTATGGAACTTCCTTTCGAGGGCTTTTCCGATTTTCTGATTATTCATGTGCCAGTACATGCATAAATGTTGCACGTTGCAAAGTGCTTTCCCAAGTTTTAGTCTATATTTCTACCTCATTTCTGAACACTCAAGTACCGCTATTTCTATTTATCTGTGTCAGATATTCCTCAAATTACACTTTTTGGTACTTTTACTGGAATATCTAGCACGTGTGCTGTTCTTTTTTTCAATTTTTCCTCGTTTTTTAAAATACTCGTATTTCTGTTGCTATCTGCAAACTGTCGTTCTTCCAGTACCATTTTTTTTTTGTCTTTATGGTTTTAGAGTTCAAGTTTTCTTTTGAAGACCTTTGCTAGTCCTCGAGCTCTCGCTCGCTCACATACTTGTCCCCGTATTTCTATCTTTCCAGTACTTCAGCTTTCTTTAAATTTCTTCATGAAGCGTATAAATGTCCATTGTTAGAAATATAAAAGAAGGCAAAACTTGGCCACCACCAAAAGAGCACGTGCAAAAGAACTCGAAGCCTTTGTTGGAAGCTTGGGCGATTGAAATCAATAGTGCTTATTAGCTTTGCAGCGTTTTCCAAAGTTACGGTACCGTTACACTCGTGTTTACTCTCCCGCCAACTAAGCTCATAAGGATGCTCATATAAAGTTCCCTAACTGATCCTACGGTTCCTCGCTTTGTTGCGAGCTTCGTAAAGCGTTAATTTACAGAGACCCTCAGGTGTAGACATATTGATTTCCAAGCCTAAGTTTTTTCGCACCAGTCGTGTTTTTCTAACAAAAATATATATCTGCCCACGGAAGAAATCTTTCCCCGGTATAATTACTGCCAGGTTTTTAAGTAGGGAAATTTCCCCGAATTTCTTTTGTGGAGTAAGTTTTTTTTTCCACAGTTTTATAATGTTTCTAACTATTGAAGACTGTCATAAGGTTAGGCAGAAATAGCATTACTTTACTTGGGGAGTCTCCTGCCTGACAGCAAACGTATTTCTTTGCAAATTCCCAGCGAAAGGAATGTTTGACAGTTATAAAGGCGTGGTACGTTGAATCCCTTTCCACCGAAAGTTCAAAGGGAAAGAAAGCACACAGCCTAGATGGGTATCTTCTCCCGAAAAGAAAAGAACAAGAAGTTTACAGAGAGAGATTGTCCTGAGGGAAGTTAAACACTTCCTCGGTGGGGTCGGGTCCGCTTTGGAGTTCCAGTGGAGTTGCTTACCCCAATATTTTATTCAAAAGATTTGTCTCTGCGAGTGTAGGCTCGAAGAAAGCCCGCTCCGCTACCCAGGATGCATATTCATTGTTACCAGTAGCAGGATACCGAGCCGACAGAGGGGGAGATAAAATGATTACCCAAGTTTCTCGGAATTTTCCTGTACTTTTGACGCTCCCCTCTGACATAATGTTGCTTTATACAAAATTTAAACTGCATGATTTACTAGATTCGTATTTGCTACAGTGTACGAGGATCTGTAAAACCTTCTTGGAAGCAAGTTGGCCCAAAAATCCGGCAATAATATTAGCTGAAAGAACAATGAAATCCACCATAAAGTAGTTATTGCTTCAGTATTACTGTCACCTTGATTTGAATAGTGTTTACAGCACACTGATAATAATTATGAAAGAGGGGAAAATGTAGTACTGGTGAATTTTTTGTTACAGCTTCAATTGTACTTTCCACTCAGCTGTAGCATTTTGCGCGTAGATTAGTACAAACAGTAATACACGGTAGTAATATGGTGAAAATGTCCGTGAAGTTATAAAAAGTTTTCAAGTTGTTTCCACGTGTTTAGTGCAATAAGACAGAAAAGCGTTAATTACTTAGATTAATCCTATGCAGAAATAGTTATAAGCACCAAGACTTTTTGGAGTATCAAGGGTTTTGGGAGAATATAGTAGAAGTAGAATCCTGTGTGGTAATCTATAGAATCGTTCTCAGGCATACTTGGCACGAATACTTGCAGTGTACAGTCTGAAAGAAATATAAAATCGCAAGAAATTAGTGATTGCTTCAGTATTACTGCCACGTTGGTTTGATAGCGTGCATAGCACACTGAAACTGCTAATTAAGATGGAAAAGTGTAACTACTGTTGCACTATCTAGTACAACTATGACTATACCTTTTGACAGTAGTATTGCCAGTAATTTATTACTAGTAAAGTTAAATGGTAGTACCCGAAAAATCACCAGTTAGATCATCATTACAGTAAAAAAAAGGTTATATAGTTGTTTTTACATGTTCTATTTCTTAAAAAGTGAAAGTGGGTATTAAAACATTATTGCTGTGCAGAAATAGAGTTGTTTGCATAAATATGATATTTGTCACAGTAATTTTCACAGAATCTAATAGGTTTTGTAAGCGTGTCCGCCATAGCTCATTAGAACCGGTAACGCCTGTCTGTGAGGAAGTGGGCTCGAACCCTTGTAGTTACTACCAGGAAGAAATGTAAAGCTATCATTAACCAGCTATTTCTTCAGTTAATTGTCACCTTGGTCTGATTAATGTTGAAAGTACGCCTGAAACAATCATTAATGAGGGAAAAAAATAACTTTCGGTAAATTTCTGGTACAACTACGATTATACCTTTCATTTGGTAGTAATATTGTAAGTAATTTAGTCAAAATGTATTATTAAATTTTATTGACACAAAAGTAACCTGTAATATTGGCGCTGCAGTAATGAAAAGCTAAAAATGTCTTTTCCAATTATTTATTTAACTAAAAAAGAAAAATGTTTATTGTTCTGTCATGCAGAAATATTTGTCTGCATTTATTTTGTTTATTTTGCCCGTAATATGGTGCTAAAGGCAAATTATAATAATAATTATAATAAAATGGTCAGTTGTACTACTAGTACTGAAACGAAATGGAATGTTCTTACAAATCAGAGTAAATAGATATTACTTAGATTATCACTGTGCAGGAACACAGTTATTACCCAAAACAGAATCTTTCCAGTCATTTTTGTACAATGAAAGGGCTTAGAGTCATTACCATCACTCTTAAACTTTAAGTAGTTCATGAAAAAAAAATCTGTTGGGTTTCTTGCTATGCAGAAATACAGCCAGTTTGCGAGCAATAAAACCCCGGCATTGTAAATAAATTGCGCAATTGCTGTAGTCTTTACAAGTCGGCTACAGTCTTCTATATACTTTCTTTTGTACCGGAATAGAATTTCCGCACGTGGCAGCAATTTGCACGTAACACCAACACGGTAAACTTACTTGAACTTGAAGTGGAGTATTTATCAATGGAATTGCTGTGCAAGATTGCGAAATTCGGAATAAAAAAATGCTAGTAATACTGCATTAAGCGTACAAAAGCTTGTTAGTAGTCTATTTCTACACATCCGACTCGCTGTAGTTCTCCTTTCAAGGCAGAATTTCAAACCAGGAAACAAATACGCCTTATCTCGAGCCTCTTTCTCTCTGTTTCACGCTATTTGCAGATGCTTTACCTCCATGTGGTTACGAAACGTTCTCCGCAGTAATGTTGCCTTCAATCGCTTTTTTTCAGTTAGGAAGCATCCCCGAAAATATCTGGTCTGGAAGAAGATTGAAAACATTTCTGCGTTTGCTATGATTTATGCACTATGAAAAAGTTTTTTTTCGACTCTTTCAAGAGGAAAAGAATCGGAAAGGTTGTGCTCTTGTCACTTATGACAGAGCTGTATTGGCACATTTTTTGCGCCCTAACGCGTTTGGATTACCGCCCTTCGCAGCAATAGTCCTTTGATACCACGAACTCATGTTTGCATTCCTGCCTGGCATGCGACAGCTTTTACCCCTTTGGCTAAAAAGGGGTGAAGGGAGGTGGGGAAAGCAACGTGAAAGCATAATGCCATCGTTTTCCGTGACACAAAGTGGTTGCCGCAGTAATATTGCTGCAGCAGGAGTATGGAGACGCAGAGTAGATTCTCGTGTGAAACACGCCCAGGGAAGCTGTTACCTGGGAATCGAGAATCGATGCATAAGTGCCAAGTAAAAAAGGAAAACGAGATGCACATGAAAAGAAAAAAGAAAGCGCGTGAGGACAGACAAAAAAAAAATCTACAAAAGGAGTAGGACAGCTTACAGCAATTGATTTCCCTACCCCAACCTTTTTGTGCTTTTAGCTCTTTGATGGTCAGATTTCGGGTCGCTCTTCCCCTTTTCTCCTGGATTTCCTTGAAGGGGTTCTTTTATATGTGTGCGGAGTGGGTGATATGTTTGGAGGGAAAGAGTGAGAGGTATGGGGTGGGTTTATAAGTCACTTGGAACATCTGTGTCCCCTTCAGATGACATAGAAGAAGGGGAGCTTAAATATTATGTAATGGCAGCAATGACTTGTTCGCTGACTGGGACCTTTTTTTGTTCTTATCGATGAACGTGCTTTCGGTAAACGCGAAACGCTTTGTCGCTGGAGGGCATTGCTGCTTTTTCCTGCTATGAGCAGCCACACCAACAGCATTATTCCAGTCAGTGCTTTCTCGCGTAAGGATTTACTCGTGACTAACAAATCCACACAGCTGAGATAAACCTTTTGTTTTTCTTAAGGATTTTTTTTCTGGCGCTTTCATTAGTGGAACAATTGTCTCAGACGTTTAGTCTTCGCTGTTGTACTTTTCTTTTCCTCTTTCCATTTTTTTCTTTCTTTTTTAGAACAGCTCTGCACAGTACGAATCTCTGTTTCTGTAGATTTCCTCAATATTTCTGCATGAACGATATGACAGTTTTCCTTCTCTGGCCCGTTCCAGAGCTGCACAGTTCAATTTCTTCTTTTTTTATACTGATGGGACTAGGTCAGCTAAAAGGAGAGTCTTAGTTCGCGTTAGCACAGGAATAAGAGTTTTTAGCTGCGTGAGAGTTGGCTGCGGAAGTAAAAAGCTTTAAGGCAAACGGTCACTGAAGTGCTAAGCGGAAAGAAAAATTTTATGAAAACATATTTTCTGCCGCTTGGGAACTCGGGTGGAAGGTTTTGGGGCACGGAGTTTTTATGCACGGGATAGGAAAAGTATTCGATCCAAATATTACTTATTAGGTATCAGTAGGTAAATCACTGATTAAATTTCAAACAAGTATTCGGTATTTTTGCATAATACTGTAAAGGTTTTGTGCTTTATTTGTTAAATAAGATACAAAAATAAATACTAAATAAATAATAAATAATAATAAAATAAGTAATAAGATATAAATATAAATATTTGTTAAATAAATACTAATAGCATTACAGAATTCAACGATATAGCAAAAAGGGTTGGAATCCGAATAAACGCAACGTTTGTTAGCTAATTGGTGGAAACGTCGAGTTCGTTGGAAAACAAAGTTCTTTCATTAAAAGGCAGCAGTAGAAAAGCTATGACAAGCATTTGCAATGTCTATCTTCTCGGAAGTTATTGCTAAAGTAATGTCTCCAACTTCGCGGCACAAGTTATGAACGGAACGTACTGGTGCTGCACTGTATAGTATCAGCCAATGTACTTCCGCTAAACTCGCTTCCTTTTACAGATACTAACGCTGTGCTACGAGGCAATAAGTACATTTATTCTCTCTCATTTGCAGCTTGCAACCGCACTTACTTCGGAGTACCGGGACCTACGTACGCGCTGCACGTGCAACGACCCACCCTGCTCGCGTCCTCATCCACGCCCTTTCTCTGCCACCTTACCTTCACTTCCGACAGCAATGACCCCAACGAAATGGTGCAGGTACGTAACCTAACATTTCTGCACATTCTGCCGCAGAAATATCTAATACATTACTGCCTGGGTTATCCCTACCTTCTCTGTAGCGTTTTTACGGCCTTCTCTCTTTTGACGTCATATTTTTGCCATTTTTCTCGCCTACTCGGTTTCCTTAACGTACCGTAATCTTCCGGCGAAAAGGGGCCATTGTCGTCACACTACTCCTGCAGTATTTAAATGTACCGGAAGCCTTATCTTAGCATCTCCGCCGTCGAGCTCTGTGTTTACGATGCACTGTATTTCCGTTTCTCGCTTCAAGCTCTGAAAGGCGTGGAGAAAATGTTGAAAAGCACATTTCTGTGTGGTGAAACTTATGGCTAGTACATAATTAGACTAAAACCTTAATACCTTTCCTTAATAACCATTTAATAAGAACAAAAATTACAAGAATTATAAAAAGTAGTTTTCTATTTATATTCCCTATTCTATAAATATAAAAATGTTATGAAATACAAGAAATATATTTTCTAAAAAATAATAAAGTAAATATAAAGGAAAACAAATTTATTTCTGAAGATTTTTAAAATATTTATTTTTAACGTGCTGTAACGTTTCTAACGTAATTTTGTCTGAAAACCTTCAGACAAAATGAAATTACTATTTTTCTCTGCACTTTTTTTATATATGTGAGCTAATGTAGCAGAATTGTACAGTAACATAACAGTAGTTAGCAAGGTTCCAGTATTACTGCGAGTGTAGTCTGTTCTTCTTTACTGTAACACCCTCATATGTAACGTTGGAATGGACTTTCTGGAGTATTATTACCTTTATAAGAAAAAAATTCTCTCTCTCTCGTTTCCTTAGATTAAAATTGAACAAGCGCAACTGGGCAAATACTACCCGCAAGACCCGCAGGACAAATGCCCTCAGGCGTCGTTAGAAATTTGGGAAGGCGATCGTCCGCTGGTTTTGCCCTCCCAAGCGCGTCCAAATACGGGTCTTTGGTGTGGGACGACCGTTTTGCCCCGGTTCTTTTATTCAGAAGCTACGGCCGTGACATTTGTGCTCCGCTGGCTCCCCATTTTGCCTGGGGCTAGTCGGAATCGGCTGCATGGTGCAGCAGCAACAGCGCCTGCAGTCACAACTTCAGCCAATACCGGTGTCAGTCACGCCAACGAAGACGAGAATCGAATCTTGTCCCTCACGTACCGATTTTTGCCGCGCAGTGAAGCTATCCTAAGGTAAGCCATCGCCTGAGGGGGGGCAATCAATGTATAATGCTCTTACCGCGTGGCGGGCAACCCATACAAGATGGCGTGGCGCAACGCGAGAAAATGCTCCAAAAATAGGAAATGATATATTTAGAAGAAAACAGGATAAAATAGACGAAAGAATCCCCTCAGGGTATGTATAATGTGGGGATTCTGATGGCGGAAACGAAGACGAATCGTAAGTGCATGTCAAACTTCGTAGCAGCAACGAAGGCTTTTGTACCGTTTGCTCGCTTTTTTTCCCCATTTTCTGACTTCTTTTTCCGCTTTTCTCTACAAGTTCAGTGGCTCGTTGACTCAACGGCTTGGTGGCCCACGTTTGGGACGACTGCCAGCACTGTACCTTCCATACAACATGAAGAAAAAGAAAGGAGGAAAAAAAATTGGGGGAGAAAAACGAAAAAGCTTTAGAAAATGTTGGGAGCTGTTGTTGGGAGCAGTTTTCTTGCCCGATTGACGAGAAACGCTTTTCTTTCCCGTGTAGGAATAGTTTTGGTGACGGCAGAAATAGGGTACCGGAATCTGATTTTAAGTTAAATGAATGGAAGCAAAGTGTCCATGCACAATCAGCCCTGCTCAACTTGACTTTCTGCGCTGATGAGCACGTAAAATCTTTTCGCCGACCGAAAATGTCCCCGATAGCCTGAGGGAGATAAGGCAGCGCCTTCTTGAGATAGGAAATTGAAGGCGTTATTGTCAGGGTGGCACGTTTCAAACTCATTTTTCAGTTTCTTCCCTGCTTCTGGAACTAATTGGCTGGAACATATCGAAATAGAGAAACTATTCTCACCCCAGCGCGTAAACTTCAGTTTCACAGTAGAGTGAGCCATTTTCAGTCAAATGCGTTTGCAATGAGCTTAAATCTTTCTGAAATTATGACCTGCTGCCGATATGAAATATCTCATTTCGAAGGCTTATGTGAGTTTCTTAAGCTTGTGCAAGTTCTATATGATCCTTCTATTTCGGTAACAGCAGTTTTGGAAGTCAGAAAATCCAATTTAATAACATTGGGCATGCGCGTCATCTATGGTTTTGAAACAACATTTTTGAGCATTTCGCGTTGTTAAAAGCTAGTCATTATAGGATCAGAAAATGTTATAACGAGAAGTTTAACAACTGAAGAAATAATGTCACTTTTTAAAGAAAAGAACGAAAAAAGAATTTTAAGAACACTAAAACTCCAAACTGAACAAGAATTAGTACAAGCGGCCAGGACTCTCAAACCGCAACCATGGCTAGAACACCCGAATAGAAGAGTAGCTGTAGCGCTTTTAAGAATAAGAAGCAAACATGCAAAGGTACGTTGGCGGATGAAGAGATTCAATCTTAAAGACACAGATATTTGCGAAAATTTTAGGTAGCATACAGACACAGTGGAACACAGGCTGCTATATTGCGCAGCACACGGATCCGAAAGAGAAAAATGGAGGAGTAGAGAAGAACGGATAGGAATAATCTTTAACATGGTCAATGTATTAGGTTTAAGGAAAATTGAACCAGAACGACAATATAAGTTAAGAAACTGTCTAGTAGACTATATTAAAGACACTAAACTGATAGAAGTGGTGTAAGTCTGTTTACTTCTTTTTACTACTAAGAATAAGAACACTAGAAAGTATATAGATTATCATATGTAGGATTAGTTCTAATATTATATAGAGTAAAAGGGTATTACCTTTTTACCAATCAGAAAAATTAAACGGTCAGAAAATGTCGATAATGTGCCCGTTAGATGACAGAGTTGCGACTTTAAACAGACCAACAACAACTAGTCATTATTACTGTGAATCTTGTCGTAGTATTGGTTAATGAACGCGAAACCTGGAAAAATCGGTAAGCTTTTTGAAAGTGACGCCATCTGGCAAGCACGCCAGCAAAAGCTTTTGTTGTTGACGCCACGTGGGCCAACATTCCGATTTGCACAATCTAATCAGCTCAGACATTATCATAGGCAATAGCTGCAGAGAGTTTCTTCGACTTCAAACACATGCTTAATGAGCCAGTTTTGATGATTTTGCATTTTCAATCGCAGGAAGGACGTAATTATGGAGAATTTCCAAGTAGGCAAAATGGACTGAATTGCAGCTCGTGTTTTTTTTTTTTTTTTAATCTCTATTAACCAAGTTGGGTAGGAATTTAAAGGAGTTTAAAATGAAATTGTGGTCGATGAAGTGCCAGCATTAGCTGATTGTGCTTTTAAATGTGTCGTTTGCTCCAGGTACGGGAATGTGGAGGACGGAGTGTACCTGGGGGAGCGACTACCAGGTACTTTGTGTTCCCGGTCCTTCAAGACTTGTGAGACGAAAAAGTGTCGCTTGCAGTCACCGGGGTACCCGGGCTTATACCCGCGGAATGCCCATTGCTTGTACCGCATTGCTCAACGTAACACAGCGCCGTCAGGTAAACGTGTGCTGTTGGCTTTGGAACAGCCGTTGTCGTGGAAAATCCACGTCAAAGATGGCAGCGGCCCGACGGGCGGAAATGGTTCGCTGACAGGTCCGTCGCTCAGCCTTCCGCTCCGCGACAAACGCCTCAAGACGTGGCACGAGTGTGAAGGGGGGGACTACGTGACCATTTACGACGGTGTCAGTACCAGCAGCCCGGCCCTTTTGCGATTCTGTGGCAACGGGCCTTTGCCGGAAGTCGTTTCCAGTGGACCGGATCTCGTTGTCGAGTTCCGCAGCTCAGCTTTTGATGGCGTCCAATCTTTTGCCTCGAGCTACGGCTTGGAGGGCTTTGAGCTCAACGTCCGCGTTCTCTATGTCGATAAGGAAGCCCTAGAGGCCAGTGAGAGTAAGTGTAGCTTCAATTTGACAAGTGCTCTCAGTGCCAAAGGTCTGTTAAGCCAACCTGTCAGCACTCTGCCCTTCAACACAACCTGCGTGTACCGGTTTCTCGGGCGACCGGATGAGAAAGTTTGGCTCTATTTCGTCAAGTACCACTTGACCAGACCACCTTTATTCCGTACTGCCACTTCACCTGGCCATACCTACTCCACCACCCCCGACCCCACGCACCCCTGTTTTGCCTCCCGAACTGGGTTAACAGTCCAATCTGTGAACACCAGCGGATTAGTGGTATCGACCGCTGGGCCGTATTGCAAGGAACGACCGCCGCCGACTTGTGAGTTGCGACTGATGACAGCCGGCGAACGCGCGCGACCTTGCTCCGTCAACGAAAGTTTTATCTCCGACACGTCCACTTTGATTCTCCAGCAAAACCTGCTGGACGGCACGGCGATGGCGGATTTCCGTTTCCTCCTGGCGTACGAATTCGTGTTAACGGCACAGGACGGGGAATCTTACGCCGGGCCTAGTCCCAAACCACCGTTGGTAGGTGATGAGGATGTCCAGCACACGTGTAGGCGTATTTTTCAAGGTGGACGACGACAGGGTCGATTCAGCTCGCCCAAGAGCGTTTTTTTGTTCGGCCGTGGGGGCTCGCGCTCCTTACGGTGCGTGTATCGATTTGCAGGAGCTTGGAACGAACGCGTCAAAATCGGGGTCTTGCAATGGAAATCGGCAGCCAATTATTACGGCCAGCCCCGGTGTGAACACTTTTGGTCGCGGCTGAGTCAAGAACGGCACTGCAGTCCCCAGTCCGCTGTCACGTTGCAATTCCGGGAGCTCGTGAGCCAGGAAGTCCCTGCCTTGCACCGAGATTGCTTCTGCGATCCGCGGCAAATGCCTTTTATGTACATCTCCTCTACCAACGTCGTGGAAGTGATTTATGAGATTCGCAACATGAGCTACGACCAAGACGCCGAGCACTTCCATTTCGAAGCGTCCTACGAATTCTTTTCCAATCCCAAGTGCGCGCCCCAGCACCATCTCAATGGCCCAGGGGGACAGGTGGACCTCCGGAGTTACGCCTCCGCCTCTGACACGGCGCCCGGTGTCATTGCCTGTCAGCGGCAACGATGGCTCTTCAGCCCGCGAGACAATCGATACCTGTTCCTCGCCTTACCGGGTGTCGCGTGGTCGATGGGCAATCTCACTAACCGACCCTCACAACAACAACCACCGCCAGCGCTGCCGCCAGGCTTCCGCTGCTCCACGAGCAATCTGCTCCTCATTTACGAAGGTGGTGTTTTACGACACTCGGTGTGTCCAGCCCCGAGTAGTTCCCCCGAAATGGTGGAACTTTTTTCTTCCGGCTGGGAAGAGGCCGCAGCGTTGGCTGCCGCGCGGGCCAATAGCAGCCATCCGACTGATAACGCCAACAGTCCGCCATTGTCACGGATGGAAGGCGCTTTCGATGTAGAGGACGATAGTGAGGAAAAGCTGGCTCCTCCGAGTCGAGAAGTGATTGTGGAATTTCTCGGCTCCGAGCCGGGTCATTACAGACTCAAGTGGCTGGAAGTGATGCCTGAAATGGTTGCAGCTCCACCTGCGGGCGTAGAAAAACTTAGCCCGGCTCCCTTGCCGGCCATACCTGCCGTGTGCAGCACGTGGTGCCCCGAGTTGAGGGCTTGCGTGGATCATACGCTGTGGTGCAACGGTGTGGCTGACTGTCCCTCGGGCATCGACGAGGCCGGTGAAGAGTGTCGCAACAGCCAGTGGTATTTATCGAAAATGACTTGGTTTTGGGCCGCTGCCGGCAGCAGTGCCCTCGTTCTCCTAAGCATTGTAACTACCGTAGCGTGCCGAGTGTACATAACAGGAGAAGGACACAGTCGCTCCCGCTCGCTACTAGGAGGCGGCACCTCTTCCTCAGGTGCGGGCTCCACAGCCCTGACCACTCCTTTAAACCACAGTGGTTTGTTTTCACCAGCGGACTTGTTTGACAAAAAACTGGCCATCTCTTGACAATCCATGCCAACCGGCCCCGTCGACCTTGACGCAGCCGAAGAATGGGATTTAGAAACAACTGTTTAAAAAAAAAAGAACATTCCCATTTTGTCACATTTTTTTCTAATGTTCCCCCAACTCCTTTTTTAAGTTCTGGAGACGCGCAATGGGCACGCTAGAGGGCTCTGGGATCACGGCCTGAGGCTACCTTTTTGTTTACGTTCTTCTCAGTACATTACTATTATTTTAAGCATTTTAAAGTTAATTTTAAATTTATGATCAATTATTTTCCAGTTTTAACTTGGTATTTTTGTATATTTTGTAAATATTTTTTCCAGTCTATTTTATGTCAAACTTTCCTATCTGAGTCTGTAAAAAAATACTTTTCACATTTTCTTTGTTAGTGTTTGTTTAATTTGTTTAGAAGTTATTACTATGTTTTTGTTTTCCTCCCACTTCCATCCGAATTATTTTTGTTTTGGAACATTTGACCGGAAGACCCACTTAAGTTATCAATCGATTGTCGATCTCTAGCTGGTCAAAACTATGAGGGGAAGAGCGAAGAGTTGTGTGTGCTTTATAACTACAGCATTAAAACGCGTGCCGAGGTTCTTAATCAATATCCATCATTGCGGTGATGACACATTTCCTGAACAATGATAAAGGAATATATATTTTTTCTTTCCCCTAATTTCTTCGAAACGAGGGAAGAAACGTGCGTGGGAGGGTTTGTATGCTCTTGGCATAAGATTCATTAAAGTTTGTCTTCTTTTTCTCTCTGTCTGTCGTTTTCGCTGCTGCGCCTCATTTTCTTCTTAAGGGAAAGAATGGATGAAATAGAAACGTAAATATGTTTTTATTTGCATGAAAGGGAAGTTTTATGTTGTGCTTCGTATGCACAAGACGCTCAATATTCTTTCCTCATCTCAACCCCCTGCTAACTCCTCCCAGAATCTTATCGTTTGCCTAAGAGAACACAGAATGTGAGAGGATAGGGCGGGGTGTTAGGATGCTGCCGGAGGTGTGAGAAGGGTCACATCAGAAGGGAAAGACAAAAAGGAATAAGGTTTCCAAATGGGTAAGCTCAGATAAAGGGTAGTTCAAATACTACAAGGTACCAGCTTCTGGTTTTGGATAAAAGAATAAAAAAGGGAGAGAAAAAAGAGTATCTGACAACTTTGTTTTTATTGCGTTCATTTTGTTTCGAGCTTGTCTCTCCCACACAAACGTCACATCCTGTGTCAGCAATAGAATGATCCGCACACCTCTCTTAACTGACTTGCCAGTACTTCCCGTCCCCCCTCCTTCCGTTCTCTGGTGATAGGTGCTCAAATTTTGCCAAAAACAGAAATAGAGAAAACGTACATTGTTAGCCTCAATTGTGTCGCACGATTCAGTAATCCTGTACCGATAACGGCAGAAACATTCTGAAATTATTATCATATACGTTCGTAGTAAATTTTCTATAAGCAACTTGAAAGACAAAAACGATATTTCTGCAAAGCTTGCACGCATCTGCATACGAAGTTTTTGTTCTAAAAAATTATAGCTAACTCGGTTTGTTGCCTTATTGAAGGAGTAAATTATGGTTTCCTTTTTACGCAGTAATATTTCGACATGTACGTCATTTGTATTTTTGCACGTTTAATTCTTGCTTTCGGTTAATTTTCTTTCTAACGCGAATTTTTTTACAAAATACTTTTTTGCACTTGGTTATACAGTAATGTAGACTTTCGCAGTAATTTCAGAAATACATTTTGCAGAAATTCTGTGGACAGGCGTTGGAATATGATTTGACGCCCATGTGGATTAAACGCGTTGGTTTACAGAAATTGGTCTATTCTGCTCACAGTAATAGCTTTAGGATGAATTTCTAATTGCATGTGCGAGTTTAATGTCAAGCTTTGGGCAGAAATTTCTTCGTGGGGTTAAAAGGAACGTTTCCAGAATTTACGAATTGTCAACCCAACTTGAGCTAACTCTGTCGCTCATAATTAAACCAAAAGCTTCCTGCGTAGTCCCGTAAAGAAAAAATCGTTAAGTTTCACGGTACAACGTACAAATTCCGCGTAACGTTGCACTGGGACGAAAAAAGAGAGAAATAGTAAGGAAATACAGACCTCGTCATTAGTAACCAACACCCTCATTTCACCACGTGCGGTACGTGGACCTATAATATACCGTCGGTTCTTAATGGAGTAAAGAATTACTTCTCCGCTGAAGACACAGATATACAGACACACAAACCAAGTGTGAAATTGTTCTTCCGTTTGTTAGATGCCAAAGCGAGAATAATAGTATTAGCATGTCTGGGGGTCCAAAGACAATCTTCCCGTTTGCGTAGCCCAGTGTCCCTCCCTCCCACCCTCCTAAACTCACACAAAAGCTTTTCCATTTCCTTGTTCCACTTTCACACTGAGAGAGGCAGATACGCGCAAGGAAAAGCGAATGAGAAAGAGAAGAAAAGTTTCCTTGTCTAGCGAAACGGTTCTAATTGAGTGGCTGTACTGCTATTGTTGTAAACCAAATCATCCATCACTTCGCTGAGAAAAAAAAAATGCGGCGGAACTCCTCTGCAACTACCCAAGAAATACTCATTACTTTTCCTACCCCTTGTGTGACTGATGTATGAAGATACCAAGTTTGCTGGAATGTTTTATTTCATTTTATCTCCCACCATCACGCCCCCCATTGAATTCGATGAATAAAGTTTAAAACGATTCTTTATATAAAAAAAATTAAAACGCGTCTTTCTTGAGGTATTGCTCAGCTATCCACAGGTCAAACGGCGAATCAATATCGTGCGAGTATTCCGACGCAAGCTCCACGTACCCACACCTGTAATCATCAGTGTTATGAGAAGTAATAAGTTGTAAGCCTTTAGAAAAGGGAATTGTGAACTTGGAGAGCTGTGGGGAGAAGGGAAAAGGGGCGGGGTATGTTAGAGGTACAGGAGCACGAGTTGGAATTATACCTGCCGCCTTGGAGTAATCCTTGCTTTACGAGGGGTACTTTGGACGCATAAAAGGCGCCATTTTCAACTAGCTCGCCTTGCCAGTCCTGTCGGCGAGGTCGGGACGCGGGGTTGAAATTCAACGGCATTAATTCCCCTGCGTAATCATTAGCTCGTTCAAACAGGAGATTCTCAGTGTATGCTAACGAAGCTGAGAAAAGGGTCCACGACAGTGGAAATGCGGGTAAGTACTTTACGTCTACAGCACCTTACCCGGTACCGTACGGGTAACGTACACGTGCTTGCACGTTCTTTCGTACATACGTATTTACACAGCACATGCAGAGTTTCTTGTACGTACACAAGAAAGTATTACATAAATGTAAGTATTATGCATGTGCACATGCAAGTACGAATTGTATATATGCTCATATATGTATAAATATATTCATTACGTACATGCGTATGTAATAACGTATTAAGTAGCGCATTTCAGAAAGTATAAGTTTGTATTTGTAATTAGGCACGTGCGTGCGTATATATACATTATATTAGGAACATATGTAGGCACATTTATATTAAGTATTGTGGCGTTCGTAGTTACCCAACAGTGAAACATTTCATTTACCCAACATTTCATTCTTACCAACAATGAATCATAAGATTCATTGTTGGTAAGAATGAAATCCCCTGCACCCAGCCTGTAATAGTTCAGTTCCTTTTTTAACTTCCTTTGAGCCAGTTCCGTTTCTTGAACGTGAAATTTGATTGTTGTAAACTTAAAGTGCGAGTTAGCAAGAGGAGGAGAGTGTTTTTATGTGATTTTGTATTGGAGTTCGTTTTGGTGTTAATGTAAATTGGAAGTTACGAATAAATGGAATTTAAAAAGGAGTAGAACGTAACTTGTAAGGTACCTACATGTAAGGTACATGTAAGGTACCTTGGGCACGTGAGTACGTACAATACGCTAGGTAGATATGGTACATTGGTAATTTAAGTACTTGTGGTACATTGTTACGTTATGTGCACTGGTACGTACGACATATTTGGTACGTTAGTTACATATGATATTCTTTTTAGTTGTGTACGTATGGTACATTCGGTACGTAAATATGTACGTTACATTACGTAAGTACGTTACATTGCATTAAGTACGTACATTATGTACGTACATTATGTACGTACGTGATTCTATGCGCACCGTACGTACGTCCGTACGTGTACATACATTCTCGTAAGTGCATACATATTAGGTATGTGATTGTGGGTACGAACGCTTATACATTTGTGCAAATACATATAGTACGATCGTGTATGTGAGTACGTGTCCGTAAACAAAATGTGCATGTGCTTTGTACGTACATTCATTTAATTGCATATAAGTGCGTATATACGTTCAAGTACATGAGTTTGTGCCTGTACGTGTAAGTACGCGTGAGTAAATAACTGCATGCGAGTGCGTGTTACTTTTGCGTGTATAGATCTATTTGGACGTACCAGATTGGTCAGACCATCTTAAAGCGTGCTTCCTCGTTACACAGAACACTGAATCGTAACCTTCGTCGCGGATCTTTTTACAAGCCAACTCCACGTGAAACGCCGGAAGAAAGGGCGAAGTACATTGTACGAGAACGATCACGTCAATCTCTGTGAAATATAGCGCAGAGAAAAAAATAGTTGGAGGTAGAAAAAATGGGAAGATAGACCCTTTTCTGGCAAGTATTTCTGGAAGTTAGGGGGTTTAAGAGATTTATAGGTGAGATATCGCTTACCAGGATGGTGATGTATAAACTCTTGAACAGCAGCCAGCGACGAAGAAGTATCGGTGGCTGTATGTGCGGCTCGGTGATGTACGTTAGCTCCGTGGGAACAAGCCGTCTCAGCGATTCCGGCGTGATCAGTTGACACCCATATGGAGTGCAGACCTATTTTTTCGTGTTGACATCAAACACGCACGGTTAATACAGAAAAAAAAATTAAAAAAATAAAAATTAATTAAAACTTTTATTACAATGCATTGTATCTTATTCATCATGTACAATGATCAACAAGCATGCCAGATAAATGAAATTACACGTAATAAGATTACATGTAAAAGAAAATTCCATTCTACTTTTTGAATAATTAAACACTGGTTTATTAAAGAAGGAATTTGAACGTTACTTGAAAGAATTAGAACACAAAAGCTATCTGAACGTACCCAAATCAACCGAGCATAGTATAATACATACTGTGGCGTTCGTTGTTACCAAACAGTCAATTTCGTAGCCGCCCAACAATGAATCCTAAGATTCATTGTTGGTAAGAATGAAATCTCTTGCACCCAGCCTGTAATAGTTCAGTTCCTTTCTGACCTTCTTTTGAGACGGTTCCGTTTCTTCAACGTGAAGTTTAATTATTGTAAGCGTGGTGTGAGAGTTAGCACGAGAAGGAGAGTGTTTTTGTGTGATTTTGTATCGGAGTTCGTTTTGTTGTTGATGTATGTTGGCAGTTGCGAATAAACGGAATATGAAAGGCGGTAGAACGTAACAATACTCGTGCGAATAAAATGCAACTGCGTATTTAAAAACCTTCTTACAACAGGTAAGGTACCACAAACATGCAGTGCAAACGGAAGATTAGGACGAAAGCGGAATCTGTCACTTAACAGACAGGGTGAACATCCCCTGTTGCCATCTGTACCTGAGACGTCATTATCTGACACCGCTTGTAGCGTCACGTTCTCTTTGATTGCCTAATTACAATAATCCTGTGCCAAAATCCTGCAGCATTTACAGCAGTCCAGATTTCACCTATAAGGAAGTTTCCATGGGATAGGACCCAAAACCGTCAGCTTATTTTAAATCGCCGATGCTAATCCCAGCATCGAGCTTCCGAAGCCCCTATTAAGCTGCAACTCAACCTACAGGGACGAAAACTGGTTTGTTTGGGTCTGATAGAAAGTCGCGTACCCCAAACAAGATTCCTGGCGACCACAACCTCATTCTCTCCATTTGAAGGGATTCACTTGCCTAAGGGCAAGTAATGGCGTATTACTATATATGTGTGACTCCTGACGCATAGGAGAGGTGAAATTGGGGTGATAGCGGGTGTAATAGTATTAAGTTCATTCACGCTGTTAATCAAGAATGGACCTTCCCCGAAGGGTGGAGCGAAGGAGAGAAAATATAACGCTACCGTGTCCAAATCGTCTAAGTTAGGTTCAGGCACGCCACGTGTCTCGGGCTTCGTGAATATTACATTACAGTCTAATTTGAACAGGTTTTATGTACAGTACCTTTCAGAAGCTCATGTTTGCTCGACCTGCAAGCAAAGTAGAGCTTATTGAGAATGCTTACAGTAGGGAAAGAGCAGCGTGAGGCGAGGGAGATGATTTCCCTTTTGATCCTTGGTCAAACGCTAAAGCGTCAGAAAGTCACGAGTAATTTTCCCTTTGCCCTGAAATTCAGTGGAGATTTATCGCGAAAAGCTGCAGTAGAGAGCCAGATGATGTTACGTAGAATGCACGAAAGTTAAACGAATATTACTGCGTAAAAGTTAAAAAGAATACATTATTACTTTCTAAAAAGGCAATTCCTTACACCTGCCACGCCATCTCGTAACGGTACATAACATGCGTGCATGACTTTGCACCTCTCAGACTCTTGATCTTTTAACAGAACACCTGCCTTAAAGCAAACAACGCAAAAAATCAAAGCTCCTGAAGACCGCGCACTTTCGGCATTTCTCTGGCTATAAAGTAAATGCATTTACGTATTTTGTGAACTATTCTACGCATGTCTACGATGTCTACGCATACAGTTGCGTAATATCATAACATGCATTGCTATGCAGGAGATTTAAAGATTTGAGACCAAATATTTTTAAATATTTATTTCGAAACATTATGCGTAGTCGTTTCTGTACTATAATCGTATAATCCTATACAGCCTTACGGAAATGTTTTATGAACTCATTCCAAATATTTTAACGTGACGTACATGAAACGCGACTGTAAAGAACAACGAACTTCTTTTGTGCTAAAATAAAATCCGGATATCCTCTTAATTTTTTAAAATCACACACCTTTAGGGAGTTTTCTTATCAGGATCTGTTTCTCCGCTATCTGATAATTTTCTCCGTAAATTATTTGCATTGAAGAATTTTACTAAACGACTACTAAATCGCATTTCTCCTGGTGAAAACATACTGTGAGTACTTTCCAGAACTTAAAGAAAGCAAAACTCTCTTTTAAGCTCGGTAATTCAGTGCAATAGCCTTCCAGTACATTCAAAAACAATGACACACACGTTTCATAATATGATGCAACGCACGTCGTGCACAGCATGCAATGCAATCCTACAAGTTTATAGTTTCCTATTCCACCTACAAGTTTCTAACTTACTTTCACATTGCTGAAGCGTTTTAAGACAACGACCCAATAACGTCTCTCCGCCCAAAAGACTCAAATTCTTCAACGGAATGCCTTTGCTTCCCCCTCGCGCTAATACCAGTCCCGCAACATTCAAATCCTGCGCCATTTCCCTCCGGCGCCAAAGCTTCCTATGCAAGCTTCTTCCGCTAACTTCTAGGTGACAGCACCTTACAAAGCGCACACAAAACAATTTGTTCCATCACTTTAATTTGAGATTAAAGTTTTCGATTAAGACGCAAAAACCAGGAAAAACATAGGAAAAATACACCAAAAATCTTATATATGAAGAATATTTTTATTAACGTACTGCACTTGTCCAACAACTACTGGCTAAAAGATAAGGTTTTGAGTAAAGTCGACGTTTATCGAACGTCAACATTTTCTTAGCTCTCTGCGCCTGCGTTCATTGATGTTTTATATATATACGCACATGTTCCCCTTTAGGGTAAAGCCAGCTCAGAGCACCCGACGTTTGACGTAGGCTCGCGTAAAACGGACCAATCAGATCGTTTCAAAACAATCCCGTAAGGTGGGCTTAGGACGGAGGGTGGCGACACAGTGGCTTCCTTTCCCCTTCTGAGACGGTTTGGGTTGTCTGTGTGTCTACGTTTCTACGCGCTCGAGTACAGCCTTGCTTTCCCGGTTCGTCGTTTGTTTGGGAACCGTTTTTAGTTAGTGCCATTCGCGTGGGGGTTTTAGAAGGATTTATCCTACACGAGAAAAAGACACCGTGTGTTGTCATTCATTACCAAGTCTCTCTGTGCGTGGTTTGCAGTAAGTTTTTTACACTGTCCACAGTTTTGCAACGCTACTGCTCGCCATGGAATCATTACGTGAACAAGTGATGATCAATCAATTTGTGTTAGCGGCCGGATGCGCCCACGAACAGGCCAGACAGTTGCTCCAAGCTGCGCATTGGCAATTTGAGGTAAATATTGAGAACCGGAAACAGACGTAAACAACGCTTTGGCTCGAGTCCTATCCCTATACTTACCAGGCCTGCTGCAAGGCTTTACTATACTATGTGTGGGTTCGTCGCACCCTCTCACATTTTACATCCTCTTCACACAAGTCTACACTTGTCTGGCTCTCCCAAGGCGTTGCCCTTTCTCAACGCTTTACTCCGAAGGTTGTCTCTTTTTAGCAAGAAAATGGTGGCCAACCCCGTTTTTAGCCTTGCTACCACCCTTGCATTCTCTGCCGGCCCTTTGGCCCGTCAATCCGCCTCCAGCGGGCCGCATCTTTGGTAAACACGCAATGCATAACATGTAAACAAACAACGAACAGCCGTAAACATATATGTTGGCCCGCGGGCCGCAATGTGCTATTTCTTGCTTGCCACTATTTCCGCTAGACTTAGGAAAACAATCACCTAGGAAAACTTTCGTGTGTGGCCCGCGGGCCGCACCTCATGGTGCCGTGTACTCGACCATCCGTGCCTAAGCGCTGGGAAAGATGGTCAGTCAACTCCTGTTTTATGCGGGCCGCAGAGCCATGAACTTGCACTCACATTGGGCAAGTCTGCGTGGTCTAGTATGTCTCAACGGGCCGCATTGGTCCTCAAGTCAGGGACAGGGGGGTCGAAAGACGGCCGGACGTGCATCGACTGGCCTGGTTTTCCCCCTCAATAGTCGCAGCCAGCCATTGAGAATCGTTTCGGGAACCCGGGCTAGTTTGACACCAAAACATTTCTAGTGATGCAATAACCTTGACTAGCGTTTTTGTGACCAAGGCCATAGGCACGGTTTTTTCCTGGACTTTGAAGTGGGGAGGGCACAGGAAGGTCTTGATAAAAATGCCTACCGAAAGTCCGTAAAATATCTTTTCTTGGATTCATCTCCTACAGGGCCTCCAACGTAAACAAATTATCTAAACTTTTGTTTATTGTTGTTTATATACGTGTGGTTAGCTCATGTAGGACAAGTGGGATAGTTTTCACTTAGGGAGCATGCTTGTGAGCCAGACAGTAAAATTGGCTTTTTTTATGAATGAGGTAGCGATACTGGGCACTCGCACCTGCATGCCTGACCTAGTTTGAGAAACGCTGGGAATCTTTCCTTAAGGGCATACTCTAAACACCACGCGGGATGAAAACTGTTTCAAATGCCGGCCGAGGCTACCTGAAATAAAAAGAATTAAGTGTGGTAAAGTCTAGACAAGAATGGAATGCTTTTCTGTCGTGAAGTCCCTTTTTCGGCCCGAATCCTGATAGTATAAAATAAAGGCAATTTTCTCATGGTTATTTTGGGTGCTTTGCAGACCGCCTTGAGCATTTTCTTCCAAGAAGTTAGCATCGCCAGTCAGCACAACGCCCATCATTCAGCCCATTTTAATCAGGTAAAATTTACTTTCAAAATTTAATGTTTTCATTCTTTTGTAACATGATCTTTGTAGGAGTTTTAAGTGTGCCTAAATTGCCAACAATTTACTGTAGAAAGCTATAATTTAGTTTAGAAAGTTATATTTTACGCCTAGCAAAAAATATAAAATTAAGACATGAAATCCTATAGTGTATTTATTCACTTTCGAAACTAAACTATGTAAATTACCATGGGCAGGAAATTATTCCAGGTAAGACTAGTACCCAACTCACTCGTTCCGTTCCTGTAATCGATCAATAATCTTTTTTTTGTAAATATTGAAGAATTTGCGGTACTTTCTTTTTTTAAAAATGCGAAAGCTTAATTAAGACTTAAACGGACTAATAAAACGTGTTTAAATAACTGAGCATAATTTCAGTTGCATGAAACGGAACGTGTATTCTGTTGTGTAAATCTTTCAAAATTGAGAATAATTTCTTCAAAATTTTGACATTCAAGCTGTAAATGAATCTTCAGTAAGCCAGGTTCTGTTATAGTAGCATTTTTTTAAAATGATGTCAAGTAAACATTGACATTACGCTTGTTTACATTAAGTTACGGTTGGAAAGAAACCGAATTGAAAGGAATGAGGTAATATTGAACTTTAATAAATGTCGGCTGAGTGTCATTGTGATTTAATATGCCTTATTTTGTCGTTTGTACTTTGCGTGTGTTAATATTTTCGTTTGTATTTACTTTCCACGTCATTGCTCCAGTTATGTACACCTGCGAACACGCCAGCGACGCCTCCGAATTTCCACGAAATGGAAATCTCCTTTTCTAAGATGGGCGCGGATAAAATGAGCACTTCTCCCGGTGGTAAGCTTGTCTAATACCTTCCCCTCCGGAACCGGTAACTTAATTTGTTTTTGTTGTGGGTCTCTCCTGACTTGTAGGAATCTACTCGACTTCACCGAACCCGCGATCGTCACAGTTTCTTCCTTCGCAGTATCACCATTCTAGCGCGATGAACCAGCCCAGCCAACAGCAAGCTAGTATCCAGAGCAGTAGATAAGCATCTGGCCCTGTAAATAGCTCATTTTTTTTTTCTAAAAAGCGACAAAAAATAATTCAGACCATGGAAGAAAAGGTTCCTCTGGGATGTTAGGCAAAGACTTGGATTATTATTGAACAATCTTGGCCCTTCTCCCTCGTTTAACCCCCCTTTTCAGCAGTTTTGTATAGCTGAATTTCTAGATATGTTGATGTAACTTTTTTTGCAAAACGCTTATCAGGGACGAATGTTTTCTGTTGACATTTTTCTTGGCTCATTTCCGTTATGTGGAAAGCAATAGAAGACAAAATAAGTCAGCATGGAACAAAAGTCCTGTGTTTTTGAAACCTAAAAAAAATATGGGCTTCGAGGTTGTGTACTTAAAGCTCGTATGACACGGGAAAAAGCCTGATAAGCCGAGTTTTGGTTAGAATGCGAGGGCTGAGCAGTTTTGAGTGGGTTGATCTCACGCTTATTTAATTTTCTAATGTAGGTCTATTTCTTTATGGTTGCGACTATGCATATTTTGTGCGTATTTCTTCCTAGTATGTCTCTCATTTTTTTTACCTGTGTCCTTTTTTCGATTCATTTTTAAATTTGTATTATTTTTCAAGCCTGGGCACTCATACCAACAAAACGCATGGTATACAAGTTGTCATATCTTACTGAGTTGGTTTACGCAAGTTAACTGTTAACTACTACGCTCAATCTCTGATTCAATAGCCTCTTGTGACATTACAACACACTAATACAGTAAAACTATTATCCCCGCCTCCTCAATGCTCGAATAACCTTTTTTTTCTTGAAATTTCGTCATTGTGTGCATCGTACTTGTATTAATGGTGAAATGTCTCTCCCCGTTCATGATAACTAGTCCCTCGCATTCGTTTTCTTTTTTTTAAGTATTCAAAACCCCAAACATGCTTTTTGTATGAGTTTGGGGAAACACCAATGTTGTGTCATTTCTTCCGGTTTTATCCTCATCAAATCTCGCCGAAAAAGCTTTGCGTGTCCATTTTTGGTAAGGAACGTTGGAATGATGGGGTTAAGAGGTTCATTGTTGGAACAGTTGTCACCACCTATGCTCGTTTTTCTTTTTTTTTTAATGTAAAAAAAAACGAAGCTAGCCCAGGAAGTAGAAAACGTGTGGTTGGCAGGTGGCTAAATTTAGCAATGTATTTTTAAGTATCGGTCGGTGTTGAATGGTTTCAAAGGAAAAATTGGAAATTTTGAATTAGACAAAAACATTTTGTTCGCTCTGGTTGTTGTTTGTGATCATGATGACGAGTGGCAAAATAGAAGCGTTAAATTCGGATTGTTATGTTTTGGAAAGGGAAGTAACACTAATGGTTACGTAAAAACACCTTTTCAGGCGTGTTGTAAGAGTTTTCCCAATGGAGTCTACTTTCAGACCTAGGGCCACGTGACGAGGCAATGGCCAATTACGTGCAGCATGCCATTGAGTGCAGACATCACAACAAGGAACGTTGTTATTGCCTTTTTTCCCTTAGGAAAGCTTCGAGAAGTCTCCGCACGTAAGCCGTTGCGCAATGCACAGCCGCGGCGCGCATGTCTTGAATGTGCCGACAAATGGCACAACATGAACGGAGATAACTTGCTGTAAGCAGGTTCAAAAGTCTTCTCCGGATGTGGCTTTCATTGCGCGTGTTTTATTGCGACCTTAAAACATGATTTTTAAGGGTCGGTAAAAGAAGCGGCTCGTATTTATGTAAAATAAACAACGGAAATAAGGTTAAGGATGGTCTCGGCGTCGCAGGTTTCGTAACCAGTGGGCGGGGTCTTGGTCATCGGGGAAGTATAAATACACTTACGTTGCGTTTTGATGAACGAGACATGGGTCCAAATTACAATTTATCGATTGCGGTTCATTGGGAACGGGCAACGCTTTGGTTTTCGCCATACAAAGTACGCACACGTGTAATGGCTTTTGGACCTTTTAAGGGATTAAGTACCGTATAGAAGTCCCTGCACCGCAGTACTAGGAACATAAATACACGTCTTGGGTTGCGGGTTACGCAAGAGAAGCGATGGGTAGCCGCCATGAGACAACTGGCCCCGAAAGATTACACGTAAAGCTTATTATTGGAAATGACCTCAATGCGTTGAGGTTGGCAAAGGAATTTAGAATCGTTTGGGGTGCAAATGTGAGGATTTGTTAGTATTTGGATTAGTTTGGGTGATACATCTAAAGATTGTGATTTTCAGTAAGATTGAAAGTTAAGAAACTCGAAAAGGATGTGGTTCTGTACGTTTCCTAACAACGGACAAGTATACTGTCAAATTGTTCTTACCGAATACTTAACAATTGTACCATTTCTTGGCAGTACATAAACGAATTGCATTTATATTAACGATATGCCTTGGATCATTTTTATCGTTAAAAATAAACATGAAACGGAGATTTTTTAAAATTTTGGTAGAGTAAAAAAGAAACAAAAAGTTCTCAGGGAAAATTTGTTGACTTATTAAGCATTGATTTTGTCTTTATATTCCAAAAATAACGAGAAATATCGCAGGTATAATTAATTTATTTCAATCTCTAATACTAACTTTGTGACACATTGAAACAAAAGCTAAGCAGATGTGTTACGTGACAGTTTCAAAGCACCATCTCCTTTTTAGATAAAATATTAAGGACAATCAGTTTTGGAAAAGAGAACTCGTTTAAATTTCTCAGAATGGCTTTCTAATAAGTACTTTCTAAATGCACAGCCTAATTGATTTTAGGTTGCCTCTATGTTTCTAGGGATTCTCTTGATGCTAGAGGACCTATACAGCAACTTTCAAGGCTGCGTTCCGGTTTATCTAGTTTGGGATACATGTAGTAAACTTCCACAGAATGTGGGAATGCTTGGGCTGGTTGTAACTAGGAAATTCTCGACACTATTCCCTAAGGGGATTTCTCGGAAATGTACGCAAAATGCGTTTGAAGGTTCCATGCATGGCGAAAATGGGAAACCGTTTGAGCCCCTTTTATATCACTGTATTAAATTTTATTTATAAGTGTTATCTTATAGCATCGTATTTAAATTGTGTATCGTTTTGAAATCCAATGAAACATGTCCATAGCCTGGGACCAGACACGTTCGGGCGTTGTGTTTCCAACAAATTGGCATAGGCCAAATTAACACAATGCGTGACTCAAATGCGCCGTACGTGAGCAACGTAAAAGGATATGGATGATAATACGAACGGGTTTTACGCACAACAGGGTATCTCATTTACATACGGCAGGGAGTAACCTGCAGGACACTTGGGCATGTACACGACCTGCTCCAATATCCGATCCTTTTTCATTGTAAACGAACTCTGTTTACGCGCTTTTTTATGGCTTTAGGGTGGAAGCCAGAACGTAAACAAAAATCATGAAAGAGGAATAAGATGACGTTTTAATGAAGCGCTAAAAATGCACCAACACGTTAGACTGACTTTTTTTCCCGCCAACAACCCTTTACTTGAGAGAGGTCATGATTTACAGGTATTTAAAAGCCAAGACTAAAAAATTCTTCCACGTATCGCGTATTAAACTAGCAACCTGTCGTTACAGAATTTGAAAAGCCCGCTACACACCTTGTGATGCTCCAAAAGGTCGTTTATCATTGGTTGGTGGGCATAACAACCACATGCACAACAAGCCCAGGCATAACAAACATTCGTCCTTTGGAAACGTGTGTCTCAGACTGCCTCAAAAATGCCGTGTAAATTATTATTTTAGAAATTAATGTAAAATGTCTCTATTTTTCGAACATCCGTTGATTGATGCCAATGGACGGCTTCAATCTGGAACAAGATTTGGACCCGTTTTATGGCATCCGTCGCAGGATATTTTAGCTGTGGTCACATTTAACCAAGATAAAGGAGGTTCTGTGTCGCTCTACAACGAAAAGGTAATACTAAACACGGTATCTTTTATAATAAATTCGAATTATATTCTAGTTTTTTAAATAGCTACCTAATGTGTATGAAAAAATAGATTTTGCAGTATAAATAAAAATAGATTATGATATTATTAATAAAAAAATGTTAATAGAAAATTATTAGATATTAATTCTTACTCTAAAAATTTATTAATATCTTATTAATTTGTATAACATTGTTTTGGAATTTACACATATTCTTCTTGATTTTATTATTGATTAGTTAATTTCTTTTTTATTTTGCATTAGGAGGAATTGTTAACTCCACAGCCGGTTTGCTTACCCGATACGCAGCCTTCGACATTGGCGTGGCATCCAACGAGAATTATATTGCTTATTGGCTGGGAAGCGGGGCAAGTGTTGCTATGGGACGCTGAGAAAAAGAAAGACAAAGACGAAAATCACGTTCTAGAGGTGCCAGCATCGCACCGTGTTTCTCTGAGATTCGTTGGTTGGAATGCCAGCGGAAATAAATTGTTGACGGTGGATGAAGTAAGAGAAAACGGAGCGAATTCTTAATTTTTTAAAATGAAAATCTTAAATTTTGTTAGAATTTTTTTTAAATGTTCATTTTCTAATTTATTTTTGTATGATTCTAGAGTGGAATAGTTTTTGGTTTCCGGCATGAAGGCATGCAACAGCTATTTCACCACGACTTGAAAGAAACACCGACACAAGTCGCTATGCGTAACATCTCTAAGCCTAAATTGGACTTTAGGTAATGTGTTAAACAAAACTTTAAGTTTTGGGTCAGATAGTTTCATTCACAATGGATAATTGGATGTGTTTGCCTTTTGTTATTGTATTTTCATCTTGTGTTTTGTAGTAAATTGGCCAAAGCTGCAGTTGCAGGCGACCCAGCAGCGTTGGATGTGATGGGTCCGTGGCGAATTGGCACTGGTTCCAGACCCAGTACTTCGCAGGACAACTTAGTTTGTTATATTGGAACATTTTCAAGTAAACTAAGCACTTAATTTTGATTAGATTAAACTTCTTTTTTTATTTCAAAAAAAAGTGTTCAGTTATGATATATTTTTTTTTTGTTTTTCCAGGTTCAAATTTCGTTGTATACAAATTCAGACGTGCATTGATTGTGTGTATTGATTTCTTACAGATAATGTATACTACATATGCGAATCCAAAGGGTGTGAAGAAATTTTAAAAATGGACAGTGCCGTCGAAAGACTCATGTACCAATCAACGCCCGAAGCTTTAGTAATCCTCAATGCAAACATGTCTTTGGCGCGGTTCCAGATTCTGCCGGATGGAAATTTGAACGAAATCAATAAAGTATTTTGTATTTTTGTTTTTAACTTTCAAGCTGCCGCGCTTTTACATAGATCGTTAAAAAGAAACAGAACTGAAATAAAACGCACTTCATTTCTTTAGCATTAAATTTATTTAATTATTTTTATGTAATATTATATGAAGAAAATTTTATGAAAGTATCTTGCATTTTTCAAATTGCTTCCGAAAATATTTAAGAAAGTATGTTATTAAAATAATTAATTTTAGGTGAAACTCAGCGGAAGAAATCGTGAAGTGAGTTTGTGTTGGGTTCAAACCATGCTCGCGATGAGCACTGGCGATTTGAGTGTACGCTTATGGGAAGCGCAAACCGGGGATACGTACGTGCTGTCCCTCGAAGGCCACGCATTCCACCCTACAGCAGAGTATGTCACTTGTTTGGCATACCAACAGAATTATGGTTTGTTAATCAATGATAATTCTAAAAACATTATTAATTTTTTGGCTTTCAAGTTGATATTATCCCGAGCGTACCATGTTATTATTAATGTTTTCCGAAATCATCAAAACATTTGTACCAAGACAAATGCAAAATAATAATAATTTTTAAAATGAACTAAAAAAATATATTTAAAAGTCTTGTAGAGTTGAAAACTTATGAATACTTTTATTTAGGCCTATTATATGCGGGTACAAACCTTGGTAACGTTTGCATGTGGCAAAATACGGCTCAAGGCAAAGTAGCTAATAGTGAAGAACAATGGCGCAGCTTGCAGCCTTTAGCCCTCGCAGGCCAAGCCCGGGTTATCTCGTGTGCCCCGAGCCTACCTATACTAGCTCTAAGTACGGGACATGAAGTTGTGGTACTTAAAGAGCAGCAATCTGTTGTCCACGCCGGGCATCAAGTATTATTTCAAATTGTTTTCGTATTTAACTATTTTTATTATTATTGTTATTATTATTATTATTATTATTATTGTTATGTTATTATTATTATTATTATTATTATTATTATTATTATTATTATTATTATTATTATTATTATTATTATTATTATTGTTATTATTATTATTATTTTTGCTGTGATTTTGGAAAATCTAACAGTTTTGTTGCATGTTCTAAGGTTGCTGTGGTCCAAACATCCCCAAGTTCGCTACTCGTACACTTGTTTCAGCGAAAAACGGTATTGGAACTCAAAGCCGAGATCCAAATACGAGGAACTTACGTTACTCCAGAAACTTTACTAGTATGGAACCACCAACGAGTCATGATTTACAAAATGGCAGATGAAATTACCAACCGATTTTCAGTTTTAGGTAGAAAACGATGACAATTTCCGTTAACAAGCTCGGATTCGCAATGTAGCATTTCCAAATATTTACTTTTATTTATTTTGTAATTGTAATGGTTCATTTAATTTTTTGTTTTGTTTATTTGCACGTTGGACTTCTTCGAGGACTTGCTAGGATTTCTCCTATTAATTGTCATAAATCCTTCGTTTTAAATTGTATTTATTTATTATTTTATGGATAGAGTTCAATGCAACGGAAGCCTACTTTTGTAACTATCATTTGTTATTCGTTTTGCAAACTTTTTTCCCACCTTTTTATTTAAATTTTTTTGCGTCTTTTCTTTTCTAATTGTGTATTAATTTATGTTATTACAATAGGATCTTTGACGGCCAATTGCAAACAGTGCGTATTGTACGATCAGAGCGTTTACATACTCGAGCAAGACAAAATCGTCGTTAAAAGTTTCCAAGGGACGTTGAAACAAACGCTGCCTTTCATGGACTCCGAAGGTTTCCCGCATTTGATGGACTTGTGTGGCAATTTCCTAGTAGCGGGAACCAAGCTGGGTATCATTAAATTGTGGGAATTGTCTCGAAAGTAATTTTTTTGTCTATTTTAAATCAACTTGAGTTTAAGGAACGTGTATTGATCCAATTACTGTCGTTGTGTTCGCAGGGAAGCCAAACTTGTTGTAAATCCGAAACCCGTTTCGAGCCTTGTGGAGACATTTTCCCCGCTGTCTAGGATACGAGTAAATTGCAATGGAAGCAGAGTGTCTTTCGCAATGCAGGTACACAACCATGTTTTGTTTCCACGCTTTTTTTGCGTATTTAGAAAATTGCAATATTCTCTGGCAACAAAAACCAAACAAAACACTTAATACGGCACACTCAACAAAACATGGAAAAAACGAAAATGGGAGAAAATTTATCATCTCTAACTATCCACTAAGTTTTGACCAGCGCAAAAAGTTTTAACTCGTGTTCTAAAATTTCTTGAACTACTTAAAACGTCGTAAGTTTAGTAAAAGTTGAAGTTGCGGAAATAAGAAGTTGCAAGTTGACAAGTAATAGCTAGCTTGAACTTGACAAATTTGATTGCGCACCAAGTTTCTTTGCTTTCCACAAATTAAATGCAATGTTCTTACATTTTGGTTGCGGTCTTTTATCCATAGGAGGAAAAACGGCTTTTCTTGTGGAACGTAAGCAACAATGAAACCAAAGTATTCGATTTCCATGAAGGACGCTTCGAATCCGAAGAAACCGACACACCAAAGTGAGTGTTCTCTTATGTAGCAGTTTCGCTATAACGAATCTCTAGGACCGAAAAATTCCTCGTTATATCCGAAGTTCGTTATACCGTTCTTTTTCTGCACATTGATAGAAGCACAAATCTTTAACTCCGTAAATTTCACTAATAATCGAAGACATCTTTAATTTTTATAGAATTATATTATATTTAATAAATTTATTTGTTTTATTCAGTACTCTAGTTTTCTTTGCGGGCTATAAATTTTCGTATTTTTGTGCATTTCTCTTGTTTGTGTTATATTTACTAAATTTTTCCTGTTTTTTCTCCACAAGTCTGAAGAATTGTACGTTAGTCGACCACTTCTGGGATTCGGAGGAGCCCAAAGTTCTTTTGTGCGAAGCGAAGCCCCAATTACCGGAAGTTCCTCAAGTAAGACAACATGGAACAATTGCAGAATAACTTCTTGTGTACACGTGTCTTTAGAACGTACTTGTCCTGATGATCGCTTTACCTGATGGCGCAACGTTAGTTCAGGACGTTCTACCAATGGAGAAAGAATGCCTGTCGTTAATGGGTTTCGAATTACCAAATTATTACTTGCGAAGAAGTTTGGACCCAAGCCAAGTACAGTGTTAAACACACTACATGTGACTACAAGATAAATGAGTCATACATTTTAATTCCTTTGCTAGGACAAAGTACCTAAAGGTTTAGTGTACGTGGGTACGTTACAAGATTTTGCTGGCTTGGAAAGCAACGACAAAGAAACGCGGGAAGCTTTGCTGAATTTCAACTGTCACGCGCGATTGGGACATATGGATCAAGCGTACCAGGCTATACGGATGATCAAAAAGTAAAGTGGTATTTACACTTGCGAGGTTTCAATCACAACGCCAAGGCATAAACTAGTTTTTTAGTTTTTCACGTTAATTATTTTTAAAAATTTTATTCGTCTAATTAAGTCATTTCTAAAGAGGTGAAGGCTCGTGTTCAATTAATATGTTAACTAGGAGAGAAAGAAAATTTTTGTGCCAAAGTAGAATTCCTAGATTTTGCAACATAAATGTCCTTTGCATTCAATATTTTGCATTATTTTACTTTCGAAAATTAGAGGTTCCACTATAGAAATTAAATACTTTGTAAACAAAAGCGTCGAAAATCGTTATGGCTCATTTGGTATTATTTTCTACACAGCTGTAAAACTTTCGTTCCATTTTCACTCGTAAATTATCTTTTAAATAAACATATGCCGAGTCCTCATAAATCATCAAGAAATACGAGAAAATTACACTTACGCTTTCAAACTGAAACTTTCAAGCAATTGAAACGAAACTGAATAATGGAAACACGAGGTTGAATAACTGATGACAACTTGTCTTCAAAACAGTTTTAATGACCTTTCTGAAATTCTGTTCAGTGATATTCTCCTATTTGCAATGTCTCTTTGCATATTCATGGCGGACGCAGAATTTTAAACAGTTAGCGGAAGTTTGAAAATTGTATGTAAAGCATATTCATTCCTATTTGTTTGTATGTCACAGTCCGGCGGTATGGCGAAGTTTAGCAGTAATGAGTGTCAAATTGCTGCGGCCCGACATTGCCAGCATTTGCCTGGGACGAATGGGGATGGCTCGTGCGGCCCGAGCTGTGAGATTAGCCAAAGAGGAGCCAGAACCTGAGGCACAGGCTGCCATATTAGCTTTACAACTAAACATGCGTGTATGTTACATGTTTACCAATCCCTTATCCTCTTTAATCCGATTTTGTTCGTTTTTTCCTATATTTTATTTCTTTTTGTATAATGACATGGTTGGAGCTTAGTATTGAGAAGAATTTAATCATTATCAGTTCTTTTTGTCGCAAGTTCATGAGTATTAGATTAAGGTTTATCGTTTTTGTTTGAATCCGTTACGTAGGAGGAAGCTGAACGATTATGCACGGTTTGTGGAAGGTACGACATCCTAAATCGCATTTATCAAGCTTCCAACCAATGGGAAAAAGCGCTCGAAGTGGCCGAAAAAAACGACCGGATGCATCTGCACTTAACTTATTATAATTATGCAAAACACTTGGAAAGCGAAGGTAAAGCTTGTAATATTTCCTCGACATGTTACTTGTCAAAGTACAGCATAAATCTCGTTGTAACGAACCGCAAGGTTCGTTATAAAAGGGTCCGTTGCAATGGAATTCTACTGTACTAAATTTGGAATGATGCAAAGATGATTGTTAAATTATTTCTTATTTGAATTATTTATGTTCTTAATTTTGTGTATTTATTTTCTTTTTTCATGAAAAGGTGACTTGACCAATGCGGTACGTTGGTTTGAAAAATCTCAGACGCATCGGTTTGAAGTACCACGGATGCTTTACGATGAACCGGCACTTTTAGAAGAATATTGCACGCAAACGAAAGATGTGTATGCTTCCTTTCATTCTCTGGTGAACACTTCCCTAATGAAAGTGTTTCTGTCACACTTTGTTATGCTGTTGGAAACGTTATATTTATCGCTGTATTGCTCGATTTCGTATATTGCTATATAATTGTTATATTTTTGCAATTTGTGTTCATTTGAGTATTTAATTTTTCAAATTTTCCAATTTACTTACGTTTTATTTAATTTACTTACTTTACCCTCTACCAATTTACTTAATTTTTATTATTATTATTATTATTATTATTATTATTATTATTATTATTATTAAATATTTTTCTAATTATTTTTATTTACTTATTTTTCTGATTTTTTTTTCTTTTGAAGATTTGCAGTTATATCTCACTATAGTACACTTTTTTAGTAGAGTCTCGTTATAACTACCTTTTCGTATAGCGAACTATTTTATTATAACGAGATACCACTTCTTTTTGCCATTTTCTACGTTAGTTTATTTGCATTTTTCCTTTTTTTTTTTTTTTTTTTTTTTTTTTTTTTTTTTTGTTTTGTTTACGGATGTTTCGGTCATTTGTTGGTTCGTTTTAAGCTGTTTCTCACTTTTTCGGTTTTATTTGGGTTTCTTTTTGGTTGTTACTGAATCATTCTTTTTACGTATTTTTTGCGTTTTTTTTAATAATCTACTTGCGTTTTTATTTTCGGTATTATTTACGAATATATTTTATTATATTTGGATATGCGATATTTATTTTCGAATATTTTACTTATGTAGCGCTGAACTGTGAACTAGTATCGAGTTTTTAATCATTTGGCAGACAATTGTTACGTTGGTGGGCGCAATACTTGGAAAGTACAGGCGATATGAATTTAGCGTTACAGTATTACCACAAAGCGGACGATGCTCTGTCTCTGGTCCGAGTTCAGTGCTATTGCGGTGAATTGGGCCAAGCTGCTCAATTGGCAGCCAGCAGTAGTAACAAAGCCGCTTGCTACCATGTCGCACGACAGTTCGAAGCCACTGGGAATTTCCAGGAAGCTATTCGCTTCTTCACCATGGCCCAAGCTTTTGCCAATGCCGTCCGGATTTGCAAGGTAATTGAAAACCGCGGCAGTGGTAATTGTCGACTCAGAATCCCTACAGCTTTTCGGGAACGTTTTTCAGGAGAATAGGTTTGATGACCAGCTGTTTAGCATTGCTCTGATGGCCACACCGGTGGAACAGATGGAAGTGGCCAGGTACTTTGAAACGTGCGAAGAACCCGCTTTTGACCGAGCGGTGCTCCTGTACAGCAAAGCCGGTTTACTGAACCAGGCAGTCGACCTGGCTTTCAGGTAAGAAAAGGGATTTTAAATGATTGAAGTCACGCCAAAGTGGCAAATGTCCTCCCTTTTTTTACCCGCGGACCATCTGTCACTTGCATATGTTCATTCCGAGTGCATAACTGAAGAGATTTGCATTCGTTTGTGCATATTCTTTGCATTTGGTTGTGCAAAGATTAGAAATACGGTTATGTCATTTAAAAGTGCAAATTTGGCATGCTAATACGAAAAAGAGCAGTTGAGTGCGCCTAAAATGCCCCGAGAGTAGTTCAGTGGCGGATTTTTCATCTCTGAGAGTGCACTCGCACTGCACTTTTTGATCTATTTGCAAGAAGAGACGAGAAAAAGCTAAAAATTAGAAAGTAGAGAACTTTTTAACATGAACGTTGTATTTATTTGTATAGTTAGTAGGATTTCTTTATTTAATTTATATTTTTTTTACAATTGTAATAGAACGCAGCAATACGAAGCGTTGCAAGATTTGGCCCTGCAATTGACCTCGGCGTCGGACCCTGCTCTGTTGACTCAGTGTGCCCAGTTTCTTAGTCAGAACAATCAGCATGACAAAGCCGTTGATTTATTAGCCTTAGCTGGGAAAGTAAGCTCACTCCCTCGTAAAAAAATAGGAATTTTTGTTATCAGAAAGGAAACGCGATAATAAGAATGAAATAAAAATTAGTCTGCGGAAGCCGTTGATCTTTGCACGTTGTATAACGTACGACTAACGGAAGAGTTAGTCAACAAGCTGATTCCCGAAAAATCCACCGTCGATGACCATGTGAGAAACGCGATGTTGCTGAAAATCGCGGACGAATGTATGACACAAGGCGATTATCAGCTGGCAGCAAAGAAATACACTCAAGCTGGTGATAAGGTACGTGTTTACGCTGACATGCGTGTTCTGTCAAGCAAACAACCTAAAAAAATATTAAACACAAATATCCTGGACTGGGATTCTTTTAGTATTTTGTGTAATTTTTTCGTACTTGTTATAATTTATTTTTCTTGTTTTCTAAATCCAGATAACTAAGCAACTTCTTTGTGAATAATGATTATGAGCTGTTAGTATATAACGAAATATTTTCTTTTTTCAGGTTAAGGCCATAAAAGCGTTGTTAAAGACGGGGGATACGGAGAAAATCATCTTTTTCGCGAACGTCTCGCGCCAACGGGAGATTTATATTATGGTTGCGAATTATTTACAATCTTTGGATTGGCGCAGTAACGCCGAAGTGATGAAAAACGTAGTCACGTTTTACACGAAAGCTAAAGCTTTCGATCATCTAGCAGCGTTTTACGAAGCGTGTGCGCAGGTGTGGATTTCCTTCTTCTTTGGTCTTCAAGATAATCAATTTGTCAAGAAACGTTTCTGATTTTTTTTCTCTTATTTTATGTATGTATTTTTCTATTAATGTATATATATAATTTTCTATTAATGAATTTATTGTGTTTGTTTTTCGTGTGTACTATCATTTTTACACGTGTTTAAGAACTTGCCAACGTTTTTTAATGACTTTATGTATTTACTAAGTTAATTTACTTGTTTGCTTTTTCGTTTTCGTAAATGTCAGGCTGAAATTGACGAGTACCAAAACTACGAAAAGGCGTTAGGTGCGTTAACGGAAGCTTTGCAATGCCTAAGCAAAAGTTCCAACACCGGGAAACGGGACGATGTGGAAAGGCGAATGCAGTTTATCGAGCACTTCATCCAAATCAAGCGGTAACGCGCCATTTCCTTTTTTTCCCTTCCTCTGCCTGCCCACTTCGTTTTGTAATCTTATCGCGTTAACGGAAATTTGAGGCTATCCTCGGTTTCCTTCCTATGTTTTTCTGACCAAGTTTCTTATGGTTAGGAAAACTTTCAAGTGTGACTTTCTTTGAGGGGGGGGGGGGG